>OX104064.1:218578300-218605803 GCA_944474145.2 Dicrocoelium dendriticum
TGGTGTTTTCTTCGCTTGGTTTGATGACTACCCTGTCCTCTGCACAACCGTCGTTGCGGTCGACCGAACCTCTTCAATCACAGCTTCGCAACGGTTCACCTGCTAGAATGCGAAATGTTGCTGATTCCCTAAATGATGTTACGGAATTGCTGTGCTTTTGCAGGTGTGTTATTTCTGTCTCATTGTGATTATATGTGATGAATATCTACATGCACCACTCAACTCCACTTTTTCCAAACTTGTTATTCTAGCTGCTTTGATAACGTTTCTGAAAAGTTTGGTAAAATTAAAATAGACACACTGAAAGTCCATTATTGAGGTAACTCAAGTTTTAAAAACTATACTGCACTTTGCCATGTATGAACAGCATGTGTATGGATAAAATTCAAATGCCAAGCTCTACCAAAGTCCAACCATTTTGCTCATTGTTCTTTCTGATGAGCATCGATGGAGCTATGCGGGTGAAACTCACAAGTTTGAACTAATATATGTCCTCTACGGATTTAACTATGTGACAAAATATTACCCTGTGTTTCTAGTTCATAATGTATTATAAGTATAGTAAATGTTCAAGCACCTGCACCCAACGATTCTTTGGTTACACTATACTTGTTTCTTTTAAATAGAGATGTGAATTAAGACTGGAGTTTTATGGCTGCGTGGATTACAGTTAAATCTTGGTTCCCTTCAAGAGGTTGTGTGGCATGACATGCATAGTAAAAATCGCTGCACGCGATTTCTTTTGGAAGCTAGATATCAACTTATCGAAAGCAAAAGTATGGTTGTTGTAGCTCTATGCAAGAACACATTTAGCCCGATGTGAAATAATCTGCCTAAATTTGGACGATATACAAAAACGATTGCTATTTTGCTGACACAGATTTTAAGTTAGCATATGAACGACGATATTTTCTTTGAGGATGGACCGGGATATATTTGAAACGAAAAAAGTACGACAGCCATTAGATAAAGGCAATTAGTTTAGCCCTGCATATTTTTCATAAAACAATAGAAATCTGTAAAGTTTTAACTTTCTATATTTATCCGCACCACTCATATTTCGTTTTCCAATCTCTACTGAGCGACAGGTAACGGATCATTTCTTCTCGATCGATTGTCTGTACTTCATGAACTGATCGTATTCCAATTCTGATGGTTTCAATTGTTCGTCTTTTGTGGCAAACCCACCACAACTGCAGACACCATCAGCTGCAATTGGATTTTACTACACTGATCTTCACAACTTCCAAACAAATGAAGGAAATGTAACATAATTTGCTATCCAAAGTTATGTAATATAGTCGTTAGTTATAAGAAGTTCCATTAAGTTGCGCTTGGCTTAAATGATTAGGGAACTAGTTATGTTTATACATTTTAATTCCTTATAATTTTATCCCTTATTTTCTCATAATCAGCCGGGAGCGGGCTGATCTCTTGAGGTAATGGTATATAGATGGCATGCTAAAATTATACCAATACAACACCTATTTCCACTGACTCACTGGTGTGTCACAAAAATGTGCCATGCTTGTACAGTCCGCATGTCGGAATGGGCAAAAGCATCACTGCTCATAATGTTTGCATAAAACAGCATAAAACCACTTACATTATAGCTTGCCACACAGGAACACAGCCAGTTGTATCAGGGAAGTGCAGGATAAAGTTATTGAGAGAATACTCCACACAGAAGCAGGACACCTGTGGAATATTCCGTGTTTGGACGAATTAACTCAATTGAACTTTAACTAAATGCATTTTTATTGTTTCGAGTATCTAGATAACTCCAACACTTTCAAACTGCCAAGCACTACCGAAAATTAATAGGTTTCGTTATACAAAATCAGCACAATTAACTATTTTATACGATCCCGTTGCATACCTTCATCGAGCCACTCAGCTAAACTGTTACTCGCACCTTCGATGCGTAAAAGGTTTATTTAGTTATTTATGATTTTGTGAAAGTAAAACTTAAATTACAATAATCTTACTAACATTCATGTAGCCCTTTGCAACTACTGGATGTGCGCTCATAAGTGAGAAATATAAATTCAGATACGGTCGCCTCTGTTAATATGATTTCCTCTTCATAAATGGGTTGAATTCCATTCATATTTGGTATTCATTATAACTGCCCTCCATTTACTTCTGAAACTGCAAAAGAGTTTGCAGTAGTTTCGTTAAGTATCTACGTTTTGCTCTTGAATATTGTGTTAAGTTCAAACCGCCCGGCGGCGGTCATTTCAATCTAAAGCCAGCCGGCCAAGAAAATAAGCAGATTGCCTCTGGTCCAGGCGATTGAAAGCCTTTGAAAATTCTATCCAGACCACATCGACCTATTCTCCAGCGTCATCTGACGGAGTCCAGTTACTGATTATTAAATTAGCTGTATATGAGCGTTGTAAACGGAAGCCGCGCTGTTTGGACGTGATGTTACTGTTTTCTAAATAATAAGCCAGTGTGTCTGCAACGATTGATTCCATGCTCTATGAGATTATAGAAAGACGGAATCCTGTGCGGTATTTGGAGGGCTCTGTTCCGCTTTCTAATTTTTGTATCGGAATTATTGTTCCAGGCTTCCACATAGCAGCAACCTGGAAATGATCTAAGCAGCGCTGGAAATACTGAGCTAACTATCCTGCCAGTTGTCTTGCTGCTACTCACAGTGCTCCTGAAGCAATGGTATGCTGTTTGCATATAGACGTCACCTTCTACAAAACATGCTCTGTTGTAGCACATATGTGGATACGTCCTGGCGGAGAGACGAAAATTTTGGGAGGTCGTTTGGCGGCAATACACTTTGAAACTAGAGGCATATTGCATCTGCGGGGTTTGCCTCTTCCCAAGCCGTTGTTTTGCTTTTGAGGAATTCATTTCCCTACCTTTCGTAGACAATTGAAATGCTGTACAGCAATATGTGGTTAGCACTGAATGATTTCGTTACGTTCTGCTGATATAAGGCTTTGTCTTCGTGTATTTGAGCGCATAAGTTGTTTATGGCTACGTATTTGTCACAAGTTTCTGGTGATAGAGCTCTTCCGTACACCTACCATGTTACCATGCGCACTGGCATCCATTTTCGAGTACTGCTCCTAACATGTATTCCAATCAGCTGACTGAATTTGTTGACAAACTGAGGCCTTGCGAATTCCGGGGTTTCTTCTTTAGGGAACGACCAGCTTGTAGTGATGACGAGCTGGAATATCCGGTCGTAGCACCGTTTAATATATCCCAGTCCAATATTCAGCATAGCGGACAATGTTGAAACTGATGACTGCGTGTTCACTGTGCTCCAATGACCAGTTTCCAGACAACATATTAATCATATGCTCTTCGTTGGTAAGCCCAATATCCAGCAGAAATGGCCTGTTAACTAAGATGAACCGAGTGGGCAAACCGGTGTTTGTAAAGCGAAACAGTGGTTACGAGCTCCTAAAGTTTGACATTGCATTTTTCCAATTGTGGCAGAAGTTATAAAACAATGAACGTTGAAATCATCTATGCTCTTGATATGTCCTTCTTCATTTTAGGGTGCGCCTTAAAGTAGCCGCAGGGTGGCACTTCGTTCCGGAAGTAGAGTTAAGGTAGCCGTACACCAAAGCAATGTGGCAACTGTTCATGCTATTTGACCGCAAGCGGCACAAATGTGAATTGTGATAAGGCGAGTCTGAACCTGTTAGGGCTTCGCACCTTACCTTGCTTGTGTAAATCAGAATCACCCATTCTCCTACAAAATCAAATGGCTTCTGGTTTGTTCGGCTGAGCTCCACGCCACCGGGCGCGTCCCCAGGGTGTTGATCGGGGAACCCTGTACTTTTGAAGCTAACTGTCAAAAGGTTTCGATTGTTCACATGCGAGATGAATAAGCAATCGCGAACAATCAGCTGCAGCGTCCTTGAGCGCGGGTGTTCTGGGCTTGTCACCTGCTCCCTCATTAAATATCACAAGAGCTCGAAAGAAGCTGTGTTGAAGCCAATGTGGCCGGTGATATTGTGATTGATCACTCAGTTCTGTTCGCAGAATTGTGTACTTAACGGTGGATGAGTGAACAACCTTATTGCCATTGCCTTCTATGAATGTATATGAGCCACCCGGCTGGCAACGGACGTCTTGCCTCTAGGTCAGTTCAGTAGTTCAAGGAATCCTGACCTACGTGCTGCTTCACTGAGGCTCATTGGGTGCTTTAAGTACTTTGTTTCTACTCAAAAGCGGTTCACTTATATAGCCGGATCTCAATGATCTTGGTATACGTCAATCGCTTCGCCCCATTGCTGGGTAGTCTCCGGGGCTCCCCTAAATCAACCCTCTTCCTCGGCCTGAGTCACCGAGGATTACCATGCCCACAAAACCTACTGATCCACGTCTCAACAATTCTTCGCTCGCTCTCTCTGGTCCCGCTCTATCTACTCTCACCATATCGAACTACTTGCAACAGCCGAAGTGCAGGCGGTTTGACCTGTCATACCTCGTTTTACGGCATCACTGTTTAGTCAATTTATCCCGCCTATGTGTAACCACATTCTTTATATTACACTACGTTTTCGAGTTCACAATACCGTGCAGCTCTTGGTAAATGTTTTCGCTGGACGGATGCGGAGCTAGGTCCGAGAACGTTGATGCAGGTTCGATCACAAGCAAACCTTACTCGCTCTTTAAAAACTAGGGCCATTGTTGTCTACAGTCTCAACGGTGCCCGTTTACACAACTCCAGCACGACTCTTCGGCTAATTTCATAGTCTACGAATTCCACTGGTATATTTACCTTGCGTCTGTTTGGAAATGCAACTACCACAGCTGCTGGTTATGTTGGCTTGATAATTGCGTTATGCACGTGTGTTGTGGTCGCGCTAATAGACTCGATGACAGTTAAAAATAGGCTTTGCGAAATCCGACTTGATACCTCATTGCGATTGTCCATACGCGAAGCCAGCAGACTCTGTCAACTCATTGTTGCAGCGTAGGTTTTCAACAATTTCAGCCCGGAGTCAGTTATTGATGAGTCATCTACTCAACTGGTCAACCTCTAGGTACTCGCCGTGGACTTGGAAGCGCACGTCGGTAGAGTTGAAATTGAACAAGGTGCACTCGGTGGCCAACACGGCCCTGGCACTCGCTAAACTGAAAATCTTGATAGAAGATTTTGAGTTTGCTCTGATCAAAGCCTTTTTCTCTCGTGCATTAGCTTCCGGGGATACTAGCACCAACACATCAACTGGATACCCCCATCATCTGGGCAGCGGTGGCCATAAATTGACGAAAGATGCTTTTGCAATCGCTGACGGGTTAGTACACAAGATTGCAAATCAATCTAGAGTAAGTAACTCACTTCGATTCACGCTCTGGTGGGTGCCAAATTTGCGCTAAGTTCCGGTGGGTCCCAGAAGCTTCGCGAGAAACGGCTTGACGTAGCTAAACTTATTGACCGGAACGCACTCCGCGCATTTCAAAATGTCTTGTAATCACGGCTGAAGACTACCCCAGGCACAGACATTTAAACACATTGGACACATATTCGCGGCGCCATGTACTACTCTTTGGCCTTTATACGTTATATCTCTAGTAGTCCTGTCAAAAGTTGGAAACCTGCATGTTACCTCAAACTTCTCTAAGCATGTGGAGAAACTGCTGCTGGCGTTAAATACCATTAACTAATTAGGAATAATAACGCTAAGCTCAAACAGCTTCCCCAGCGAAATTGCGTGGCCTGTTCGAATCAGCGGTATATTGAGATGAAACAAGCCGACATCTCGAGAAAATAAATTTAAGCTATTCATCCTAAATCAATCTATTGGCGGCAAAAGGCCGACTATAAACGAGGTATTTTGCAAAACCAATAAAGAGTATAGCTACAGTCAAAAACGCCGAATGGAGTTTTGCGCCGAGCATTTTGAGCCGTAGTTTAATTGGCTAGCACCATCATCGTCATCTTCATTATACACGTTAGATATAGTTGGGAAACACATCAACTACTGTGCTGCAATAATTAGAAGGAAATACTTGAACGAAAATATGCGCCAGGTGCAATCCAGCCTAGTTACCGCTAACGGATAGACATCTTTCCGGTAAGCTACAATCCGGCTACTAAGCAGCAGAAAAGATTGTACTGCGCAATATTATATACGGTTAATAGTGAGATCGCAGTTGGAGAGGGATGCTAAGGGTAATGAGGTAGGAAAAGGAAACTCCCAACACAAAAGTCACTGAGGACGGCATCTAGCCATATCAGCAAGTGTATCCAGCCGAATGTGTTCATCGTCTTTCAGACCCCAACCGGGAAGCCGAGACGCGCCAACCGAGGCCAGCTTCGAAGTGATGGCATTCATTCCTCTCGACCAATTAATTGCTTGGCCACACCTCTTCTTCCAACCAAACCCTCGGCGCGCAAGCAACGCACGTCGTGGGAGTCGATAGACTGGTTTGAGTAACACGTTGCCGAGGCATAGGCGCCTGGTGCGTGAAATAACAGTACTGATCCGTTCGTTTCCTTTTCTTTTGCCGTAAACAATGCGTTAAACATGCTCGCTGCTTACTCGGTGTTCCAACCAGATGTGAGCGGAAATGCGAAGCACCGGTGATCGAACGTAACTAGACTCTTTATGTTCACTGCTCAAAGGGGTTAGGTTTCACCGCCGTACAGTAGGGTGGAAAGAACCGCTGCATTGTACAGTCTACCCTTTTGGACGAGAGTGATGTCGCGCCGGCGCCATAAGTGGCGAAGGTAAGGAAATGCTCCCCGAGGTTTACCAATCGGTTCGTGATATCACCTTCGATCACACGGGCGCGGATACAACTTCCTACGTAGTTGAATTCCCGAACGAATTCCAGCTGACCCCCACTAAGGATCAGCGAAGGAGGCGGTCCAGGCCAGCCTTGGAGGAACACTTTGCAATTTGAGGGTGCGAAGCAAAGCCCAAATTGAAGGACAGACATTGCTATTATGCCCAGTGCAGCTTGGCAGGTTTGTGGGTTGTCGCAGATTAGCGCATTGGCGTTAACATATTCCAAGTCAAGAAGTCGTTCACCTGTTAGCAGATGCACACATAGTAAGTAGTGTCCTGTGAAAGCGAATTCCGTGACTTCGTCAATACCGAAGTTAAAGAGGATAGGTGAGAGCGAGCATCTTTATCTCAAATAGCTGGGGATATTAAAGGGCGACGACAGCTTGCTGTAAACCCTCACTCTGCCTGAGCTACGCAAGTATAATGATCGGCTAATATTTACATATTGCTCAGGTAAACCTTTCCTAATATACAGTCCCATAGTGCACGTCTATCCAACGAATCGAACGCACTTTTGATACTGCAAAACAACAACCGTGGGACGCCAATATATGTGACGATGCCCCAACAACTGACGCAAAGTTAAGATGTGGTCAATGCAGCCACGGCCTCGACAAAACCCTTCTTGCTATTCACCAATATGACTTTCACTGGTGAAGTCAGTCTGTGAAGGCTGACAGAGGCTAGTAATTTGGAGGCGATGAAGATCGGACTGACCTCTCTATGGCTGCCGCATTCCGATCTTGAGCCTCCTTTGAAGATGGAAAAAGTAACGTAGCGGCTCCAGTCGGCTGGAACAGTTTTCTGCTCTTACAGTTTCAACAGTAACTCGTGTAAACTATCCACCAGAGCAGGTCTCCCGAATTTGAAGAGGGCTGGATGAAGATCATCTGGTACCGTGGCTTTATTTAACTTCACCAGTCCGATTTCTCCCTTGACTTCTGAGCGAGAGGGTGAATCCTAAGTGACATCACACGGAGAGTTGCTCAATGGCCAGGGAGAAATATAAAAATTCCGACTGATTAAATTGCCTTTCAAAGTGCTCAGCCTAATTCACCATGCATTTTGACGATTTGTTGATAGGCAGTCCACTCTAGTCACGTATAGTTTCACAAACACAAAGTCTCATGCTGCCCGTTTCTCGTATCAGCCGAAATAAATTACGATGGTTACAAAGAGCAGTCGCCATTTTCTATACTGAATCATGATGAGACCACGAGGATTCGCACTCTCTCTTCAGGCTGGCACGGAGTTTTGCGTGGAGCGATTTGCGAGTCTCATTGTGTTCGCTTCCAGCCGAAATATGCCCGCAAGCAGTTCCAGAGACTGCGAAGAAACCCAATGTACATGTTGGCGATTGAAATTACCAGATGAAAACTTGTCTGCTGTTAGTAAGGTTTTGCGAATATAAAACCAATGGGCTTTAATTGCATCCAGTCAGCGCTTAGTCAAATCTGGTGACGGGGTACTTTGATAGGCATTCAGAATAGCCAACTTTGCCAGTTGTCAGTGGGATCATTACGTCGTTGTGGGCGTCCGCCAAAATGTATCCGCATGTCAGCACATAGGAGTGCGTGGTCGGTGTCCCCAAATATGCTACGAATCGGGCAACAGTTCTGCACGTAGCCTCTACAGCGGTAATTTATCGCAATGTGATCAATTTGCGTCCATATCTGGTTCGAAGCTGGTGGGTGCCAAGTCACCCTCCGGCGGGTGTTGTGTCGGAAATTAGTGCTCGCAAGAAATAAGCGACCATATTCACACAGGTGAATTAACCGCTCCCCGTTATCATTACGGGAGCCTACAACATGTTGGCCGCCCGGATGTAGTTCATTAATGGATAATTTTCCAACATGAATGTTCAGATCCCCAGCCAGCACAGCGGTGTCCGAGTTTCTTCTGTATCGAAGAGCTCGTTCATTTGGCGATAGAAGTCGTCTTTTACGGAATCATCGCTAGATTTTGTGGCTGCATAGGCAGCGATGACGGATAGACACCTGTTAGTCCCGTGCGGCTTCCAATCTGTGAACTAGCCAGACAGTCGGACAGCACACAGCCTGCTACTGATTGGGACCCAATCAACCGGAGCAGCTACAGCCCGGGGATTCAGGGCAATACAAAAACCGGCTTAACGGTTGATCGAAGCTGCATCGTCACTGGATAGGCTAAATGATAATGCGTTGCTGGGGTCATCTGACGGAATGCCAAAGTGAGCAATGCGATCGATTCTTGCAAGCGGGCCTCCGATAAGCAGCAGATATCGATCGAGAGGGTCTTTAATGTTTGGGCAAGTGCTGCCTGTTGATCGATCTGTAGCAATGTGCGTATATTGAGTCATGCCAATCTGAAGGATGATCGAGCGCTGCAAATGGAAGCCGATTGACTTGGCCTCGCCGCTTGCTTGGGCATGGGATTGTCAACAGAGCAGGAATGACGTTTCGCGTTCACATGTGAGTTAAAAAAAGGTAAAAGCTTAACAAAGCGATATTGGGGAGGGCCAAGAATTGAGTGTTGAAAACCGGAGGGATAGCAATGAACCTGGAACAGGATGGTAAGACTGAAATAGCGTAAGAGGGAGAATAAGAAGATGGGTAGTCTTGAGCTGTAGCATCTAAACCCCTGTCAACCATGCTTGATGCAACAGAGAGGGGACAGTTGCTTATCCTCTGAGCTGGCCAAGGCATTAAGAAATGTTTTGACGAAGGCTTCTTAGTGTTGCGTAGGTAGTATACAATCAGGTTGCCTAAACCTAGACGGGAGAACGGTTATGGTTCTCAACCAAATCCGTTGGTTCAAAAACCTCACCGCTTGGCAGTGGTTTGGCTAAAAAAGCGTTAGCATTACATCCGATATTTTACCCCTTTCAGCCCCGTCAAAGAACGTTTTATTTAGAAACCCAGTTTGAAAATCCAATGCAACTATATCTAGATTGACGTTTATTATTTACCTAGCCAGCAAAGCTTTCAGAAATATTTGGATGAGCCATTGCTAGCAGTATATGCATGAAGAAACGAAAGCATCAAAAATGTTCTACGAGACACCACATGGTATGAAAGTTATAAGCTCGAATCTCGAACTGGCCATTTCCCTACCAGGGAGAGTTTCCGATGGAAAATCAGAAGACGTCTCAAAAATCCATGCAATTCTTCAAGACACAGGAAAGGTCGCGTGCTGCATAGTAGCAAAGATAAAACCATCCAGGTTTTTACAAATGTTCTGTTGCTAGGAAGCGTTAAATTCTTATGTGATTACATGACATAAGCATATATATATGACAATTACGGTGCTCAACTTGAAGGAAGTACTCGTGCGACGAAATTTAGTTAGTCATTTTATGTTTGCATAATGCTATTATATACAGATAGATGAAGTTGCAATGGCTTCAATCTTATTGCCGTTGTTTGCTGGAATTTTCCGTCTCAATTTGAACCTGGACTTATCTGCCTAATTTATGTGTCATTTGCAGCACAAATTTGCTGCCTTTATAACCTATAATTCAAATGCACACCTAAAAAATATGCTGGTTAAATTCATTAGCTCTCTCTTTTCCTGGCTACCCGAACAGTCTCTTCTTAGTGACAGCCGGGTGTTTGGTTTTACCCCACTGCAGCAAATGAGCTACGAGTCAGTATTCTAAGAGCTAGTGTGGTTTTGTCCGGCATGCGCTCTCCCTATAAAGACTACAAATGTTGGTTTAAAAAACTCCATCTTGGCCGTTGTGGATTGCCTCCAACTAGCGTCACTACTTTTTGCTTAGCTAGATAATCGTGTCGAATCATTGGACTTCAAATATCCGTTCTGACATTTTTGACCCTATCAAACGCAACCTAAATTTTGACAACAGCTTTATAAATCTAGGCATAACGGATACACACACTTGGATACAAAAACATACAAACATTCGTGGATTTACAGATATGACAGTCCTATTGCACATTTAAACGTTGATCGAACGCTTGCTGTACCTTTCTATGATCATACTTTTGCGGGCGTACATCGCGTAGTAGAGAATAAACAATTTATATTACTCGCGAGTAGCAGGATTATAAGTTGTACTTCTGATAATGCTTTCATCCCAGTATTCCACAAGTTACATATCAGAGCCTAGTCCGGAAAAGCACTAGACGCGTTTCATCTAACTGGGGCTCGTCAGTGGTGCGCATGCCCTCAGTCCTCTAAGGAAGATTGAACTCATGATCGCTAGATGCTGATGCCAACCAGCGAGCAGCTTAAGCCACTGAGCAATGGGGGACGTTAGCTGGGCTAGTTATTTCCTAATTAACTGGGATATAGCACCACTTATCTTCCACTGTCACTGAGAGTGATTAGCCTGCGACGTGATGATAGAAGATAAGTGGTGCTATATCCCAGTTAGTTTGCAAATTACGTAGCCCAGCCAACGTCCCTCAAGGCTCAGTGGCTTAAGCTGCTCGCTAGTTGGCATCGGCCTATACCGTTCATGGATTCCATCCTCGGTAGAGGACTGAGGGAATGCGCATCACTGACGAGCCCAAATAGGGCGAAATGCATATGGTACTTGTCCGTACTAGGCTCTTATATGTAGCTTGTGTACTATTGGGATGAAAGGCTTATCAGAATAAACAAATTTGAATTTCGGATGTGAAAATGAATGTGAAGGAAACTCATCGTTTCTGGGCATCATTCTAATTAGAGGGATAATGATAAATTAATGGAGAGAAGCCTATTATAGTGCCTTTATACATGCCATTAAACATTTTCGCAGCGTTGTACCATTGAAATGAAAACAAAAGTTAGTTCATTGCCTGTAGCCAAACCTAAGGATTTTTCCGGTCCAAAAAGGTTGTAACGCAAAAGGATAGCCTCCTTGGGACACTAAAGGATAATGGTTACTCCACTAATATTATCCAGAGGCAATATATGTTTTTTGACCAACAAGAAAAATGTAGCATTGCTGAGCAGGTACGATTATCTTTTGGTTCTTTTCAAAATATAGGTCGCCTTTGAACTACTCTCTAAAGATTACCGGTATGTTGTGTTAAAGACTGTCACGTTTAATATCCGATATCATAAGCGTGACTCCCGTTTCTTTCCTAATAATATATTCTGTATCAATTTACATGTATTTATTTTGTACGATACCTCGGACACATGACCAGACACTTGACGAATTCATTATCTTAAAATGACGTATCAGCAGGAAAGAAGAGCACAGTTATTGGTATCAACAGCGCTATTTTAGAAAAGATAGTCCAAAGCGAGTAACGCATTTTATCCACAGAATTTCACAGTTTTGAATATCGAACCGAAAGGTTTTTTTTACAAGGAATTAAACTGCGCCTGCTGTTAACGGACAAAACCATTTCGTTCCAGCTAATGCAAACTGCAATGCGGAAATAGAGGACGTTATTGCAAGTACCTCATTTGCGAGACATTGATTTCACTCTAAACATTCTCACTTCGATCTCAGCAGTGACAGCCTACCCCGTCGGATCACCGGAAAGTATAGTATTGTGAGTTTGGAAGCATGCGCATTGGCGTTAATTTCATCATGTATATAGTAAAGTAGCAACAACAATTTCATCGGTCTGTTTAAACTGATTAAACCTTATCCCGACTAAGTTGGCCAATAGCAATGTTAAGTAATTTCTACTTATATCGACCTGATGAGAATTGTTGAAATATTTTCTTCGTTGATTTGAAGTATTAAATTTAAAAAGGAATGTGTAGAAATCAGGAGAAACATTGCTATTCATACATTCGTTGCGTAGCGCATTGTCACTTAATAGAAATTTTATTCTGAATGATAAAACTTAGTAAATTTTAAATATAACACAAAGCATACGAAAACAAGCACCATAATTAAGTAAAATATCTAATAGCTCACAAACGATTAAGGTAAAATATTAACCATTCCTATTTATTTCCTTCTTTGAACACATATATTCACGCTTATATTAAAAGGACAATTTTGGACTTTAGAATATGCAAATCAGAGTGACAATATTAGACAATTTCCGGTGAATGAAATTTAGGCCTCAAGTTTTATTCCATCAGCGATTCGTCTGCCTAAAGAGAATTATAATTTTTCTCAATATAACCCTTCATCAATTTTCAACAGAGTAACATTCCTTATTCTTTTGAAATATAATGCATGGGGCATTGACGCATAAACAGTTTGCAGCATAAAAGATACATTATAGGAAAATTGCAGAAAAGCGAATTAATCTAACGAGTTTACTCCATTTGACAATTAAAGAGAGTGTTCCCTATGAGCATGTTTGTTTAATGTGAGGTTATTATGAATTCTACTTAAAATTATATATTATGTAATTTTGGGAGAATCTGGTTCAAAACGTAATGAAATGTAACGATTAATTAATTCCATTTGACACGGTTACAGCTCCTCCCACCCAGATTTCATTAGAGCGAGATATCACGGTGATTCTGTTCAGTCTTCACCCAATGATCGAAGTTATTATCACTTAATTCAAACAGTCTGATGTGCCGTCAGTTCCGATATTATTTATGGAAAAGTAGGGAGCTAAGTTACCTGAAATTGATACAATTGCATGGGAAATGTTCAACTTCAGTGTAAGTGGCCGTTGTTAACGGCTCGTATGGCTGCTCAGTAAGAGCCAAACATGTTACTTACCGCTCACGCATATCACCAAGGATTAATCAGTACAGCCGTGCAAGTGTAACAACATAGCCGCTCGTCAATAAGTTGCTCATAAACATATATCTACTTAACCTATATGTTTATTTAGCTGGTGACGTTCGCGTCTCATTTTTCATTATCTGCGTTGAATTTTGTCCATATAAAGCACGATGCAGGTCCGTCTGCCGCCGGTCGTGATCTTCCTGATTATATACCTCTTGACAAAATATGCAACCGGATGGCGCTCATGTGGAGTTACTTAAAATATAATAAACTCAGGTTCATAAATAAGCATCTGAAACAAATGTTCATCACAAACGAAAAGGAAAAAACAACGAATCCCACCCGCAGCTGCCGTTAAATTAGGATTTTTGATCCATCCAGGGAAATTGTTCCAAAGTGCAAATATTTTCAGTTTAGTAATATGAATGCAGTAATTTACTAGGTTAATGGTAAGGCTTGGATATATGTCAACGGTTTCGGTTCTACAACCCGCCTTTTTGAAACAGCTGCCACGCGAATTCCATAATATATCATGTATGACAACTGCTAAGGTACGCTAACGTGTTTACGTGCTAAAATTTCAAATATAGTTTCAAATACTACAATACTGCTTTACTACTGGTCGCATACATTACGTATGAGCCGATGAGAGTGATCGCTGGACGACAACTTGCGTTTTCCGGACAGCTACCAAATTTGAAAATCTTTGTAATGATAATATAATGTAACTGTAATGTAATATAATGTAACTTCATGCAGCGGTAACAAAATTGGTGCAATTGATGCATGAGCCTCGCGGCTTCCACCTCAGAGTTTTAGCATAAATGTTTTTATTCCGACGAACTTGTGTGCATTCAGCGATAGTAGTGCATCAATGGAGTTACTTGACCTAACTTGAGCTGCATAAATTCCGTCAGTTCACGACATTTGCTAAAAGCGCGTTGTAATATTGGAAAAATTACATTTACTCTGCTTTTCGCTAAATCTTCGGCGGTTTCTCTAGACCAGGTTGCAAAATTGTAGGGAAAGCACAATGCTTTACTTCTGAGAGCTACTCACATTTCTCCTAAGCACTGGTTATGTGCTGATTTGTCGGCCAGGAGAAATGTTTTGCTGTTATTATTTGTAATAAACAGTTACCACGGTTGCCTGGTAAACAATTACATATAACTACAAAAGTGCTCGGTCTCACGCTGCCATATGTCTTTCAGTTTTTTTCTGAATACGCTCTGCTTAATTCCCCGCACCTATGTCTTCATAAGAAAATTGCACGATTGGTTAAAAACGCCCCACTTGTCGTCGGCGCTCATGGATTTACAGTAGCATAAACATTGACAATAAATATACCTCGGTGAGTGAAAAGATATAAACTTACGTTTGCCAAAATGTTCGATAGCGTGCATTAATCACCAAGATCATCCAACGGGATGTGCCAAGCTGTAGCTTGGTACCGTTATCATAAATGTTTGTTTAACTGAACCAAATAAAAAGCTTTTGATCCAGATGTGCTTGGTTCGTTTACTTGGTTCGAAAGCCCCATCCGTGTCTTATCAGTGAACCATTCACATGAAATCTCCAAGCAAATTTCTAAACAGTTCCGTTAGTTTGTCATTGTGGCATTGTACGAGCAAATAGGTGTTCTCTTCCTGATACTCAGCATGACATACATGCTTTATAAATATGTTGACGTGATCACCTTGAATTTGAGAGCACCATATTAGTTAATAAATTCGATTTGCTAGCTGGCGTTATTTCTTGCAATGGCGGCTTGATTTTTACACTGAATTTTGAGGGTAACTGACAAACTTAGTTAATGGAAATTTTTGCAAATTTCACCTGGAGTCAGCTTTGAAATGGTGAACTGGAAACTCATTGCTTCCAGACCGTGCTCAATGAATCTCATCACGGATATCACCCGTCATAAGATGATTCTTAAGGCCAAAGTCGGACTGAAATTTCTCTCCGTTTTCGACAATATGAGCCGACAGAAAAACGGCACAAGGCAAATATACATGCGACTCAGTCGCAGGCGGCACAAATAGAATATATGCTCCGGGTTTCAAGTATTTCACCGGCTGACACTCTAGAACGCCACGTAAATAGAGCAGTAGTTTACCCCTTTGCTGAGTTGATTATTGTGAACAATTAACACGCCGCATATTAATATAAAATAAAATATAGTTACAAGTATGAGGTCCCAAGTATATGAGGCTTTATGCAGCCGCTATGTAGTAGGCTAGATTATAAGGCCTTGTGCATTTGAATACATGCTGGTCTTGTTTCTCCGAATTTATTATTCATTCAAGTGACCTGTTCTTCAGGTCTGCCGTTTGACTGACCGGCTTATGTTTCGCCACTATTAGCTATTTTGTGTGGTATTATTGAATGAATATTTATTAGTTCCAACAGTTCTGCAAGTTGTTCATGGGTTGGCTGTTTGTATGTAACGTTTGGTTGTGACTACCAGCCTTTACAGCTTTCCTTGAAGTACAGTTTGCTCCGCTGAAGGGAGTTCGTCAGACAGTATTGCCTACCATGTATGCTTTAAAAAGGACACATGAAGACGACCTTCCTAGGATCCTCTTCTGAGATGCGCATTCCAACATGCTAATAATTTTATTTATATTTGTCTCAAGGAAATCATGTATTTCACAATGTTTCATTGATATTAGTTGGTTCGGTTGCCTGAAAACCTATTGTGCTAGTTTGATTAACTTTGAAGCTACCATATTCTTCAGTAATTTGATACGGTGAACAACTATTAGCATGGGCTACGGACTGCTCCCAGTTGGCTGTCTTGCCGTTATTCGCATGATTACGCACGTTGCAAAAACATCTAGAAAGAAGCGGACCGAACAGGACCTATCAGGATAGGACCTGACGGTAGCTGAATTTCCGGTAGTAGATCAGCGTAATGTAGCACGGCAGTGAAGTCTGGATTCACAAAATTGATTCGAGTTCGTGTGATTAATAACTCGCATCAGATTAAGGGGCTTGGTTACGTTGAAATTGGTACACTTAAGTGCCGCTTGCTCAAACTGCTGATTTATTAACCAATTTTGACAATAACTATACTTTAAATACTAGGCCCGACCAGCCTGATAATCTCCCTTCCGTTAACTGGGGATACCGGAGCATGCTATCCGTCACGCATTTTATTATTTAATCAAATTTGGCTTGCCTAATATAACAGCTCGTAAGAACCAGGCATCAGTATTCCTAAGAAAATCCAAGTCGACTTTGACGAAAGTGCTATCTTATATACAGAATATTTGTGCTGTCGTTGTTCTTAGTTTTTTGCATGCTAAGAATTAACACATAAATTTTGGTTAAGGAAATTGTAGCTTTGAAATACTGCTTTAAAATGTTTACGTGCATGTAAAGCATCTAATAGTTTAAAAGCTTGCAGTGAACATCCATTGGTCTATCATTGCGATACATTCCTTAATCACATCTCTTTCAGTGGATCATTTTGTGGAAATTGGCCATTGGTTTTAAAATGGCCCAAGGCTATTGCTAGTGGACAGCCAGCTATTTGTCTCACGGTTAATCACTCAGCTATAAGGTGGCGCTTTATTACAGAAAACGATGTGATGCTGGTTATTGCGGAGCACCTTTAGTGTATATTTTCCGCCTTCATTTTCTGCTCCGTTGTGGAAAATAAACGTGATAGATCAACATAAATCATAAAACTTTCAATGAACAACCTAGTTTTGGTTGAAGAACTGTGGTTGGTTCTTTGCCGGATATGTCTCTGATTTGACATTCTTTGGGATCAACAGTTTTGCGTATGGCTTATATGTCCGAAATTGTGAGCTTGGGAATTTGCAGGAAAAGCGCATAACCTGTTCTAAGGATGTTAAAGTATTATGATATCCTAACACAATTCAATTAACATTTTCGATAACCGACTCTCATATTTTAGGTTAACATTTGTCCACAAGTTCGCCAAATGCTTTCTGTGTGATGGTGAACTCACCAGAAATCGTCAGCAAAATAAATGGTTGTCTGCCTAGAAGACAAACATATTCAAACTAATACATTTCTCCAACGTCCATATGTGTGGGCCCATTTTTCTTCCTTTTTCGAGATGAGCAATATTATATGTCACACTGAAATTAGTGGCGGATTCGATCGCATCCGGAAGTAAATATAGCTTCTTCAATGAAAATAACGAAATACTCGCAATTGTTGAAAATTGTGCTGCCTGGAAGACACTATATATATATATATATATGTATATGCATATATATACAGCACATGTGCAGCGCAAGCAACGAAAGTGAAATCGTGCCATAGTTTAAGTGAAAGCATAACTGACAGCCTCTCTTTTGCGTGATATTGACCTGCGAGAAAAAAGGGGAGGCATCAGCAGGAATTAACAAAACGGTTATTCACTAATAGTAGACTCCTACAGAGGCATTTTAATGGCCTACGTAAGTCGCAGCGCGGAATTTTAGCGCTGGTTACGACGGATGGGTTCATGTGATAAACTATTTAAGAATCCGACTCTTACGGTTCTATTGCTAACAAATTATTTAAAGGGTATCGGACCCAAAGATTATCCCTGTTTCCATTGTCACACTACAACAATATCTAACATCAATTTCACTACAGAAGCTGTCTCAAACCAATTATCCCTGTCTTCACGTTTTTCTTGAGGTAGACTGATGTCTCTTCAAGCAGCAGGCAGTTATCTGGCCCAACCACGGATTATATTCTACCAGTGCCGTTAGCAGCGAACCAATTTCTATCTAAATAGAAACAATGGGGTTATCACACGTATTCCTAGGAAAGTTAACAGCGCTGACCCAAACAATTACCCACTGATAAGACTGTTTTCTTTACTTTTCACCTCTAATTAGTCAATCAACTCAGATGCATCGATGCAGTATCTGAAAAACCACAGCATAATCGCTCTGGTGTACTTTGACTTAAGCAAGTCGCTCATGTATTAAACGTGTTCACTGCACGAAATAATTGGTCAGAACCAGCTTATGCTAGAAAGAGAGTCGCTGAAAATTTCCTGGACTCCTCCAAAGCATGTATCGTTTAGATCAATTAATCCTCTGTATAGACTTCAGATCATATATATATATCATTACCGTTCTGCGTTAGCAACCTCTTGCACGATTGTCGGTGGCTTGGTGAGAGTACGTGTAGTGTTCTCCGGAACAATTGTGTTGAAGTGCGGCGTACCATAAAGATTAGCGTTAGAACTCCGTCTACATTTATTTTCCATTAAAAATCTGGAAAATCAATTGCCTCTATTTTTGATACAGCCTAGATGATATCATTAGATGTCGAGGTATCAGAGAACCGGACGTCCGCAAGAGGCTACGGCTCGACCTTTACATGATTTCCAACTGGTCAGTACAACATATCCTACCATTCAATCTTGACGAATGTCGTGCTGTTCAATTGTCCCATAGTCGTGACTATATTTATTTGATTGGGTCACACTTATCGCAAACCGTATCCTAGGAACATGACATTAGTGCGCTTATCCAAATTGTCAATAACTGTACAAAACAGTGTGGGGCGGCTGAGAAATAGACAACCAAGTCATCTACCTGCTTAGAACGGCCTTAGGGATGTTTGAGTTTTATATCTTCCCCATGATGAACAGATCTTGCGTACACCCTTAGGTTTAATACGTCATCCATACTTGATAATTTTGGTTAAAACGCGACCTGAAGCTGCTAAAGGTACCAACACGCTGGGTTACAAAGAAAATTGTACAATGAACAATGATTTATGCTGCGTAAAAGCAGTTACTGGACACGTCCCACAGGGTGGTGGATGAAGACTACATTTATCAAACGATAGGTGGATGGTCTGTTTGAGCATTTATCCAACAGGTACGCAGTTGTATATTAGTAGTGTAAGTGAGAATTTACTGAGAACTATTAGGCAACACGAGGACGGTGGTGTTTGATGTACTTCGTAAGAAAAGAAAGAACGAGTATATTCATTGCTTTACCGCCTCCATTTGATTAGCTTACATATTAATCCGATTTGAATGGATAAGTGCCATATTATAAACAGCACGGTTTATGCAACAAAGTGATAGAAGCCAAAGGCAAGATCCCAGTCTTTTTTGGGAGGGTTCGATGTGGGGTTGACAATATATTTATTTAGGAGAGGGGACTAAGCTTAGGAAACCCGAAGAAAAACCTAATTCGACCGGCATTCCAAGCGGCTATACTGTGCACACAATTTCATAGGGTTACCATTGCGGTTGGCGTTATGGTTGTTTTAAATAGTGAAGGCATAAGTGATTAGGGTCACTCATTCTTCGGCATACTAACAGGAGCGCAGCCCAGCCCTCGGTATCGGCTACTGAAAACCCAAGGAATTAAGCGTTTGATTGCAGGACAGGTTTCGTAGACCCTTGACGTTCTTTGTGGCCCTACATTTTGGTTTCTCCAACAAATCTTTGCCGCTAATCAAGCAAGTTTGAAAAGCTTGTGTCACTTATTTAAGGTGTGAGCGGATATAAGAATAGTGCAGCATGGGGAAGTTGGGTGGGTCGGATTTTCAAATGCTCTCCGCTGCAAGCCAACTTGCTGGTTGGCTCTCTTCGCACTTACCTCTGAATGCATTCAACTGTTAACATCACCTTGAATGAGCACATCAATTTTGCGGGCATGGTAAGTTTTTCCCAAAACATGTAAACAAAACCTGTAAATGTAGTCATGCCCATGGTGAAGTTGGCCAGTTGGAAATTTTTCCAAATTGAACGGTAGTGTATTCTGAACGGACCAGTTTGAAACCTTGCTGACGTCACACAGTAGCTTTTGGTTGTCATTTGGTTCCTTGATCGCTCTTCATAACTTAATATCATCCGCGAAAAAAAGGAAAACGGAAGAAATTTTCCTCGCAAGTTTACTGATGAAAGCAAGCATATACGAGGTCTGAGCACCGAACATTTTGGTAGGTCGTACTCTACCTCTATTGCGTCGAACAAGGATTCGCCCACTATCTCTTCCAACCGAAGTCTGCGCAGGAAATCGCTAATCAAACGCAGCAGTACGTCACCAAAAACATAGAGCTGAAGTTCATGCAGAAGTATTTCATGGTGTAAGATCAAACGCTTTTGAGAAGGCCAGGTAAAGGCGACATGGACTTCTAATCCACCATCTATTTTTCCAGTCCGACAATTGCATGCAATGAGCATGTTTACAATGCATCAGCGATTTTATGAAAGCTAATTTGTTCAGGTGTTATCATCTCTTGATTTTCCAAATAATGAATGAGTACATTAGCGATGATAGTCTCCATAACACTGGAAACACAGGGAGTAAATGTTTAGGACGGCAATTATTTAGTTCAATGCGACTACCTTCCCCACGAATATTTATGAATATCACACGCTTCCTTATTGTTCAAATATGATTCTACTTCATACATCGTAGATATAATATAGCCAGAGGTACCGCCATTCCTCTGGCTGTTGCTTAAATAACCCTCAGTCAAACGCTATTTGCACCAGAAGAGTTGTGGATACGCAGAAACAACAGTTTATTTTAATAATTTACGCAGTAAAAGTAATATTGGATAATGCTATCGGTGGGCTTATAGATACTGGGCCAACTGTTTTGCCAGTTTCTCTCTTGAACTTTTGCGAGTTTTGGAACCCCAAATAATGGACTTCATTCATTGTTGATCGCGCGCACCGGCCAGTCGTGATAAGTGCGGGAATTTTGTGTTACCTTTGTGTGTGTGTTACCTATATGTTACCACAAAAGGCCATTAATTTGCTTGTATAAGTGTTTGCGTTTTGTGCAGAATCTCTTCATGCATTCCTGCTAAAGCGTTATCTTGTCTTTGCGGATCAAACTCACACAGATTTTACGCTGTGCCACATAGGCTTTCTAGGCTTCGGAGTCCTTCAGGATTGCTTATGAGCTCTCCATTCTAAGACTCATGGACATGCATTTGCGTGTCCTGATCCTTATAAATGAAATCCTATTTTGATTATGGAATTACTTCCGCTCAGACGCGTGCGTTACCAGTGTGATAAAAGTTTTGTAATATTTTCCACGTCGATTTCTTGGGGGCATTCAGATAAAAGCTCCTATGAGACCTTACCAAACGTAAATATTGTGTCCTTCGTTGGTGAAGCCAAACGAAATATCGACGGCATGTTAGCAGTTCAAAATCTGGTATAAGCAGTAACGTGGCTTTACAGAAGGTGGCTGTAAATTACCTCTTGTAAACAGGCTTTAAACTGCGTGCTATCAGTCACGGTTATTTCAGATTATACACATTACATTAGCCAGCCATTATAATTTTATGTCTTGCTCAAAGCAACTGGAAGAACATGGTTCAGTTTGGAGTCCATTTCACACGTAGAGTTTGGTGGACGGTAAATCACAGTTATTAGGATTACATTTTTTTTAAAAACCATAGCGAAAACCAAATCATAGTTGGGCCAATTATATCTGGCTGGTAAATGCGTACACATCGGAGGTCCGGAGTGGGTGTGTGTGCACGACGAAGACACACGTACTCGGTGGTTGACTAGCTTATTGATGCATATTAATTCCATAGGACAAAGCAGTTTAAATTGGCTTACAGAGTTGGCTGACTGCGAAAACCGTCGGCGATGGGAGAATGCAAATGAAACCATATACTAAGTAGTTGCGTAGTGAGAAATGATAATATGGATGTAATTCTCTGACTAACAGATAACGCGGAGAATCCCAGATTGATCACAGTGTCACTGCAGCGGAAAATGTTAAACGAACGACTGATTTGGGCTTCAGGACTGAAGCATGAAGCGCGGTAAGAAAAGATTGCGTAGCACAATTCAATTTCTTTAGGAAATAATTCCTTAAAAATATGTCCCCTGAACAAGGGGAGTTAATCTGAGGTGAATGAATGTATGATGGCTGCGCTAGGTTAAGAGGATGAAGCGAAACTCTGCGACAGACCACAGCACATTAATACGCGACCATTCAGGTTAATGGACGAGAAGATCAAGCTTTTCTGCTAACTGTCCCACCAGCAAACGCTGCAGCCAGTGGGAGATTTCAGCGCACACGCCACAGTGGGTCGTGAAGTAATTTTAACTAAATGTCAAAATATAGTGTGTCAAAAATTACGTATATCTCTGGAAATATGCAGGCAGACGGGAAACACATAAAGTGATAGATTTGCATATTTAGAAATAAGTTTGTTTTATTGTGGTCTTGGGTAGTCATTGGCTCTGTTTTAGTTCTTTCACTATATGATTTCAGCGAGATAAGTGGTTCCGGTTAGCGTACTTAAGTGGTCATATGTGATTTCGTTACATTTATATTTTCATGCATGAGATTTCTGAGGTCCAATGTGGTTACCTTTTGCTTTTGCATGAGTTGACCAATGTTTGAGATTGAAACAATTAATTATTGATGTGCACCTGATTAATTACCTTACTTTCGCCATTTTATCTTGTGTTCCTAAAAGATGAATTAGCTAGAGTATGGGAGTTTACGTCCCAAAACGAATATGCTTTCATGACGAAAGCATCTGTGAGATGAATCATTTTGATCTACAGCAATCATGGCAATGCGCCTGTAACGAAAATTCTATATTGGCGATAGTTACATTACATAAAACCTTTATAGAAATTGCTATGCTGTGATTTTATTAATGTACAAACTACAAAACCTGGGTAATAGGAGTCTAGGGTAGAAAACTTTTTCACTTTTCTGTCACTGTGTTCACAAAGAGTAGAATAAACTACATATATCCTTAAGGTCTAGGTAAGTGACTATCGCCACCAGACGGAAAAATGTAATCACAAACGATATGTAAATAACAATGAGCATAGATGGGCTTGAGAGCAACTGTTATGAGTTTCTTTTCAGAATGTGGTAATTTAACTTGTGCAATCAGTTCGGAAAGATGCAACTCATAAAAACAAGTTATCGTGAAAGATTAATCCAGACGTTTGGATATATATCGTCCATTTTGGATTTAACATTTTCCTAGATTTTTCTGTTGAAAACTTCATAGACATATCATATATATATTTTAGGAGGAACAAATCTGGTTTGCATATTTTATTTGTTGCCTTAGATAGTCATATGAATGTGAGCCTTCAGATTTATGTAGTTTGCTTGTCGATCACAAGTATCCTTTCTCTAGATAAAGAAAACCAATGAATTTAATAGATTCTCATGAATGACACCACCAATGGCATTTTGGAGCCATCTGGACATTTTATTTTTAGCCGATTTAGTTACCATTCAATCCTATTCATTAGGGCAGTGCCAATCAAGTGTGATGAAAATACGTTCAACGTTGATTTTCGTGACAAGCAACCACAAGATTTTTCGTATCCAGGACAAAGTCCATGGCAATAACAATACTACTCGTTTCTGGTGAATGATCGTGGTACTCGGAATGATAAAGTAGACCAAAGTTTTCAAAAATTTAGTATTGCAGATCTTGAAGAACTTCTAAGTTCCTAGTGTTAGAGAGGAATAAAATTAGACATAAATATCTGAATATATATTTATTTCCCTTAGTGCTTATAGCAGTTTAAGTGTGATTGATAAAACATTTACTGCGCCTTAAGAGACAGTCAATTATATATTATTGATGATTCATTGAGGACAAAAGGTAATCTGGACTTGACTGGAAATACTCTTAGATTAATGTGACCACTAGTCTCGCCAAGGAAGAGATAGATTAGCGACGAACTCTATAATTTTCCCAGTCTGTTTTAAGCCTCTACTTGCCGAGTCCTAGGCAAACTAAATCAGTGGGTGGGGTTCTGTCAGTTTTTTCAACTAAAAGATCCATTTGGATTATCACACAAAGGAGAGCCAATTATGTGCCGGGTAATCAAGGTTGGATTTCAAATGCAACTTCTCAATTTGGTGCAAGCGCACAACATAACTAGCGTAAACGCGCATTATATGGGTTGACGGAAACGGTATCTAAGTGCATTATAATAGTTTAGCCTTTACATAATAAACTTATGAATACTGTGTCATAGGAAGTTTGGGCAGCAGTGCGTTCCTAGTTCTACGGGTTTGCATTTGTCTGCTGTGCTTCAGAATTCTCATCGTAACCTATTTCACGCAGTATCGCGCAGACTAGTTTTAGCTCAGCTTGACTCTGCTTTAGAGAATCTAGTGAGCTAAGGTAAAAGCAATAAAAACCATAGCAAGGTCGAATTTCACAAGACAGCAATTGTTAAAGTTACTTTACGCTCCTGCCTAGGTCAAGTTGTAATACATATATGTAAATAGAATATTTCCATATTTAAGTCGACCAGATGGGTAGCACGATTACTTGTGATATAAACAAATCTCTTACACGTCTTTGTGTTTTGTTAGTATTATGAAGTTTCTCTATGGAGACAAGAAGCAGAATTCGTTGAGTTATATGTTATTTACGCTAATCTTAAATAGTGGTAGTTCTTGTCCACCGAAATTGTAAATGCTTTTGGAATATAATTGATTCCGTGGTTTGAATGACGGTTAACTCGATTTGTCAGGCATCCATGTAGCCATCTGGCAAACACGATTGCAGCGCATATATTATTCTTTCCTGGTAATAGTATAGAGGATGCGGCAAAGTATTATTATATGAATCAAAGTTGCTGGGTATATCATCCATTTCCTTAAAATGTCCAAAAGCCGGTTTGGAATTACATGGAGTGTTTTTCCGCAGTGTTTTTTCCGAAATAAAGTAGTTGTATCAGCGCATAATTTCTTTCTAATTTCCTTGTAATTGGAATTACTTTGCCATACGTAGTCTTCAGTTTGTTGTTGCATATCAAGTAAGATTTCGTTTATTTGTATTAATACACTTGTCTTGGTTTTCGGAAACCAGTGATGTCAATACAATTGGTTTGAAATCGGCGCTTGAAGAGTGTATGTTTGCCTGCAACTTAAACGATAGAACTTCGGTACATGGGATATATTTTTCTGCCGATTAGGTTTCGGCCAATGCCAAATCAACTGTGTGAATGAATCGAGCCAGCTTCTGGTCCTAAGCACGTCGACAAGTGTACTCCAATCAGTAAGGTATATTTGGTTTACTGGCTACCTAATTGCCATGCAATTGTTGAGCAGCCCAACATTCCTCCTGTAGCGCACCATGTAGTGAGCAGATCCTGTTAATGGACCACTACCTAGAATTAAACCATGGAAATGACTTTGGTAAAACCAGAAGTAACATATTTTCTAGTCTGGCAGTCTGCATGACGTTTGATTGTAACCATGTTACTGACGCACTGGGCTACGTCCGCCAGTTGATGTAAGACGTTGCTGTATCCAATTTATATTTGGCATTTGACATCACCAAAACACGTGTTTATATTTGTTGTAATTATTTTATCGTCATGAATAGTGATAACGGGGTTCTCTAAATGTAGCCCAGTGGATCACGATCGACATTATGAGCCGTAGTGTCTATTACCGATGACTGTGGCTAAGTGGAAAACCGATTCTATTATTGTGCTATGGAATGCATATGGCAACACCAATATAAAGCGTATGTAGAACATGTTATCGTACCCAACGTAAGCATGGTACATTCAACTACAATTCAAATGTAACAGGTGTAACAAGTTGTAGTGACGCAAAAGGATGTGCGTTTTATGGACGACAGATTGTAGGGAGTAGACGTTTCTCAAGACGAAGCTGAGAGAATAATAACCTTTGATTTATTTCTTTAGTCTACGGACTCTATCATCAAGGACGCAGGTGGTGTGGTGCTATGAAGCGCACATACAGTGGTGTGTTACGATACACTGGCTTCAGCGAACAAAATCCTTAACAGCAAGATCATCATTTATTTCTATATACGTGAAATGAATATTTGTGGGTGTTGTGCTGCCTACAAAAGAGTATCCCTTGGAAAAGGTTAATGAGATTGCCACAATGAAGGAAATTACGGTTGAAAGAAGTTAGTAGTTTGAGGCTGACAAAGATACGAAATGTGAATTTGTGGGTCTAGTTAAACATGCGTATTCCATGTTTAACATAAGTCGCTACATTAGCAAATCCAAACTTTACCCATTCTTAGTCAGAAATGTAGGTAGCAAGTTTATTTTGATAAAAGGATTACGTTGGCGTGCGTCTTTTGATCGTAGATTTTTTCTAGTTTCCTTAGTGAAAGTACGGCAGCGCGCCGTTTCCCAACATGATTTCCAAACTCATATCGCGGTGACTTTTGTTAGGTGCTGTTGACTGTTGTTTATTTGCATGGAGTACTTTAAGAAGAGTGAATTCTGTAAATCGGAGGAATTAAATGGACACCGGCAATGGTTGTTGTGACATTCATTTAAGTATAGTTCACTAAAATTTCAAATATTTGTAATTTCACACTGTAGCTGACTTATTGGTACCAACAACAAGTTTCTATAGCTATTTATGGTAATAAGCGCATTAGACCGTTTTACTTTCTGCGCGAGTTTTAATAGAAATTATGTTGTGTGTTTGCCAAAGTCATTATAGCCAGATCGCGTCAGTAATGTCGGTTTGGTTGGTGGACTGGGTGCAAGTGACAACATTTATGTCTGCGGGCTTTTGCATCGTCAGCTTTTCGAAAAATGTAAATGAGCATCTGAGTATCACCGTTTACATGTGAGACCGTCTTTGTAAGCGGGGTCGGTCTCTTCAGCTTCATTTTGCTTAAAATCAGTTCGAACACTAAGCTGAGGCTTTTGCATCAACATTTGGCAAGCTTATTTATGTATCCGGTCATCGAATTAATCGCAGCTGGGCGGCCCGGTTTTTTTAACGTCATTCTTATCATACTTATTGCGGTTCACCAAACCATGGAGATAGATTTGCTAAGACCTGACCTGTTTATAGAAAAACTTTGGGTTCTCAACCTGAAGATAACTCGTCAACCGCGTTACTTGAGTTTGGAATGGTAACACCCAGCGAATTTGATGCACAGCAGTTGTCGTCATTGTTCCAATACAAATAAAACCATAAATATTGAGCATTTACGTATCTGGTTTTCTCATTGTGGCATTTTCTATATTAAAATGTGCAAATTATTAAAGATGTTTAGATCGAAATAATAAATAAAAGGCTTTTACTCCATCTGAGATTAATATAGGCATAGGT
>OX104064.1:218606297-218673868 GCA_944474145.2 Dicrocoelium dendriticum
AGGTAATTTCCGCGCTGAACTCCTATTTTTGTCCCAGAAGAACTGTCCTAAATTGTCATAATATTTTTTGATACTTCCTCCATTGAGCTGTGGCCCCTTTATGCACATTATCTAACGTTATCCACGCTAATGTATATTGAAGAACAAAATATTGCAGCATTATCAAGCCAAGTAATTTAAGCTTTATCCATCTGTATGGCTGTATTTCCTGCATTTTTACCCTAACACTGCGGATTATCAGACAAAAATGCATCACCTAGAAATAGCACTCAACATCAGTAACGAAAATTGACATCTTTCCAGCATGCGGTCACGAAAGCAATATTTCACTGATGTTGTGTCGTTAAGTATGCGTGATATAAAATGCAGTATGGAGTTTATATACGGCGAGGTAGGTAAACATAACATTTACATTTTGTCCCATTTTATCATTAGCAGAGATAACTCAAATCCACTATTGCACCACACTTACTCAGGCCAGTTCCGCCTGTGCCAGAGCAAACATGATTCTACCGCAGTATCCCGGTAATGGGTCACAGTTGTTTTGATTTTGCACATCTGTATCCCTTCCAATCAGCTCGACACACCGTATGTATCTATCGGTGATCTTGCTTTGTGGCTTGACGTAGTTTGGCTCTAACCCAGCCATCTGCGCCATCCGGCGTTTTCACGATGAGCCAGGCTGTCTAGTGCACATGTAACCTCATACAGAATTAACAATTGTTCACTCCCATGTGACCTGGTGAGACATTTGATGTTAGCTTAACATCTACTATTGGAACTTGGCAATCGACTGCGCAGTACCTCCCACCCTAACAAAGGGCATTTGTCCGGCATTAACATAGCAGAGTAACCCGAGTGTTTGGGACTTACCATATACCACGAATGCGCTCGGAAGTTCCTTTTACGCGTTTCCACCGGGATCAACGGAACAAGTCCGTAATTGGATATCGGTACCATTTCCAAATATTTACTTGACCATTTAAATACCTTACCGCATATTCTTCCAAATGCAATGCAGTTACAATAACAGTGTTTCTGTCTTGTCAGCAAGTCCAGCTTTAGAGCGCCTGGTGTCCGTACGCATGGCACTGATCTTCACCGTAAATTTATAGGAAAAGTAAAGACACAGGATTTATAGATCACGTAGATGAAAAAAGGGCTTGGTAAGTCACATTTTAGAATGCACAAACACTGAGAAAGTAATGGGAGGACATTTTCACTTCAAAATATCGCAACTGACAGGAATTTATTGTATATTTATTTAGGAGATCCCAGATCTATTGGTAATAGTGTGCTAAATTTATCCATTCCGCTATTTGTACTTGAAAAACTTTGTCACAAATACCTACCTCATGTATTTTTGGACGAATATTTCCAGTTTTTAGGACCTAATGTAGCGTTTTATATCGCCGTCAGTTAGAACTGATTAACTAGGCTGGATGAGATGTAGTCAAAGCTTGTAATACTAAGTCGCAGAATTTGTGCAGTATAAGCGGGATTCTAATTATTGCGCGCAATTTCAAGCCGCAGTGGAAGCATAAAATTAATGCATATAATACATTACCAACAAAGTTTATTTGCAAATGTTGCCTTGTCACTGAGGAAACAGTAAAATTGGAATTTATTTTATAAAATACATTAATCATAATGATGCAGGTAGAACCCTTTGCAAGTACGTCACAGTAGCACCTTGTTTCACACATGCGGGAGAACAAAACCCGCTTTTAGGTTCTGTTCCGATTAGGAATTAGTATTGTAAAGGTAATAAGATAGCGGTAATGTAAACACGGTTGCTCTTTAAAAATTTTTATGAAACGTTTGTGAAATAACGTCGACCAGCTCTGCATACTTTAAAGATTTTTGCTCGTTCAAAGGACAATTTAGGTTCGGAGCACTCTAGATAAATTGCACTAACAATGTAAAAAGCGAACAATTTTCGGTTTCCTACACTGAGTTTGCCTCGACTATATTTGATAAAATGGTTTCAGTAATTTATGCCCGAATCTCGACGCCTCAGTGCGTTTCACTTACGGTAGTAAAATATTTAAACGGCGCCCCGAACGTTATTTGCCTCATATTATGTAAAATGGACCTTAAACCGGAGAAGTCGTAAACTGGCATAACTTATATCTATTGCATTTGACAAACAGTAGAAGGCTGTCTGGTTTTCACTTAGATTCGACGGCAGATCTGCTCGGGTATAACGTTTGGGGTTACTTTGAGAATTAGTATAATATAAATCTGATGCAACAGGACATTTAGTAACGTTGTAGAAATATTTTATATTTTGCAAATAGAGAAATTCATATTTCATTTAATGTGGCTACTAGCTATATGGTAACAAGTGACATTACACTTCTAATAAATACCAATGGAGAAAAAATGTAATTTTATCTATGAAGCTATTACATTTTTGTATGAGTTTATTTAGCTAACAAAATGTATGATGCCCTTACTTTGAATTTACGATAATTGTATGTACTTTAATTTAACTTCAATTTAATCTTACACATAAAGCAATGCAGCGATATAACCATAGGCAATTTTTATTTAGCTTGATGCATATATCTGATGAACCCATGTGAAACTCGATTGTATCTATTAATTACGTTAGCCAGAGACTTAATAAGCTGTGCCTGTGCGATTGCTCACCAGTCCGAGTGTATTTCTTACCTGAAATATAACAGAACATATATCACATGTCAAAAATAATGCAATAATTTTAAACGTGACATAACTCTTGAAAAACATTGTTCTCCATCGTTATGTACCTAGTACTCACTTAATCTAAGTAATTAGGGTAACAATCATTCCAGGCTTCATAAGCTAATTTGCAGAACAAATGTTTTTTTCAATCTCTGTTAATATAATTCAATATCTGCTATAAGTTTGTGCGAAGCGTGAACAAATAACTAGCATGTGGTATTACATACAGTTTTCTATGTCGTTATTTTATGTACTGGTGTGCGGAAATAATCCCTTACCTGATAATGAAATTGGGATTACAATTATGTAACGCGTTATTTTCGGTGCCTAATTGAAATGTATATAGGCTGGCTAAATTTTACTTATTTAACTATCGACATAATAAGTTTAAACATCTATAGACAAATTTGCTAAATATAGTCTTGGAGAATGAATTATCCTTTAGCAAAGGGCATCTATGTGGTCCTGGATTAACTAAACCATAGCTCAAAATGAATCATAAAATTTTACTCCAACACTGTAGAGAAAATGGGAGTGCTGGACCATTATTGAGTTGTTGGCAGAAGGCTGTTTTAAGTCTATTCGTGAGTACAGGCAGGAGTGACGCTTAGACGAAATCAACCTTACGATTTGAGAAAAGTTGTGTTTATAAGTACCGTAAGAACACCAAGTGTTAATGTTATTATGTGGGGAATGACATTCCTCTATTCCAGAATAGAAAGAAAGGTATAGACATATATACGAAAACATATGTCTATAATAATCAGAATTTTACGTTGATCCTTGTACAAACCATGGTCATAGTGGAAAATCCGAAAGTAGTGTGGCTGACTGAACATTGAAATGAAGGCGAAGTTCCTGATTAAATATATCGATGGATTACTATGCTTATCAGGGATAAATGATGATTTTATTATGCGAATATTTTACTCTTAGACACGCGACTAATAATAGCGCTGGGAATACTATGATTGTTGGGTAATTACGTTGAATATTACTTTTGGTTTTCAAACTATACGAAAAGAAGATACTCTCCGAAATAAAAATTGCAGTTGTTATTATTTAGGAAAGTATTAAGAGGGAACTAATTCTAGCCCTAAAGGATACTTATGAATGATTACTAGATGGAAGCAGAAAGAAGAATTATCTGTGTACATGCTCGTAATATCGCTCGGGCACAAATACCCCTTTTCCTGGTGCGCGCACGAAATACTTATATACAAACCAAGCGTTTTCCCGTAAAGTTTTTAAAATTCACGACACCGCAAGCACGTCCTGCGACAGGTTGATGTGTAACTTTATCATTCTCTTTTCGAAGCGTAGTTGGCTGGCGACCCTCTTCGAAAACCGGTATTATGGAACAATAGAACAATGGTTTATTAAGTTAAATAAGCATTGCTTAACAAGTCCTGTGGATGAAAAGTAGTGTGAAAGTTGTATTGCATGATAAAGAGAAAAGCGATTTTGTTGGACACAACGTAGACATATGTAGAATAGAGGAGACTTTTATGTATTAAACATTTAAATCGCTAAATCCTTTGGTTGGGAGTTTGGTAGGAAACAGTTAGCCTCTGACTATCAACGTATAAAAAGAAATGTAAATGAGATAATGCATCGTCAATCTGTTCTTTAGTTATCGCCAGATTGAGAGCAGAGACGACAAAATTAGAGAAGGCGTTCCAAGTCTAGCACACTCGAAGATTAAATAAATTTCTACGGAATTCAAGCCAGCCATATTGTATTGACAGTTTCAGATTCTGACCTATTTGTATAATGTTGTGGTTCAATTCCAGCAGTTGGCGGCAAATGTGGTTTGGGTTCTTCAGAATCTGGTAAACCGTTATGAGATCGTCATGCAAAGGCCGACATCTACTGCTGTATTTTCTTAGAGATTCCAGTCTAAGCTGATAGGGCAGAATAAAGAGGTCCTGGCGTTCTTCGTTGCCCTTAGTTGAGGATTCTCCAGAGCAACAATATATTGTTTCTGCCACGGCTTCTAAGCCTAGGCAGCATACTCCACGTGCAGTCGTACGTAGGCGTTAAGCATTGGGGAAGGATTGAGGGGTTCAAGCCGACCATAGGCTCTGCGAAGAAGATGGATGTGTTGATTTCTGGTTCTCGTCGCCTTCTCTGCTTGTTTTGAACACCCAAGATATTTCTGTTCCAACACACCCAAGTCACGCTACTGAGAGGCCTTCTCTAAAGTGTGGACTATAAGCTTTATGCGCTCATTTGCTGGTAACGCAAGTTTACAAGCTTGCACTTAGTTAGGTTCAATTGAAGCATTTTCCTATTTGGCAATTGATGAATGCAATCTAGGTCATGTTGGCGTAGATCGTGATCTCCATTGTTACTAAATCGCTTGCCAAAATTTGACGTAATCGGCAAACGACAGGATATTTGAGGAACTGACTCCTGCCAGGTCGTCGATAAACACGAGGAATAAGCGCAGTCCCCGCAATGAAATCTGTGGGACACAACTTTCTACATCAATCAGATTAGAGCGTGATTCCCTAAAGAGTATTGAAACCACCGTTTGTGAAAGAATCTGCTAATTCAAACAAGTACAAGATATCCAAGTCCGTTACCCTTTAGCCGGCAAAGCTGGATGCCGTGATCCAGACATTCGAACACTTTGGAGGCGTCCAGAGAAATGATGTCAACTCCCATCGCATCATCAGCAACTTCCGTTTAATTACCTCGTCCAATCAGTACGTTGATGGTGCATGACCGGTATTGATGGAAGCCATGGTGCTCCGGTGCCAAAATGTTGCATTTTTCCAGGTAGTCCATTAAAGCCTCAACAATGACCGCTTCCATCATCTTCGTGATCACAGGTAAGATAGACATTGAGCGACAGTTTTCAGGATCCGAACGTCTACCGCCTTAAAAAGTTGGATTATACTGCCACCCATCTACATAGTGGGGAGGTGTTGTTCATCAAAGCAACTTTGGAAGAACTGTGACAGTGGTTCACCTAGCTTGTTGGCCACAGCCTTCAATGCCGTTGCGCAGACGTTGTCTGCTCCCGGAGAACAATGATCGCGCAGTCAAAGTAACTTCCTTAGCAGAATTGATGGCTTGCAAATTACATGTGTAAGCAGTGGAGTCGGTAATGTGCATGATATTATGCGATAGGTAGAGGCTGCGGGTATGAAAATTGAGGAGTATTGTAGCCACAGGACATTAGCTGCTTTTTCGGCTCTTTGTAATCTAGCATCTGTTGTGAAAACTAGAGGGATTCGATGCTTCAATCTAGGAAGATTGTTGACATGCCTATGATATATACTGTTTTTCCAGAATTCGTTTGGCTAGGCACTATTTAAACGTTACATTGTCCTGAGGGACAAGTGCAGTGCAATGTCTGGGATGGGACAGGAAATTGCCCCATGGCTCTGAGTCGGGGTTAATACTGTAGGCACGCTACGCTGCATCCCTTATCGCCAGACGTTTTACAGTCTTGATCCTTAGAATTGAAGGCATTTACTCTAGACAAAGGGACTTTAGTACTCTATTCAAGATGTCCACGATCCTATAAACGAATTCTGTCCAAAGGTTTTCAAGGGGACTGTTGTTTGATAATTCCTAAACCGTTGACTTGACGAGTTCTTACAATACGTGGTAGTGTGTGGTTGTATAAGTTAGTTGGCGTGTTCAGCTGGATACTCTGCATAACGTACATGGTTGAGCCTCATTACTACATGGACACGGAGACCTAATGGACTATCCATCAATAACTTGGTAACCATGAACTCTTGATCCGTAAGCACAATATTCAATATGAATGGTTTCTTCGCAGTCCTGTATCTTGCGGGTGTTTTGGCATGAATATACAAGGAAATATTAGCGACCATTTCATACAAGTCTACTTTGAACTGTTAACAGAGTGATGCCGAGAGCATCAGATATGTAAATTGACGTCCCTAGAGATGAGAATGCGGTTGTACTTAGTGAGTGTTACTCTGTTCAGGCCACGTAGAAAGCGGGAATCAATTTCCGGAGTGGACGTTGGGGGGCGGTAAATGACAGGTACGAGACATATGTCGTTTTACCTTAGTCAGCTAAGACACCAGAGTGAGCCGGTAACGGGTGTATCCAGGTCATCAACTACTACACATTGCAGATCGCTGCCGTAGTAGAGCAGGACCCCAACTCCATTGCTGGATTGGTCTTTCCCGATGAGTGACATACCGGCTATCTCAAAAGCAGCATCATTCACCAGCTTGTGCAACCAAGTTTCGGTAATAGAAAATAAGTGCGTGTTGGCAATCACGGGAAGCCGAAGTTCGGTAAGTTTACTGAGGGGCTCTTAGGCGTTAGTGTACTTACATGAATGTTCCTCAGCTTTAAGCAATGTTTACAGGATTGCGCAATTTATACGTAAAGTTTCGTCGACCGTTGAGTGGCAGGTAAACAATCACATTTTGATTTATACTTGGTGAAGGGTTTAATGTCTTATTCCCCTTCCACGTAGTTAGTTTCGTGTCTAATCTACTTCGTTCAGTGGAAGGTGCCTGGCCAATATCATCTGCTACAGCTTGTATGGGCTCATCTGACCACTGCGGGTGCATTATTGTTTATATGTCTCATGCCGTTTAGTTCTTTGAGTGAGATACTTTTCTAGGTGACATTTCGCTGACTGTTTTTAGTCTAAGCACACATGTTAGCGTGCAGCGGAAAAAGTACCAGCATTTTAGCATCCGTGCTACCGTATGTTTTGACTGACAAACGTGTACCTGTGTTTCCTTATGTTGCTTGGTGTGCAAAAAGACAGTAGCAGCGTCAACATAGGGAATTCAAGAGCTATAGTATTCGGCGCATCATTTTGTGGTCCACCTGTAATAAGCGGCAATATAGGTTGTAAAGCCCTAGTATATTGCAAAAGTTGTCTTACAACACTTCTTAAATTGGGATCAGTCTGGCCGCCAAATACTGTACCCGAACATTCTTTTCTACCTCGCCGCGGGCGGAACCCGGCAGGGCTCCGTCCTATAAAATATGTCCGTTTAGCTTCTACTTCCTATGTGCTACATAGGCGCTATGCAAAATTCCTAACTCGTGAGACTAGCCATTTTCTGTGCACAGTTCGTATCTGGCATGGCATTGAAAGATGAGGCGGGCTATATCATAGTCAACTGTCAATCATGCAGGTCCGCAGCTGTCACCCATGGCGAAGTGGCACTGGCTGCTGGCCTCCTGAAGTCATGGGGGCGGAACCCCGCGGACGTCTGCTAGAAGGAGTACCACTGGCCAGACCAAATGTCGAGACGCCGGCGTCTAGTGCATTTCCAGACTAGCCTAAGCCTGCTGATTGGGAATGGTGATGATGAATTAGCTGCATTAAATCAAAATCTTCACGGTTAACCATCAGGACCATAAAACTGTTAAGAAAATTAATGGGACAAGTAGGTAATATTTTATGACGAGTAAACAGACGAATGATTGACATGTTCATTAGGATGGTTAGGAAGAAAATTTAAAACAATTACTTAAAGCAGTGCCAGTTAAAGAACGTCTGAAATACACAACGCACCAAAGGTTTTAGATTAGCATCAGGCAGGTGCTCCTGAATGGGGTTTTACGTAATTACGAATTGTTTAAGGTTATCATCACGGCATTTTTTGAACCGGGATTTTGTGAAGCATTTATTACATGTACCGAAACAGCGGTCCGCTTTTGCGAAACCAGGAGGGAGGAAACATTGCTTCGATCTTCTATTCGGCAGTACTAAGTGGCCAACCTAAACAGATGTCCATTTAGAGATGTGTTTTGCAGGAGTTTCAAACGAGCGCGGCAAGTGTGGTTTGGTTTTCTCATGATCTGGTACATCATTATAGTTTTGCCTTTAGACACCAACAAAGCATACTGTATATTTTGAGAATTTTCAACACGTGGGGTAGGAAGGGCGGGATAAACATCTGACTTACTTTGTTGTTCTGCTTTGGGCAGTACTGAAAATAATGAGATCATGTTTCTGCTACGATTGCCACGTTTTGTTGGCGTATTCCGCGTACGGTCTCATAAACCCGCCAAAGCTTTTCAAGCGGAAATGACAGTAATATTCCTGACCGTTCCAAGAAGACTGCCAAAGTGCTGGTCGCGTTACTTGATGCCATCTGAATCTGCATTCATGTTCTTTTTGTTTAATCATGCGGGAGAAGACCACTGTAGAATATATGGCCCTAGGCGGTAGCACTAATTACTCTGATGGTATGTGCCCCGAATTTGGCAGTTTGTAGCTATGATTTGCTGATTATTCTCAATGAACCATGTGTATGATTGGTCTATGTCATCTTGTAGAGTTGTGCGATCATCCACGTAAGCGACATTCCGCCATATCTTTAGATCATCGGCAGCTAGTAGATGGTTTGAAGACGGCCCTTTTGTAGACCAGGAACAGACGTGGCTGGATTATCAAGACCTGAGGTACGCTGCAATAAGACTGTTGGTTCCGAGAGGTAACTGTTAACACTACTATTCAGGTGCTGGAAAGAAAACTGCGCAAACATCCTGGAACAGGAATGTCTATAAATAATTATGGAGTTTGTGAAACATAACGCGTTAATTCGGGCGGTCGAATACTTTTAACTAACCAGTTATGCTGCGTCAACACTTATACCATCGTCCCTAAATTCCGTCCAGCTTGCACGAGCTCTCAAGAGATTAGTGGTGTGAGACCGACTTCGGCGAACTCCATAAAACTCCGGAAAGAGAAATTGGTTACTCTACAGGTACTCTATGAGAGCCTCAGCCAAAATGGACTTTGTGCTCAGAGACAAAACGGTAAAATGGTTATCGGGCTCTAATTCGCTTGATTAGCAAGTTTAACACATCCATACATTGGTCTGATGACCCTTGCTTCTCTTAAAATATAACTAAGTGAGAATTTTTGACGGTTAAGTTAAACTCAAGGCAGTAACTTTCAACACCTTCAGGCGAATCTCATCAGAACACAGTGACCCTCTATTCGCACACGGACATCAGTAGTTTGTTGCTGATGATGATGTTTTCCCGGTTAACGCATGATAGTCGCCTGGTTTATAATGATTGCTTCCACTGAAATTTACAGCCAAATATAAGGCACTGATTTACTTTTATAAAACTCAAGAAGAAAATGAGAAGACTGGCAGTGTGAAAAAGAACCAATTCGTGTTATTTGTTCCCAAGCAACTAACAACATAAATATGAATCAGGTGACAGAAAAATCCAATGTTTGAAAATGATCACAATGCAAATTAACTAGACGCGAGTAAACAGATCAACGAGCTTTACTTTAATGTTATGAGCCCAAAGGTGGCTTTAAGGAGACAGTTGATTTTTGCTTTTTACAAAGGATAGGGCAATGTTGGTTAAGCGCCAATGCTTCGGCAAACCCCATAAATTCGGGTTTTCATTGTAATTAATAAATATAATTAGATCAATTTTACAGTCTGCTAAATGAAAAGTATGATTGTACTTAGCTTTGTTAAACCGTCTGTCTACCTTCGATTACCTCTCATAGGTGATATCGTGGTCAAAATATTTGAAAGACAATAGCACACCATTAGTCATTTAGTCCTTCCAATTTCTGCCCCATTTGGGATACCAGAAAATAACCGACTCCTCCATTAGAACCTACTCAACCGGTCTCCGCCAATCCCATTATATTTACCACTTCGTTCTAATTGCGGAATTGGTTAGATTGGAAACAAAATCAATCCTTAGTTACGCGCATAGGAGAGCATATATCAAAAAGGAGCTAAGTTATCAACGCAACAAGCAGCCAAACAAAAAATGGCATCTAAGCTGCCGGCATCATCAATCGCTAAAAACATAATCCTAACAGTACATTTTGCAGTTATCCATCGCAATGAAAGCCCCAGGTTTTCAGGTTTGCTGAAGTCTTGGCGCTTAAAAGGCAATGCCCTCTCCTTTGTGTAAAAACTCAACAGTTACCCTAAAGCTTCCTTGGGGCTCATGATATTAATGTGAAACTCGTTGGTCTGTGTTTCATGCGTCTACGTAGTGTCACATTGTGATTAGTTTCGAATGTTGCCTTATTTCTGTCACCTGATTTGCATTTATTTTGTTAGTTTGCGAGTGATCAGTTACATGAGATGGTTCCATTTCGCGAAACCAGTCGTCCCATTGTCTTATTTAGATTATATTGCCAAGTTATTTGGCTGGTTGGTATTTTTTCTAAAACTGTGTTAATATATGTAAGCTATGTCCTAAGAATATAATCACTACCAGAAATCCGCACGCTGCATTTAAACCACCATTTTGCAAATAAATAACAAAATATATATGCTACTCTAGGAAGCATAATAATATGAACCTCGTGAAATTGATTAACCAAATGATTTTGCGCTCTAATATTTACCATGTAATATATACTATCAACGCTTGTACCTAACGAATTAGTTAGATGTGGTTATAAAATAATTTTGTTGCTAGTTTGGGTTCCGTTATGTATTTAATCACACACACTGGCTTGAAATGTCCGACCATAGAGCATTCATTAAAAGAAATCTGTCTGTAAACCCATCATTTGAATTCCTCAAATTAATCATGTACTATCACAACTACGCACAAGTTTAATTATTGGATTAGTATAACATGTATATTCCGGTTCCCTATACACAGGCCTTTCAGAAGTGATGTACCAGGATCCACAATTTGGAAACGGGGGAATTCCATTAGTCGTTCCATGAGGCAAACCGGAAATAAAGAACTCGATATTGCGTCATCACTGCCTACATTCTTCTCTACGGCAAAAATGCATCTAGTGATAGACCTAGGAATGAAATTTATGAGTACTAGATTCGTGTATTTGTGATAGTTTATAGCCGATTATTGATCAATGGCCTCTTTTTCTGGTGTTTTTCGAAAGCGGCGGCTGCTAACGTTACTTAAAACTCAAAAGACGCCTGAGAATGTGACTTTCCTTAATTAGCACAATGGGCATTTACGTTGTCTAAAGTGAAGGCTGTTCGATAAATACTTTGTAATTTCTGAGGAAGTCTTGTTTTTGTTTTATTTGATTCAAGACTTTAAAAGCCCACTTATTTGCGGAACCTATTCGTAATATATTCGTCAACTTGCATCACTAGTCTAAATGGTTAATAATGACTCAGGTCCGTCAAATTAAAGAAATAACTGGTTAAAAGCGTTTAACGAAATTAAGAATTAACCTTATTTCACTTAAGCAATTAGAAATTTCTATGGATTGATGAGTGTACGAAGTGGTTAGAAAATCATGCGCAAAAAGATGTGGGTACGTTAAATGCTCCTCATTAGCTCATGGAATGCTGCTGCTCTGAGTGTATTAGCACATTCTCAGTTGGCTTTGCATATTCTGATACCATTTTTACATACATATATCTATAGCATTTCAAATGGAGACACGCGCTGGTGATCACTAGATAACTTATTTTGGCACTAGGTTAACTCCGGTAGACTGCGCATTGTACAGTGCCATGTAGTAAATTGATAGTATCAAAATATTTGGTTATAATTGTATAATTAATCTGTTTTCTTCGAGAATGTTGAAAGAGTATAGTAAGCGGTGATGGACCGACTTTTACTCATGCACTAGCTGGCAGCCAATAAAACGTAACTCGCAGTCCTGGTTAGTTTTGTCATAAAAATGTTAAAGGAACATTCGTGGTCGTTTGAATTCAGTAATCGTTTACTACTTGTTCTTAATGTTTTAAGGAAATGAACATTTGTTATTCCTCTACGCCGTTGATTGTGACCCACTACCAGTCATTCCGTAATTTTATGTCAACTTTCGTCTCTGAATTGGTTATGGGTGCTTTTCTCTAGAAATAACAGATGGTTTAGAAGAACGCAATCGCTATTGCTTTGCATAATCTGAAAGTCGTCACTTTGCCGAGAAGATAGTGGCTTCTACTTTTGCGTTCTATTTAAAGAAAGGAAAGCTATAACAAGGTGGCCCTTGTTTATTTACTAAATGACCACTCCGTTGTCACCACATTCTCAAAAGTAGATTTAATACTTTCTAACGATAGGGAAAATTCTTTGGTAGACCCGACTGTTTTGCTTCAACTTCAAGCTGTTTTACAGTTATCGATGGTAAAGTTTTATTACAGATAGAATATATTGCCAAAATATTTAAACTGGAGGATAGAGTAGAAGCACTAACAGAGGCGGTAATTGTGTGAAGTATTTGATCCGGTTTATATGACTTGATGGTCAATTAACTATAAATCAAATTTGTCGTGGAACAACATAGGTCCCTATGCGCTTGTTCGTTAGTATGTAATCTAGGAGGAAATTGTGCTCGTTTATTATTGTCCAATGAAATGACGGCTTTTGTGACCCGTCGTCGCTGGTTACCAAAATAATTTCTTGTTCTTATGGTTAAACAAGCATTGTGCAAACCAACATTACTGTCGAAAGAATTCGTTGTTGTTTTGAATGGCCTCATGCAAGGAAGAATGGGTAAACTTTCTGTAGGTTGCCGTTTGGCGGAAACCATCATCTAACTTTTAAGGACTCCGTAAGAATGAAGTTTACTAGATGAGGCAGTGTGTCAAATTTGCGCTTTGTGGTTGTGGGCACTTCCGCCAATGCACCAGTGTATATGAACAGCATACTTACTACATACACACTACTACACACTACATACTACTAGTAATCCTGCGCTACATGCCAGATTCAACGGCAGTCGTGATTTAATATCCGGATTATAAATCGAAGCATTTACATGGCTGCACGACGGTTTCTGCGCCGTGTATAATCAAAATTTTACGTGGGCTTGAAAGGCGCCGATTGGAATCTGGATTAACCGGCACTGACTATCAGCAGTACGGATCAAATGGACAGACTTCTCAGTCCAGGAAAGATAGGTGGAAAGTCAGTTGATATCCAGACGTATATTGCATCTGTACCGATTCTTAAATTATTGTGCTATCAAGGTAATCAATTTCATCCAAAAACAGTAGCTTATCCTTAGCGTAAATGTTACATTTGACAGTGAAGAAATTGGTTTTTGCGACGCCCAGAATGGTCAAGCGTCAGCTGATAAATTTCGAATGGCTACTTAACCTATAAGGGGCTATGACATAGAAACACTTTTTGATGTCTTGATATACGGACCTCACCAACCCAATCGTCTTGGTGCTCACCAGTTTTCGACAAAAAGTAGGATGAAGTACAGGCTTTACCAACTAGATTCAAACCTCAAAGCCTGGAACCTCGAGGTAAGTCAAACAGCACAGTTCCGTGCAAATGTAGGTTTGGTGTACAAATGTCCGGAACACAAGGCCGCACCACCTGGATGCTTGCGTCCTTTGTGCATGAATTCAAAATAAACTGAGAATGTGAGCTTGAGCGAAAGAACGAGAAGTCCGGTTAGGGCGGGGTACCGGTGCGGCATGGATAACTACGGTGTACAATGCTGATTTGTATGCAACATGTGGGAAATGATGCAATCTGGACATTTTTCTCACCTGTCCCCTCATCTCAAACGCTCACCTCCTTTGCTAGCTCAAAAATTTTTGTCAGATGGTTTTCACAGACGTTTGTGTAGCAAGACATCAACCGATATTTCAATGCCTTAATCGCCTTAATGTCAAACAGCCAATTTGTCCGAACGCTATTTGCGAATAGCGGTTGACAAATCAAGGCGCCGTGGATGCCATCACTGACTATGAAACTATACTTTTTGCGCTAAGTTTGCAAGTAGTAGTAATTATTTTACGATAAAACTCTTCCCATCTTTAATATATTGTTCTAAGACCTGAAAATAAAGCTTCACTGTTAGGAAGACACTTGTTGGACATGTATTTTTGGAAGACATTCGTAGAGCAGAATAACACTTAACGTGCAAGCGTTTTTATTGCTACCTCTAATCAGGAACGGCGGATCGCTTGGATGACAGGACATGTTGTGCGGCGTTGTGCCATGGTTATTTTCGATGTTCAAGTTGGTACGTCGTTAGGGAGACAACACGTGAATAAAATGTGGCTACGGTATACACGAAGTGCTACAGTTCCCAAAGCCAACGGTGTAGATGCCAATGAAGTGCTGGACAACGGCACGCATAGAACATATGTAACACGTAAAATGAAACCTCTGGTATGCTCGGATACTAAGGTGCGACACAGGAGGAAACGAACCAGAAAATATGTGCAGCTTATTCCAATGGAAAAATTCACAAAATCTGAACCACCTCCAGGTGACTAATTTTTAAGGTGAGATATGAGTTAGATGGTCAGTTCTTGGACAAACATTGTATGAATACATTCATAGTTACCAATTTGATTCCCTTTGCTATCGTTGACACAGACAGTTTATACACACATCATTACACTAAGTTTATTGGCTGTTTGCCGTCAACGTTTCTGCTCCTTGATGGTAGCTCTACTTGACGACCAACGCTCGCAATGTTTCCATTAGGTGCATCTGGTTAGTTCCTTTACTTATCGTTATTCATTGACTTCATTCCGCCTGTATATATTGTGAAAAATGAGTAGCTTTAATGTCCTTTATTGGCTTCCTTTCAAACCGTATTCAAAACTTTCTAAACATATATGATTCAGTGCAAATAGGTTTGATTGGCTGGTCTCTGAATTTATTCATGCTGTCTTGGGACATGGATTAATATGGTACTACAATATGCACAGTAACATGTTTATCCGCCATCAAGCAAAAAACACATCAAACGCGGCCCACATAACCGCAAGTAGTATTTGGTATGATAACATATTAAAATGATTTACAATTTCAAAAATAACATATGAATTCTTGAGCTCACTGGATAAAGAGGTAACTACTTAAAACTTTAAATATTTGTACGCAAAATAGCAATTTATTACAACAAATGACCGTCAATATTGAAATTACCCACAACACGCAGTTTGTCCGTTTGCAGAATTTTTCTTTTACGTGCATTTTGTTCGAATTTACTGCCGACCAAATAAAGTTCATCTGCAATATGAAACTGAATTCACATGGTTATGATAGTGCTTTTGCTAAAACTGCCTTTCATAACTACTGCAAATTTATTGTTAACCTTCGGTGTTTTGTTGCAAAATCAAAGGGAATATTCAGGGCTCCAAATATTTGTTGCTAATAATTAAATATCGTACAGATTTACACTGCCGCTTAAGAAAGCGTAAGGTGTGAACATTGAAATTTACTTAAACTTTAGGAAAGCATTTCTTTCGCACGGTTTGTTTCTCCGTTCTTTAGGAGATTTTACCACAAAAATGTACATTTATTTAACAAGCACATTTCATATACCCATGAGAACAAAAATAATATGTGCAAACACTAGGCCGAGATTACTTCATAAGGGTTATATTAAGTAATAATGTGTATTGGTTTAAACACACCTTTTATGCATTATTCAATTCACCAAATAAAAGCGATATATATTTTACCTTTATCCATCCTGAATTCTCTGCAATTCAATGTGAGTAACTGTGAAGTTCTGTCCATATGTCACCAGAACAACCATTGTTACAGGCTCAGAACGCATGTGCTGCAGTGAATTGCCACAGAACATGATTTGGCCCTACTGTTACGGGATGATCTGGGTTGTTCCAGGATATCCGCGAAAACCGTTGAAACTTGCTCTGAACATGTGGCCTGTTACTGTAAACGTTAGGACAAATAGATCACATTATTTCCCGGCAGATGCTTAGTAGTTCTGTTCGTGTTCAAATAAGAATGCACTTCAAGCCTAACACCCATAGACTAAGCACCAGCTTAGTAGATTGGAACAGCCCCAAGGTCGAGCCTTAATGTACGTTATTGGAATGCTTCATATTCCATAGGAGGAGTCGGGAACGATTTTTCGTATTCATCAGGATACCGCCGCTTACGGTGTGATGTGATAATGGTGTTGGTACTTCTACACAATCCACGTCATATGTATTGCTCTTTATTGCCACTTAACATTAAAATCATTACCAGGGATCACTCACTAAACCTGGCAGAAGTGTATCGCCGCTTGAATTGTCGCAGGTATATTTTTTCCATCTACCTGTCACCCGAGGAATGCACTTCTAGAATCGGTATTTCCTGTGCTACCAATACCCTTATTTAAAAGACATTTGGATGCCACACTTACTCCCCTACATGTGTTTACCTAGTACTACATATCTATGCCACTCCTAGAAAATACTTTAGATTTACTTGCTGTTACGTTTTGGTGTGTGAAACTACATGGATAACAGAAGTAAAGCGGATCAAAAGATAACTCCTTCTTTCATAGTTAAAAGTCCCACTGCAATGTTATTTTTCGATAACACTGCAAAATCACCTAACGGGACACAAACATCATTGCTTCTTAACCCCGATATATTTATTGTTCTTCTAAAATAATCGTATTCTTTACAACTGATGCCTGATACATAAAGTATTCGGTGCGAATCTCTTTTTGCTATTTGTTAAGTTTTATTACAAGAAAAACCTTATGACTGTTGGCAAATAGCTCGCATGTGCTATAATAAATTATGGAGCCCGACATGGCTTACATGCCTACATTAGTTTGCGAGAGACAAATGCAAACGCTATGGGTATAAAATAAATACATAAGCTTAAGTTTCTCTACCTCATACAGTTGGGTTGATAGATTTCGGATCACACAAAAACATAAAATATTTAATAAAATTTCATCATAAAAACAAATTATATTGGCATACTTGTGAACATTACAAACAAAATAATCAATTGCTATAGGTTAGGCGTTAAGTGTTTTAGGAGGCAGTATCTTTTTAGTTTGTTTTTTTGTATGGAATGCACTTTGAATTTCGGGATAAAAACACTGTAACAATTATTCCTTCGCGCTGTAATGTTGAGGAATTTAATTAAATAGAAAGATTCGTTCTAACTGTAACGATGAAAATGAATGCTTGCAACACTATTACAAAAAGCTTTCTAACGCTGCGATGATTACGCCAATACTGTTTTGCTTCCAAAGAGTAGCGGAAATTAAACTGCGCGATATAACCAAAATTGATGGTTAGTCTATAATTTATACCACAGATGTGATTACATTTTATGTTTTCAATTTTTAGATGAGGTATATATGTATACACCAATTACAATACTTACAGCCTCTAATAAAGTTGCTAATACCACAAACGTATTGAAACCGCGAACTTGGTAACCTGCAGGCTGGCTTAACAGTTTACTCACGTAGTTATCAGCGATCATCCCGTATGTTTCGTCTATGCGGTTTCGCAAAGCCACATGCAATTTTCTCCTTCTGGCATTTACTAACAACTGCGCTGTTGGTTTGTGACATGTGATCAAAATACCACGAGATACTCTTTTATTAAAATACTACACTTTCTATCATTGGGACAGCATTCGTATATCATAGTAGCTGCGTTGTTCTAATACAAGAATTTAGCAGCCTTAACTATAATTAGTGCTTACTGTTTAGCTAAAAAGATGCGAACCTCAAAAATTATTGAGGCGAATAATTTAGATGTTCCAAAATGCGCAGAGCTTTATTGAATTGCATATCTACTCGTGTTTCCATGTTAATATTTAGCTTCGTGTGTTTACGTTTATAACTTCATTTCAGTCAGAAGTCAAGACAATATTTTAAATTAACATAGGTAGATTTACATAATATACTCAATCACTGAAAATGTTATAAAGTGTGTCAATACACAAACATATAATGTAATATAACAGATGTGTATTTTTGCAGCAGTATATTATCACGCAAGAGGCGTGTGTTTATTGTGGTCTTAACGAAACTATTAAAGGCAAAATAAAATTTTGAGATATTTATCTGGTTTTGACTGACATTATAGCGATCAACATGGGTGGATCTATGACATGAAAATTAGGATGCAAATTTTGTGGGCATAGGTTATAATTCCTGCTCCGTCTTCATTCATATTCATAACAGGCGTCAAATCGGACAGCATTTTAAAACACTCAATTCCTTTAGCCCCCGGGATAATCATGGAGATTCATAAATTGTCCTCCTGCATACCAGTGCCCATGGATTTTAACTAAACTAGCATCGATAAAAGTCAATTATTTATGACTTGGGGCATCGCAGGTTTTACTGAGACTTGTCTTCACGCTGAATGACAGAATGCATGATACTTCACTCAAAAAATGTCGGTTATTTAACAATATAGACGCACAAAATAGGAATGTATAATTATTTGTTACTTGTCGACCTAGCTTTCGGTGCCAATAATGATTTAATATAATTTATTTTCCATTCGCTTGGTGCCACCTATAGCTAAAAAGCAGAGTCCTTTTTCATAAAACCTTGGTGTATTGCTTCTCGAACAAGTTTGCTTAGAATGTTCTACCATTAATGAGTGCTTTAAGACGCGTACATAAATGCCTATATGCTCATATATTCGTTGAGGGTGAACTAAGACAAATTGTTTGGGAACCAAGATTACGGCTGGAAAATCCAAATCCGAGCCGCAAAATATAAACGCTAGCTTTTCTTTCACAACCACGTCGTTTTGTCCACTCTGTTAAAAACAGCAAATACTTCATATGAGCCAGATACGGTTTTCTCCACTGAGGAACGTATGCCTGGTTTATTGGTTGTAAATTGCCTTTTAGTCTGCATTGCTCATGTTGTCATTAGTTTCAACTTAGCTGTTACGCGGAATAACGAATTATGAATCTGAACGTTGTTTAAACTATTACATTATACTACAGCTTGTCCAGATTGTCAGTGCCAAATACTGATTGCTCCTCGTTCAAGACCTCCTGGAATTGAGGTTACTCTATTTATTCGGCAATCTCAAATCAATGATATGCTTGCTTTTGATAAGTGGGATAAAAATGGGTCCAAAGGCAGTTCTTTAGTTGCCAGGAAAACGCTAATAAGATTGGCAACAGGTAACGCATCATGATAACATTGTATATTAATTACAAAGCTAGATGACGGAAACATATACACATCACCCATAAAACTGAGCTCGACTGCTCTGAGATGACGAAGCTGCACATCAAGCAAATGACACAGAAACCACCGCCAAAAAATTGTAGTGCAGACACATACATGGCCTTTAAAATGCAGGACGTACCATGAACCAGGTCAGGACTACTTTTGGCCCAAAACGATAGCCTACATAAGTAACGATCGCCTTGAAAAACATTAATTTTTAAATTTCTGAGAGTCTTGCTATTAGACAGTCATCCAGAATTTATTGCTCCGCCTCAAGTTTCAACTGCGCCACGTTTACTGCAGACTCTTATGCGAAAGCCGACATACTAGTGCAACCACAGCGCCCGTGGCGTAGGTAACGTTTGCTCAGAAACATTAGAGGCAAGCATCAATACTTTAGTATATAGTTTTAGGAAGACCCAGTCCGTTCGAGCATAATCGTTCGCCGTTTGCGTGTTTATATCAAAGGAACAAAATTAACGTAACATGAACCAGATGGTGGTCACCATTTGTTCCTGTGTTGTGCTATTGTTAATAATAACCACCTCAATAAATTAACTGAGAAACTATAATGCACCTCGAATAAAAGGCATGCAATGCAACAGTGCCACATTTGATAATGTCCAAAGGCCACCGCCTAGCTTTGTAATACTACACTAGTGCCGAAGCAGTACAGGTCACAATGGTTTTACACATCCGATACAAATATGGGGAATGTTGTTTTGGACACACTTTTATAACTCTAGGTGTCCATATCAATGATAACACTCCAAATTGGCTTCGCAAACAGATTAAACACACGTGGTTGCTCAAGCAGAAAGAATAATCTAGCTTGCTTCAGTAATTTCGTGGTTTCGTTGAACACGCTTCAGCAAGTAAGCCCGGATACATCACACAAATCATCATGTGGCATCAAATGTCTCATAATTGCACACAACTCGAGCCTACTATTATCGACCGATAGTTTGTAGAACCTTATTTTTTTAAAACAGTTGCTATGCTATTAAATTTTCCATGTCAGCGTGTAACACACCAATCGGAATACAACTGAGCACCACACAAGTTATAGTGACATCATATCTATTCGTACATAACGGAAAATAAATCCCAAAATGGGGGCTTTACAAAACAAACATCTCATAATAATAATAATCACAATATAATAATAATGTATGTGCTTAGGTTAACGAGGCACCCCTTATTCTATGCGATCATCTTTTGGCGAATGTTTCGTCTAATATTTATAAGCAGAAACAAAAGGTTTTGAACTTTCCAATTTATCTAGTTCGAAGTTTTGTTTAAGCAAACAAGTATTCATGGTGTCGTGAAGAATAGCTCCATGTATGGACCGGATCAAGTCTCGTGTCATTGGTTATATGATGAACCGAACTTTTGTAATGTCTTGTATGACAAATTAATTATTTAGACACTAATGATACTTACTGGGCTATAGCTGATTTAGCCTAAATATGTACCATAAATATAAAATTTCTAAACATGAGTACATAAGATATGTATTAATTTTCAGTTAAGGGGCTGCCAATAATGATTGAGAAAGAGAGCATTTGATAACCATTTTGCAGGGCGAACGCAATTGGCATTTGTCTACTACCTCATGCATTTTGATCTCCATGTGCACGAGGCTCAAACGAGTTGGAAGGGAAAACAAAAGCAAACCTGTAATATAGTGATGCTGTTTGAAACGGAATCGTTTTGCTTTAACTTTCCGCCTGAAATGTTTACAGGACAACAATATAGGAAGCGGATACGAATAAGAGCAGATCAAATGTAAAATCGAATGAAGATGGATGGATACAGCCTGCGTTTTAGTCTCTTCTCACTCTTTTTGGCAAGTCTGTAATGTAGGCGTGGATGAACAAGCATACTGCGAATAGCAGAGACAAAATTGTAATGTCAGTCTCAGTTTATAAATCCTCCGCAATCTACACTTAATGTTGTGTCTGCAAAGTGCACGTTCCCGAGTACAAAAAGAGTACTGTTTGAAGAGGGAGGAAGGGGGTTCTGTTAATTATTCACTTTTCAATTCAAATCTTTAGGAGCGCCTGACCAAGCAAAAAGGCTGTAACTAGCACATTGTCTCAATATCTATTATCAATAGTTTTGTCTCTCTTCAAATGGTATTTATTCATTGCACTTTATTTGCAGCATGGTTCTTACGTATTCCTGCGTCAGATAATATGTAGCTGTATTTATAAATTGATTGCGAATCTCATGCGCTTAATCTAATACGGTGGTTATTCCAGATTTTTGAATATTCCTCGAATATTTGCTTTCGTTTCGTATAACATGGGGTTGCTGTTGGCATATATAACATATATATACCATGTATTTATATATACCTACTTTATTAAAGTTACTTTTGATGTTTATTGCAAAGTACGATTTTGAATAATATCAAATATGAATGTTATCCTAGGCTTTGTGAGTAGTAGTATAATGCTCATCGTAGTTAACTTTACTATGTGAATTAAAACGGCACGTTATGAGAGATCGCCGTAATTATTCTAGGCAAATGCGATCACGTATATTATCGCTTGTAAACATAATCGATCAGTAGCTAGCACTGGTCGGACCCAAGCCTTAAACCATTGCGGTTCAGATTTACACATCGTAAATGGTGTTAAGACAAGTTTCGTCATTCTTCGTAATCTGACCGTTATGAATTCCAATTACTCAGCAAAATTCAGTGCAACATCCGGAGACTTATAGTACGTATAGCCTTTTAAGAGAGAATTGCTTAACTACCAATGTAAATTGAATTTGGCGAAAGTCCCCACTTGTATGTCAACAAACTTCATTTGTCCGCAGGAAAAGACAATTGCCAATCGGTGTAGCGCGGTTTAAGTCAGCCGATCTATGCGAAAGCCATCTGGGGCATCCATCAATCATCAGATATCATAGGTGTATGGTATACAACTAATCCGAAAAGATATATGCAATTATAAATTGCAAATGGCATTTACTTATTTGATAAACATTTAGAAGATTCAGGGACCAAAAAAAACTACATTGAATAACGTAGCGTTTGACCTTCATTTGAAGGATTATTGTGCCCATCTTGTATCGGTCCCGTGTTTTCAGAGAGAAAACATTTGAACCATCTGAGTTATATATCCCGAATTTGTTAACTTCTTCGAAGGTCTGTTTTGTGGCACTGTCAAAATCCCTCTGCATACCAATAAATAAAATGCTATCCGCTTTGACATTGTCGGCGGAGCTTTTCAGAATTTTCAAAAGAAGCTGACAAATCTTGTACGGTGTCCTCCGCAGAAACGATTGTTGAGCTGCGTTTTTCAAAGACATTGAGAGCAAGTGCGCAATTGTTTCCATTAGTCTCAAAGTGATCGGTTTGTGGGTAACTGGGAAGTAATTTTCTGCGTTCAATTTTGAGAAATTCTTACGTATGGGCTCAATACTAGAGAGCTTTTATTAACACAAAAACATCCCAGAATTCAACAACAGTGTAATCAGATTTAGAAATGTAATGGATGTATCCCGGCAATGAACATTTAACACAGCCGCTGGTAGACCATCACGTGAAGAATGCGATTAAGGCCATAACCGAAGAATGTGAGCTTATTGCCGCCACAGCCGAAATGTGATTTTTTTAGTTTGACAACATCAGTGGGGAGGCTAAGCCTTATTTCCTGCTTGAAAGTTTAAACAAAGCGGAATGTTTTTCCTTCAGCAAGTTAACCTATTGTGGTGGGGTCATTTTTAATGGATCTATCAGATAGTACCTAGATACCGATTAAGTTTGACTATCGTTTCTTGCTTTCATTAGCTTTAACAAGACATTAGACTTATTATAATGTGCTAATGTTCACTTTTCCTTTCCTAGTATTCGCCTGACACGAATCGACTGCCATTGTATAAATAACCTACCCGGTACAATAAACAATTAGTGGTCGTAAGTACGCTTTTTTGAGCATAGTAATATTAGCTTAAAATATTGGTCATCCACTGCTCGCGGATTTTCTTAGAAACCTTCAAATAGGCTTCTGGAACAAATGTAGCATGGACATAATATCAGTGTTTGATATATGTGTTAGTTCCGTCTGCTGTAACCTGCGCATCTCTGAGGAGAAAACAGAAAGCCCAATTCGCTTTTCGCAGCGTTATAAGAAATGTACGGCAGTATGCAATTCTAAAAGCAAATCCGGGCTAAATTGTAGCCTTGTGTTACAATATGAAGCCGGATTGGGTTTGCAAATATATGGAGCGCCATTGCATGTTCACTACCTGGGAAGAAAGATAACACCGTGACAGACTTGGGTGTTAGTCTTGGGCAAAAATGGGATCCAAAATGTTGCTCTCTCTGAAACTGTTGTGTCCATCTTTGGGCCTATCTTTATAAGAGAAGCTCAACAGTCTTGATTGTGCTCTATCATATATCAAGGAACCACCTGGTAAACTAATTCAGCCACAAATATTTTTGCCTGAATGGCAGCTCTGAATCAAAATCAAAAGCAGTGGTAACCTGTTCTAAATGTAACACTTTTAAACGAGGTGGGATGTAAACATATGTGAACAAAATTTGAGAGCAATTCCTTTCGGAAGGGAAATACACGGATTCATTAAGATACCGAGTTGTGGGCCTAGTTTTAATTGATTGCTATCTGGTCATGAGGGTAAATAGCATACACGCCCCTTAATAACCGGCCAGCTCCTAATGGGTGATAAATGGCTCCCTATTTATCAGAGCTTTTTGTGGGTGTATGGATCATCCCAGTATTCCGAAATTTGTTGTAAATATGGGGTTTTGCTAATAATCAGATGACGCGTGTTGTGTACTTTATTATTTATAAAACAACATTGATGAAAAGCAAACTGTTAATGAAATGCTCACATGGCACTTAACAATTCTTTGATAATAAAGCCTTTGGCATTATTGCTGCATGTATCAATAGCCACGTTGGGACTGATGCTTGTGCGACAGAAACGTCGGGGATTTGTGACTGCAGTAACATTGGAATGATTGTGCTAAATTTAAAAGTACGCTGCAAATAGATGCTCTACTGCACTGGCAAGACTGGGCAGTATGGGTGGCGACGGTACGTACCAGCCTTTGCATAAATCTGCTATTGTTGGGCTTAGGGCTGCAAATTTTGGTGACAAGGAAAGCTACACGAGGCAGCAGGTGATACGTGGTGTTCTGTTAAACATAAGGCTTTGCCACAATGCTTCTGGTAATGAAAACTGTGGATCAATAAATAGTATGAGTCCTTTCAATGTGCAACATTTTGCGTAGAATGAAGGATGGATCTGATAAACTGAATAGCATTGAGGCAGGTGCTCTGCAGACGACGCTTGGTTACTTATTGAAGAGAAATATCGTCAAACTAAATTCACCTTCTCTCTAAGCATTTTCAAAATATCGTCCACAATAAATGCAGTGAGCAGATAAAAACTAGGACTATTATTTGGCCAAAATTTCTCTTAAAATGTAACTCTTCTTTGTTAACATCCTTTAATAATGTTTATTCCTGAGTCAACACTATAAGCCACCATTTTATTTGCACTTGGTTAAATAGATCATTGTATGATTTGCTAGCTTGCTTGACATGTTGGAGCGTGTCTGTATTCAACACTATTATAATATACATTTTGAATGTACCTGGTAACCTTCTCAGCGGCAAAAGGTGGATCTGATATATTAGCATCATCAAACTCAACATTACGGGGGTAAACTTCCTTGCAATTATCGTTTTATATAGGTATGCTCAGAATTGCTACCAGCGATATTTTTCTGGTCCTCTCTTTACAGTAGAGTCCGACCAGCTCTAATAATTGCAGCTTTGGTTTTAGTATTATCTACGATTAGATCCTGGATATTAATGAACGATCGGGTAACCTCCGGAGTGTTGGAATTCAGTAACAGCGGACAAGCATTTTTGGTGAATTGTTCCTATAGACTTACAACATAACATTCAGCACCAATCTCTGAATGTATTTGTTGGAATTATTTGCTTTAACTCACCAGTAATGCATCTGTCAGAGACCTTAGAATACACAACATTGTTAGAACCTCTAAGCCTTTTGTTAACTTCAGTGGCTCAATAACTATGAAGTTATTGCCTCAGTCTAAGTGTTCAGGATGAACATTTCTAACTTAAACTGTCTTATGATTGATTCCACAGCACACATTCAGGACTTGAGGTCTCCTAACTTCGTTTGGTTACTTACTATATCGTAGCATTTATAGGTGTTTGTGCCCACAGATTTCAACATGAAAGCGTTAGTAAACATCTTGAAAGACATATGGTGGAATGTTTCCCTTAAGAACCAGATTAAAAATCCTATGGGTTAAATTGGCTGAACATAGATGTACATGTGTACAATAAACATGGGTAGCAAGAAGTGATATATAATGAAGCACCGTGTACAACTTTTTACCACATTGCCTGGGGTGGCATTGGGAACTAGAAATAAAAATGAAATGTAAGATTTCACATAGACATTTCTATTAGCTGACAGATTCCTCCTGCACGAGCTTAGCGACGTGTCGAACACCCAGTTCAAGTATGACATACATGTCTGCATCACAACTGGACAGCCTTAAATGCTAACCTTCTAGTGGGCCATTGTTTTTCCTAAGCCTATATATGGAAAAGGCTGCAAATGTTTTGGGCATACAACAAAGGTATCGCCTATTTGAGGCGATGTGATAGTGTCACACATGACTCCACACAACAAAAATCAGTCTGATGCATTTGAATGCAACTTAGCAGCAAGATCACTTGAGAGGATAATAATTTGTAGAAGCAGTATGGTTCAGTAGCCTAAAGCGCACTAGAAAGTTCTAAGATATGCTTGTATATCGCGGGTGAAGACTGTTCACAAATCGGTCGTTTATACATTGACAATATCCGCATGTATAAGGTGGCTGAATGATCGAACCAATTACTGTTATTTCGCTATAATTATTTCTCTTGTGAATCCTTGTGGATTTGTTATGTTTCACAAAATTTTTCAGGAAAATAACGCGAGTTAGACAGCAAATTTACCAGTCATTCTCGTGAAATTTTCTTGATCCCATTGTAGAAAACAACGGAGACTTGAAACCAGTGCTTCATAACATTACGCAATAATTGTTTATTATTTGCTATTCATTTGCAGTATAGCTGGACGAGAATGGAATAGGTACAAAAACGGAGTTACCTAAATTATATAGCACACAATAAAAAAGGGAACCCTAATGTTTACGCGTTTTGTGTTTTGAGTAATTTACGAATGAGAGAAAATAATATAAAATTATATTCAGCACTTACAAGAAAAATGCAGTGCATGACTGATCATGAGGCTTAGGAAATTTAAAATTCACTAATTGCTGAATGTATAAATACCACTTATATAATTTGCGTTATCATAGGAAGTTATTGGGTTTAGGGAACACCTTAATTTCGTTTGTCGCTCAAGAATTTGTAATATAATGTGTAACGAGAGGGCGCATCTACAGGGATGACCGGTGCTGGTTGACAAATTCTGCGTTTTGCCTTACGTAAGCACTGGAAGCTTCCACAGTCCAAAGGCATTACGCAAGAAACCGAATCGCTGATTTGTTTTACTTGATGCCCTACGGTATGCTCATTGCGGCCAAGGTCGACTTGCATAAACAATAATAATCACAATCATAATACGTATACTTCTCCTGATGAGAGAAACTTTGTCTATAGCGACACAGATCAATTCGTACAGATGGTTTCATGCTCTTGCAGGGGTGACAAGCATAGAGGAGTATTGGGATATACGTTTGATGAATTAACATTCTGCCGGATGGTTGAGGGTAAAGCCTAGTTATGAAAACATAAGTGCTTATATGATTTTGGGCCCCAATTCGAATAGCTCATCGAGGGATTTTTCCCACGTGAGTATAGAGCTTAGGGTAGTTAAATCAAGGTAAGTGGCAAATCTGATTCTAAAGGTTGCCACATTGTCACATGACCTAAGTGTATTGATAGTTTATTCCATAGATAACTATATCTGACCAGGAAGAAATTAGAGCGGACGTTCGTTTTGTACTTCGGTATATTCTATGTAAAATCTTTGTTGCGAATTGCTCGCGTTGAGCAATGTTGTAAATTGAGTGTAGGCAGGTTGGTATAGTTCTTCCTGTGTAACATGTTGAAAACCGCGACATGTTGCGCTTAAATCGTCGAATCCAAAGTGCTTCGATATGCAGTTCCTTGCATCCTTCTCGATAAGTTCTAGCAGATTGTTTACCTATCGGATGTTTAGTAGATGACCTCTGCAGGTTCTCCACAGCAATCTTGTCAACCTTTCTCATATTGTCATATATTATTCCGCAGTATTCAAGGATATGGCGAGCGATTAGCTTGAAAAGCTCAACACTAGCACCAGTTGTGTGTATTTTGTTTAATATATTGCACACAAAACTGTATGGCACGTGTCAATTTATATTAGGCTTGTTCGGACAAATCGAAGGTAGACGAGTACTTAAAGCCAAGATTTCGAGTGCACAACTGTGTATAGACGCGTTTATTGTTTTGATGATACATCCTTCGGGAGTGTAGCAGCCGTAAAATATGATGGCCGAGCGGTTCATCAGTCATGTGCAGAACCATGACTCAAGGTAATATAAATTATCATGAATGAGCAGTAATGTCCCTCGAAGCTGGTCACCCCGCAACTTATAGGGTAGTTTGATATCCTCAGCAAAAAGGATTGATACACCATGTTTTACAGATTTAGTGATGTTATTGATGTAGAGCTAAAAGACTAAGGGGCCGAGAACGATCCCTTGAATGACTCCACTGGTGATTGAGCGTAGGAAAGAGCGATAATTACCTAATGTGCATACCTGATGACGAGCACTTAGGCATGACCATAGCCAATCTAGTAATGGGTCCTGGATCCCAAAGTTCTCCGACTTTTGTAACAGTCGCTTTGCGGTACTCGGTCCAACACTTAGTGTATGTCAAGTAACAAGATTGCCACTGCAAAACCGGAATCCATTGATTCTGAAATGTGCTCAAGGTTATGCAGTTGAGATAAGGTGCACGAGCGCTTTTTGAGATAATCATACTGCAAATGTCTGTTTTCTTGTCAAGGGGGTTTTGTAGTTTGACCGAGCAATTTTTGTATAGTTGATTGATTCCAGGTATTAAGTTGTCTGGATTATACAGCACGTTGGCTTCTTCAAGAACGGGGATTGAGGAATAAGAAAAAGAGAAACTTGAGTAGCTGCACACTGGTTAATACCAGAGTTTTGGTTGGTTAAGAATATATTTTGTTATTGACCTTGTGAACGTAATACGCTTGGTAAATTACCTTTTACAGGTGAACAGCAGTAGGCTTAATTCCAGCATCTAATAGACATAGCCAAGTAGATCAAGGTTCTCATAACCGTTAGTGTTGCTAAAATCCAGAAAGCATTTGCTGATAGGTTTGCTCTTATTATCCATTGAGGATAGCACATTATGTAACAAACATGATTTTGCGTCTAATATAGATCTTGGGCTGCGATCCACAAACTAATGTAAACCATCCAAATATGTTTGGTTTGTGGTAAATGCAAACATATTTTACTCATTCGATGAATGTTCTGGAGGAAGCTTAGTCTTCGCATAAACTTTCCATGATTGCTATCAGGGAGATCTTTTTGAGTAAATGCTTGCAAATGGTAGCGCTCAATACGTTTGCATTGTCAGAATCACAGCTTTTAATAAGGGCTATAATAAAAGAGAAAAAAATTTAAATTATTTAAATATAACCATGTCAAGGTTCGCGACTAATTTTTTTGGAGATTTCACGATATTTTTTAGCCTAAGATTCACAATGAATCGTGTGCCAGATCAGTTAAAATTGCAGGCCATTGTGCCAATGAGGGGTTGCAGGTACTCGAGTACCACACTTTCCAATCGTCGTAAAATTCGTTGCCTTGTTTGGTATAGTTAGGGGTACTATATATTGGCCAGTGATAGAACGGTGACAGGACTGGCGATTGGGTTGCTATTATCAAGTTAACACAGGCTGCTTTTCGATCAGTGGGTAACTATACATTAAATATAATAGCAATAGGAATCAATAATATCACCGAATACGCCAGCAACCGGAAAATATATGTACATTGGCAGGGAAAACGCAAAGTGCGCAAAGCATCAAGTTCTAAAATTGTGTCCTCTACACCGAAAGACAGTCTAGTTTACTTCTGCATAACGATGTACACACTTTACATGTCTTCTGATTTTCCAAAGAGCGACCAGATATAATCACGGACTAATATAGGTCAGCTCATAAACGCGAGACTAAACCTGAAAAGTGCGACCTGCTTTCTTACACAGTGTTTTGTGTAAATTATTTTTTTATATTTTACCTTGTTTAGGAAATCCTTTCAAAGCTATACATGTGAAAACACGCACTATCATCATAGAATTGCGTATTTGAACAAGCAATATATGCACAGTTTAAACTGTAAAATTTGAAAACCTCGTGCAGCGCATTATCGGTTGCATATTCCATAACTTTGGTTCATATGATCACTTACTGGCATAAGTAAAGATGAACAACACCGTCTGTATAAACCGCTACACATTCCCGCAAGAATCATGAGCTGACAATTAGCTCATGATCCAAGTCCGATTTTATTAAATCCTTGTTGCTACAATGGTATGCTTTTGATAATACAAATGTAACGATGGATACCTTGGCTATTATGAATTCCATGACCTTAGCATCACTGGAATCAAATTTATATGTTCAACACTTTTGCCAAGTGTGCAAATCAGTATGACGAACTATGGCTTTTACATCCTAAGAACCATTGTGTCAGTAAGCCTGTTATAGAAAACATTTCATCGATGCAGCTCTATTTTAACAACAGCCATTAACGCGTTTGGTCGCTTGTTGTCCGTCCATGGGAGGATTTACATGCTAAAATATATTAGCTAATCCGGCACGCCTAAATAGACAAAATACTCGTTGCTTTGTCTTGAGTTTCGAGTGATCCATTAAAATGGAAGCTGGGTGACGATACAATTAGGAGCAAGCATCATATTTGATTTCCAATAAACTTGGCGGATTGCATTAACCTACAGACTGTGCGACAGGCAGGATTTACACACCTGGCACGGTACCATTTGTTCACGAATCGGAAAGCAGCTTGGGCATATTAAAAAGTCAACACAAGGTCAATATTTTAATGTGCTCCATCTTCACAAACCGGTTTGATGCAATTTCTCTGTTTCAGACACGAAGATGGAGTCCAACTTCGGAGCGTCTGTGGGCGAGACAGGCCCAGCCTATCAATGTCATTAATCTCCGAGTCATAGGCAGACGAGCTAGTTACGTAAATGAACTCTGACTGATCACCACATGTGTTAACGAAAGGAGATAATTGGTTGCTATCTTCAAATTACTCTGCGGAGCAACATTAGCAGTTTTAGTTTTGCGTGATGACCGTATTCTATATGGGTGCTTGTTGTTAATACACCGCCTAAACCATTAATCGATTATATTATGTCAACTTTGGAAGACCCTTTTTAATGGTAGTGATTCTACCTACACTTAACCCTTTTTAAAATAATGAATTAGTGTTTTTACCCAAACACTTAATTAAATCCAGTAAGTGCACATGTAAGGATATAACCAAAAAACCACTAAAAACCGACACATTTGAGTACGCCTCAACTAAGTACTATGGACAGTCGACCAACAAGGTTTTATAAAATGCTTTAACTTTTCGGTTCTTGTTCTGACTATTCCACTTGCAATGCCAAGTACTCCTTCTAATCAACCGTAACATTCGATTGCCAAATTATTCAAACTTTTCTCAATGGCCAATATGGTGATCAAGTTAGCCGGATTGTTTTATGATCAGAAACGCACTGGTGAACACATATGATGGTAGGGCAGTGAACAAGAGAAGTTTCAATTTCATTTCACATTTCACGCCTGTGTCATTGGATGAAATTCCCGTCAGTTAATGGGAGAGGTGAAAGTCTGGTGTACTTGTAGTTACGTACTTCCATAATCTGTGTATTTATCCTAATTAGATAAACTCGTAAAATCAGGTGACAATATTTATTCATCTTTGAAATTTGGTATAACAAATACAATTTGTTTATTCGCATTACCCTAGCAAAAGTCGAGTTAAACTGATTTGCGCCAAAATCGCAAATGTGGTTAGTATTCCATGAGTAAATGGATGTGTTAACTGATTTGCAATAAAAGCATTATTGCCAATAGAACAAAAATGAAACTGCTTAACACAAAAGTCGCCTTTTGGATGATGCAACTGTTTCTGAAGTTGAGGGCGTAGAAAACGCACCATTTCCTTCACTGATGTTACCACGCAACGGGCTTCTGTCGTGACGGAAATTCCTTAATTTCAATGTGATGGGATTAATTACCACGAAAGAATCCAAACCTCCTCCGTGGCTTCCGGCTTCCTGGCTTCCCTAGGGAAAGTGAGCTTGTAAAATTGTGCACAAATGTAATTTCCTACAAGCAGAAGCTGTATTGCAAACTGAACAAGCAATCGCCAGATGTCCACTAACCAAGTCATTAAGAAGATGAGCTGAACAGTTTATTTGCACATCACATCCTGACCTAGATTGCTCTTCTTTCATAAAATCACCTTATATTGTAAATAAACGTCAATAATATTTTGTGTTGCACTCAGGCCAAGAAAAAGTGCTGAGATGCACAAACTATTTTCTTGCTTAAATACGCCGGCTTGGTTAATGAAATTTCACTGAATGCCATAAGAGACTTACCGTTTAAATTACACATCATATGATTCCGCTGAAAATAAAATTTTATCTGAATAGTGAGCAACTTATGATTTTGTCAAACGGATAAATATGTTTGAAAGAATGCAGCAAAATAGAGAAATGCGCTTAGAAAACAACAGTTTCTCTATGGGAGCAAACACTGAACATTTTTCAAACTTACACGTAAAGTAGTGTAAATTGTAGAAAACAGTAAATTTTGACAACCATATTACTAATATTCGTGTATGGTTCACCCCTCAGCGGAAATATGTCAATCCAAGGATGTTACATTGCTGGACTGCGTTTTCCTTTTATATTGGCCGTAACAAACTGTCCCAAACATTTATCTCTTGCTTATGAAAGCGCGTAGGATATAGAAAACAATTCATTTTAAGCTTCACAATATTGTCCATTTTTCTGCGTGTGTGGCAGTGTCTGCAAGTGGAGCAGTGCATTTAACTTATCGAATACATTCATATGTAGTGCACTTTCGTTCATGATCTGATTTAACTAGCGCCCGACGATAGGACTGGAGACGGGATCCCAGTCTATTTAGTGTATAGATTGTTGACCCGCCATTGACATTTCTTTTAAACCCGAGATCACGTTTGATATTTTTGTGAAGAACTACCTGCCCAAGGTGCATTTATTTTATATGCAGTCCTTTTTTATCGTAGTTGCGGTAGAGTAATGTAACTTGTAGCCGATAATATAAAATAAATAGCGGATAAAGTACAGTAAGCTGATTCCTTGTGCTTCGTCGTAAGATGGTGCCATATAATGTCAAGTAGTTAGACCATTTGCTTTCCGAGCACCACCAAATTAAACTAAGTGAATTTTAATGTTAAGTTACTTATCAGTTCGCTTTATTAGATTGAATACCTAATAAACAGCAGGTAGTAGAAACGCCACCGAAGGAAGTCAAAATGCAGAAAGAATAAAGTATGAACCCATGAATCTTAGATTGCCATAATTTCCGGACTTTTAGATATCAACAAAAAGTGCATTGTAGTGATCAATTGTTATCTGTCCGGGAGCATAAACTTATAGCTTGGGGAAGGATTTGTTAATTCTTGCCTAAAGTACCCAATCAGCAGTTTACATTAATTTATAAACGACTAGCGGAAACATTTCGACACGGAAAAGCTATGAACTCCGGATCAAAAGGATATTGATATAGAGCCAAATATCTTGACTGAGAGCAAGGGAACATGCAGAGAAATGAGGCATGAAAATGGAGCAATGTTTAAACAGTTGGAGTTTTCGTATATCTTATTGCTTTGGTTGCATCAAACTGCAAAAATTGAAGCATAAACACACGTACAGGCGACTTACTTTTTTGCTTAAATGCTTTTTTCCCTAGGAACAATATTTTCCGAAGATTAAATGGTAATTGTCATTGGTTAGCTAATTTTATGTTCCAAATTAAGAGCGGTGTTCCAACAGGCAACCCAAAGCATTCAAGTACAGGCGGCTAGATAAACATGGTTTTGTGTATAACGTTCCATAAATATTCGTAGTATTTGGTTAGAAATAGTTATATTTTCCATCATTCTCATTTAAGTTTGCATACGCCATATAACACAATCTTTCCTTACCACTTTTTCAAGGGCGAAAATATAACCGGTATATGCTTTAGCTATCAGACAGGAATTAATACCCATAACAGACACAGAACACCGCATAACTTGCAATCAAATATGAAAATCGTTCAAAAATCAAATTATTTTAGATGTTATGTGAAATACAAGGAACATTAACTAATGACGATGAGAAAGTGGTAAGGCTAAAATTGCGAACTGCAGCCTAAATCCAAAATTGTTTAGGAGATCTGATAATAATTAAGGTTTAATATCACGCATATTCTACAGATGGTCTTGCTTTTGATTATTCTGCAAGCTCAACTTATGACTTGGCTGTTTTTTATTTTGGTTTCATATGTCTGATGTTATGAGTTTCTAAATGGTGGACAAATTTAATCGCAAGCCGTTATCAAATTAAGGCTGGAGTTAATTTTATTAGATTAAACAGTGATATGCTCTGTCTGCAAGATGTGTATTTTACTTAAATTACGCGTTGTATGCATTTAAGCTGGGCCTCCCATATCAATCTAAATAGAACAACAAGAATACGAATGTTGCATGATTTTATCATTTTCCATTTTATAATCACATGCAGACGAGAGAAATTTAGCGATCATTAAAGGGGAAAGCCATGATTTGAATTTTGTGGGAATGGACATGAAAGCAACACAATAACCTAAACAACAACAGCGACACAACATTTGAGTCAGGTTCCGCTATCCCCAAGAAAACTTAAGGGTGACCGTCAGCTTTTGTGCACACAGGTCCGGACGACTGTGATTAGTTGCCACAGCCTCCGCGAACTTCCGCAACTTGGAGTTTTCATTAAGGTAACTAATAGAAAACGCCAGGCTAGAGTCAATTGGATTCCCAATTACAAGTATATTTCTGGCTATCGAGGAGGTCGAAAATTTGGATCTTGACTCTTGTCCCTGCAATTGCTTTGCTACAATGTTTGCAACACATTTCGGGATGTGCTTCCCGATACACTTGCATACGCTCCGGTCGGCTCAGCCCATATAACTGCTTACACGGTTACAGAAAATTTGTACATCGAATGTGTTACGGCAGTGTCCGGTTGTGTAAGCGCAAATGGCGGCGTTGGTAACCGACCGTTTGTCAAAATATGGCAAGTTTGCAGCTTTCAATATACATAAAGTGGCTGCGGCAAAAATCTGCTCGACTTGTGAATCAGCATCACTCTCCAGCTTCCTTGTGTATAGTGATAGATATCTCAAACGTTGTATTGCGCTTGCAATTTATGTACTTGTGTTTCTTTCATCCCCAATCCCAAACAATTTAAATCATGGATCTTCCCGTTTCGTGAGAGCTTAAAGTCGCACGTTTGAAAAAAAATCAGAAAAAGCGTAATATTCCATAGTTTTTCTGCGATCGTATATTCCTCTTGTCCTCGTCATTCAAAGCATCCCCTGATTATTTGTGCAGCGCACTCACATTAGTGATTTAGAATTAATTTTCATAATACATGTGGTAATTTATTATCTGTTCTCTGGACCCAGATTGTGCGGATTTAGTCTTGGATTGGTAAAGAAGACACCTTGAGGTATTTGCTCCAAATTCGTTTGACATGGCGCAAATGTGAGTGCATGCAGTTGATACCACATGAAATTGCATATTTCGAGCGATTGTTTATCAGTGGAAAAAGTCGCCGTAATTCAATGGTTTTAGCACGAGCTTTTGTGGACTATTTATAAGCAAATTTTGTGTAAACCATGCTTAAGTATGCTGAGTAGCCTGACAAGCAGGTCAGTAGAGATATGTGCGCCAAAACGCGCAGCTCGGTTCGTTCTGCACCACAACCATAGGAACAGCCAACCCTCCCTACGCCTGTCACACTATCCCTTGATCAATTTGCTAAAACTCCGGTAAGCACGGCTTCACCCCCTAGGCTTTATTCGGTTGACACCAAAGTGCTGATATGTAGTATGTATATTGGTGATAACGAATAGAAGACGCGGATAATAAATAAACCGATAAGAATGTCCAGCGACCTGAGACGTCGGATCCTCATGGTCTGTGACGCATCTAAATACTCTAACTATAATCCTCAGGTGCGCTATGAACATGACGACAAGATTTTGCAAAGTATGATTGTTGGACTGCTACACATGAATGTTGGTGAACTAAAAGTGAAATAACTTGCCGGTCTCTAAAAAAGAACCGAGGGCGAAAGTCGACCTATGTGGGTGTCTTTGTGAAAGGTGCAAGTAATAATTTTCCCGCCTTATTAGGCTGAAAGTTGTAAATATTCTTTTACGAGCGGACTTAGAGCCAGCACACAGAAGGAAACTCAAGTCTGCAATGATTAACTAAAGTGAGGCACGAACGAAGGAGAAACAATATCTATATTGTAAAGGTTAGGGTAGTGACCCGTATTCCTCCGCGGATCCGGAGCAGCCGGATTCTACTGCTGCAGGCGCACTCAGCGGTTAAAACCGCGGCCTGTGCGCAGCGCTTACAAACCTCTGTTTGTTACTGGAAAAACGCGAAATGTTCTGCTAATTGTAATCACTCAGCGGCCAGCAGTGTAGGAGTTAGTGAGACACGGTTAGACCCCGACGTAAAAGCCCATTGGGTGGAATTCAGCGGCTACTCGTGCTTTCGCTGTGATAGACAATCAAAGGAACGCGGTGGCTTTGCTTTGCATAAGGCGATCTTTTTGTGGCGACTGGTGAGCACTTAATGAAGCGCTGGTCATCTATGTGAGCAGTTATTTCGTTTGATTCACCTCAGATGCAGCGAGATGCTAGGGACGTGCATATAACAGTTAACTGAGTTGCTGCTTGGAATGATTGCCGTATGTATGCCAACCATATAAACCGTCCGCTGTACCTACGTATGAGCGAATTCAACTTAACTAGAATACATTGGACTGAGGCAGGTATTCTCCATGTCCGTTGTGAAGTCGACAGGAATTTTGCAGATTTAATATTTGAAAGTAAGACCACGCAGCACATCAACAGGCCAATCCACATAAATATTTGCACGGCTCCATCGTGCTTAGACCTGCTGTTGTCCAAATGTAAGTAACGTGTGCATGAACTTCAGATTTTTGAGAGCCTGGGAGCTTGTGACAACTGTATGAACATAGCCAGCTTAGAACCGCCGCCGCCGTATTCATCCCCGCTGGAGCCCGCCTTCAAAATTTGTAAGGCGGACTTTAGTGGCCTTACTGGAACAGCCAGTCAGATGGGCTGGTTTGTCTGTTAAACTCGGCTTTTAAAAGGTGGAGAGTGGCCAAATGATGACTTGGTCGAGAGGAATTAAGGCCCTCACTTTGAAGCTGGCTTCCGTTGGAGTAGCCCGGCTCCCAGGTTGGGGTCCCAAGGTCGATGAACACCTTGACTGGGGATACTTGCTGCTATGGCTAGAAGCCGAACTCTTAGCCTCCGCTTCAACCACCATCTCACTATTTAACCTTATATAATTTTGCATATTAATTAGTTTGCTGCATACTAGCCGGCTGATAGCTTACCGGAACGATGCCCATCCGTTATGCCAGCTCAGCTGGCTTGCACCAGTTGCATTTTCCCTATCATTTTTCTTTGATGTATTAAAGCACAGTACCTGAGGTGTGTCCCATCGCTAGCTAACGTTATATTGATGATGTTGCAGATGATGATCATTAACAAGGAAGTGCAATTGTTGTGCACCTAAATTGTAGCCCTTAACTTTCTGATATTGGGGCAGTCAACCCACATTGGTTCGTAAAGGGGTACAAAACCTGGCTCATTGGCGACGCAGGCTATGGAACAAATTCGCGTTATCTACATCTGACAAGGTTTAAAATGTCTACAAGTTACAGCATATCTCCACAAAAAAGCGAATACAAAAACCTTCAGAAGCTACAACGAGCTGCTTGCAGTCGACTTAAAAACTGCTCCTAAGATGACCTTGGTCTAAGTGAATCGGCACTTGAGGCCTGCATGTAATACGCCAACTTTGAAAGGCTCAGTTGGACAGGCTTTAAACTTGACCATAAATCGTGCGTCTGTATTGGAGGCCCACGTCGCTTTCGTATGTGCAATTGTCCACTTGTCTGTACACAATCCAAAGGATACCCTTCCTGCTGTAATTGACAGCCTGGATTGCAGCGTTGAAGATGTACACAAACTGATGGCAAGCCTTGAAAAGACGATGCCTGCTGGGCTAGATGGTGTCCGCCCAATGATCCTCAAGTCCCGCTCGGGCACCAACTTTCTTTCTTTTACTGAACTATTCAACAGGTCATTAACCACTGGTTTATTAGGGGCGACGTTAAGTACTCAGTCGTATAGCCAATACCGAAATGTGGTGACCCAAGTAAAGCGGATAAATACCGGCTGATCTGCTTGACCGCAGTTTTAACAAAGACGCTTAATAAGCTCTTGGCAAAAGGTCTTCGGCGACTTCTCGAGTCAATTACCTTGACTCCCGTACAGGGTAGTTTAGTAAATGGTTGAAATGCTTCATCAAAATACTGTGGATGAGGCACGAATGTTTTCAGGCGCTGGGCCAAGGTAAGTTTGTCGTCATTTACAATGAATTCAGTAACGTTTTGACAAAGTGGATCTTGAAATGCTGCTTGACAGGCCGAGGGTTTGCGGTGTTAAATGCTAATTGCAACGAGGGATCATGAAGATGTTTGTTGGTCGAAAGCAGAGTAAAAGTCGACAACCAACTGACCAACTGGTATCCATCGAGCAGTGATGCGAACCGAGGCACCATACTTGGTCCTATTTTCTCTTTTATTCATATAAACGATGCGCCTGCGCTTCTCCGGGCACCTGTTGTGTGGTTTGCATATGAATGAAAGGTGTTGAGGCAATCCGCGCACCCTGTGTTTGACCAACTTTAGCTGGATCTCGAACAGCACTCTATGCTGTCTGCAGAGATCAACCTTTAGATCAACCCGAATAAGACGCAATTCATGAAACTGGGTAAGTGTGAACGCAGTCGAAATTACATTGTGGTTAACCAAGAAGCAGTAATATTCAGCAAGGACTAGGCTGTCACTCCATGCAGTCAGCATAATTTGCGTTAAAATACACTCAGTTAAGTCTGTTCAAAAGTTGGGGAAGAAGGACAACAGCGAAATGTACGCCATCGGCGCATTTCATCTAAAATCCACGCCTCCCATAAAGAACTCCGAAATACTCTTAGGATGGGATTATAATATGGTGGGCAAAAAGAACAGTCAACCTAATATAATAATTGCTTTGGTTTATATAATTAGTAGCAGCCTGTCTAATTATATAAAAGGGGATACAACCCTATTTTTCTTATCCACCATATTTGCACAGTTTACTTGCAGCTTACCCTTATGCTGTCCGACTAAAGGTAGAAAAGTACTAATAGTATAAACTATGCAAAATCTCACAACCAAGCTCACCCATAGTTTAGGGGCATATTGTATTAAAGAGTTTAATAGAGGACAGTTTCCATCCGCATGCCTCAATTGCTTATTCCTTGGTGTTTACACTGCATCCGCGGTGTAAGTTTGAAACCGTGGTTGGTTCAGTGCAAGCCCTTCATATTCTCTCTGTAAGCGCAGGCCTTCTGTCGCTGTCCCCTTAAAGGCACAGTGACAGAAAAATCCGGACACCGACGCTGCTTATCCAATCGAGGACAGTGATCTGCACATTGTCAAACAGTTGACTGTGATTCGGCAGTAAATTTTTGCACAGATTTTACAAATCGTTTGCTGAACTGCGTTCATGTCGCTGCTTCAATTCTAAAGATCTCGCAGCACACGAACACAACGGGCAATTAGTAGAGCGCAATGTAAAAAGAGCTGTTAAATTATGTTTTCCGAACGGAAGTTGGTCACTGTTTGTTACACACCACCATCCTATAAATTGCAGACAAATTTAGTACAATAATTTCGACATGGTCTGCTATACGTTTCGTTGTTATCTATTTCAGAGAAACTTTATATGGATAGAAACCCATATCCAATGTTATGTTTGCTACTGTGGGTGGGAAATTTGTATTTTCGCGGTAGAAATTCAAGAACCAATGTTATTAGTGCGCTCGACGTTAAATATAATACTAAATTTTTCTTGAGTCTCTACTTTAACATTTCGCATAATTAATTTTGCTTTTCTTCTGATTCATACTAAAGTAATCTTTTATTACATGCGACAAATGGCTCATGTAAACGATTAAAAATGGCGCTTATTTTTCTAATAAGCCCATAACATATTTATATTAATCGCCTTTAAACGCTTTTAATGGTGAGTAGTAGAAGCAAATAACCATGCTGGAAATCGAGCTTTCTACGGTTTGCATTTTTTGATCCAAATTAACGAACATTCACAATAAATGAGTATTAAGTACAATCAAAAGTTTTTGCTTTATAATCTCTTGTGTAGAGAATAAATGCACCAATTTGCTCGTGTGACTACTGGAATATAATATTTCTAAATTGGACAGGAGATTTCCCAGTTAAAGTTATGGTGGGACATCTGGAATAATTATTCTAGCGGTCATGAAAATATGCTTGCTGTGATGCACAGCTGATTTTGTGTTCCATACTTGCAAGTAAACTACAAGCTAACCAAGAGAAAAAGACAAAATGCAATTTAACGTTGTGTTTGGGCGAGTAATCATAGAACTTCGAATAAAATGGTTCATAAGTTTGGGGTTTTATCAGTCACATTCACTACGAATTAAGATTTCAAATACTGCAGATTAGGCTCAAATCATGTTTTGCATTGGCAAACAGTACCACAAAAGTTGGTTTTTTATCAACGTTACTTGTAAGCCTTGAATATAATACCTCAGCATTCTCAAAATATCAACAGCTGCGTGATTAGCAAAGTGTACCTTGAGCAGCGACATTTACTATATGCTAGTTTTTCTCGCAAATTATATAACGGCTATGTATGGATCTTTTAATTTTATTAATATTGCACAATATTTTTAGTTTTTACAAAAGTGTGGCAAACTTCTTGTTGCAACCATTAATTCTTCCAAACAGAAAGTCACTTATCACCTGAAGAGAAGAATACATTGCTACATCACTTGCTTATAAGGCGGAGTTTGGTAAAATTATCTGTAAGAACTTACAGCAAACCAAGGTGTGGACAGCTGTTTACGACACACCAAAATAAGAGCCAGGCAATATGGCAATCACATAACGATCATTTATGCAAGCATATGCTAGTAAAGATATACGTAACAGCGTAACCGTAACTCATAAATATATTTTCAACATTGAATACACGAAACGTTGATATCCTTCTTTAAAAAACAGCCGACACCTTCTGTGACAAGCAAGGCCGATGCTGTTATTTAGAAGCTCCAGTGGGCAACATTTTAGCATCCATCTCCTATCATGTGGCTTGTTTCTATGGATTCACATTCGCTGTACTATTATTAAACGTAAGTATTATTATTTTTTAAGATTAATTTTATAACAGACATAATATACAGTGAACGAGGATTTGTCGTAAAAAAGCATTTGCTTGAAAATTCCTGCAGGTTAGTGGGGGTAAAAGTATTATAATCAAAAGGTAGGTGTGTTGTCAGGTGGAGCGTTTATCTAAACTGCTTGCAGCCGAATAATTTTAATGTTAGTGGAAACTGAATGCAAAACGACGGGAGAATCTGAAACAGTACTAATTGTTGCACTCAGTGAAAATGTAATATAAAGAATACAAATTATCCAGGGCCTCCTCGAGTTTAAGTTACAGGTTTATCCTTTTTGATGGGATAAATATTTTCCAAAATTTCACAGTATAGGAAACGAAGTGATGGAGCAAAGGGCAATATCTCAGCGTTTGTGAAAACGTCCAAGTTGAGAGAGAAAACCACAGTTCTGGGAGAGAGTTACTGATTTGGCTAACTCTAAGAGAAACACTATTTCCGCCGGAATAGCAGGTGGCTAAAATATGCACATAAATTTAGAGGGCTACCTCTGGTTTTGGAGTTATGGCCAATTTTCATCAAGTGTCGCCAAAAGTGATTAGGTCCACTCAATAATCGGTAGATTAATATGCGATCGGCGCGTAGCCTTCGGTAGCTGTCAATGAAAACCCATTGAGTTCAGCATTGCTGGCAGGCAGATTTTGCAAGCTCTTGAGAGAATTTTTGCCGTGCGTTGTGGTTTCTCTAGTACATCTAAGTCTCGTTTCAACCAACGTTATTAAATTAGATGTCCGGTTCAAATAAATGGTGCAAGTAAGAATGTTGCATCGTGGGGAATTTGGATAAGTCGGACCTTCCGAATGCTGTCCGCAGCAAACGTACGTGCTGGTTGGCTCTCTTGGCAGTTACCTCTAACTTCTTTGGATAGTTAAGGTTACTTTCACTGAGCACAGGTAGGTCGCGATCCTGGGAATTTGTCTGCAATATATATGACCCAAGACTATGCAAGTAGTCATAACTACGGTGCAATTGAACAGCATGAAATTTTTCTTCATTTTACGGTAGAGTATTCACAATTGACCATTTTGAAATCATGTCGATGTCACCTTGGAGCTTTTTGTTGTCATTCAATTACTTGGTCGCTTGCCATAACTTGATATCATATGCCAAGAATGGAAAAAAATAATAAATTTCCCTCGCCACATAGTTCACGAAAATCAAGAATAGATGGGGCCCGAGCAAGGAGCATTTTGGTACGCCGCATTCCACCTTATTTGCGTCGGACAGGGATTCTCATAATCTCACGTCTAAGCAAATTAGGCCCAGCACTGTGCCTTTGAGTACTCCGCTAGTAGAGGGTTACCAGACATTTCGATGAATATCGAGCTGTACACTCTAATTTCCTCAAACAAGGAAATCCTGGATCCACTGTTACTGCAATCAAGCAGCATCGCACATTCTCAGCTTGTTGAGGATATCCTCATGGTTTGCATTGTCGGCACGTTTACTGAAATAAATGCATTTCTTTGACAGCCTTCCTTTAATTTACTGCCTGGAAACATTCATGCCCCGTGAACAGCAGGTTCTTAATACACAAACGGCTTGGCACGAAACCTTGCCTCGTGAAAGTCCGTAGATCTTTAGAATAGAGCAGCTGTTGCAATCACTTCTACAATATCTTCTTGGCAATCTTGACTAAGATAGGTGTCAGACGAATAGGCTTGTAACTATCCACTTTGCATGGGTCACCGCCTTTCGGAATCGGTTTAAGCGCTGCGCATTTCCATTCGCTCGGCAATGAAACTTCGGATAATTACGTGTTGAGCATGTCGGTCATAGAAGATAACAAGATGGTCGTTAGGGACTGAGAAACAAGGGATAGAGTCCTTCATGGACAGCAGGCGTGGGGCTGTCAAGAATGGTGAGTTGTGATGTTCATCTTCAAAACCGCGAACCAAACGTTGGAATTTGGCAAACGCGGTAAACTTCATTCCCGGTGCAGACAACATGTCATTTGCAAACCTTGCAGCGCGTGGCCAAGGTGCACGCACGCTCGGAGATAGAAGTTAGCGACTGTCCGTCAAAGCCCACTAACACTGACAGATCACCTGTTAGCTTAAGACGCCACTTCACGTAAGCAGATATTTTTTAGCGCTGTCTTTGCGACGGCTGCGAAATGCTGTTCTAACTTGCTGTGTTTGCACGTTTTTTGCAGTATTGTAAATGTTTTGCTGTATCCTATACTTCTCGCAATCTTTTGAAGAAAATTGGGAAGGAATTTGTCCCAAATTTCGCTCCGCCGCATAGCCATTGTGTTATAGTTATTTTCGACTCCATGATACTTCATTGGTCAAACTTTCCGAAATTTAAATTCTACAAACTGAGAACACCCTTAGGTCAGACTTTCTAATAGCAGTTTAACCTACTTTCAAACATACAATTTGCCGTCAGACTAATCCACTATGCACGCGACTTTAGTTCGACCGTCGGAGTTAGCTTTCCGTAGCTCTAACCGGGCTCCAGGGGACAGAAATATGGTAAAAATTCATGCACGCTAGCTACAAGCAATGAGTGATGGCTTGCCTTAAGTAGCTATGGGACCTACCTCCCTACGCGAGTGTTGAATAGCTTGTTAACACCAAGTCCTAGCAAGGCTGAGCCTAGCGCGGCGTTATTCGATTCGGCTGGTATTTGTGTTTTAATGCTCTGCTTTCATTTACCAATTACACATGGTTTGTTTCGACCACGCAATGTCCTATCAGAGGACAATTAAAGTAATCCATTAATAGTGAATGTAGGCGACTCACTAGGCTTTACAGACGCGACAGCCAAACCAAAGAACAGCTCACCGGACTACGATTATATGCATTCAAGAGAAGGTCCCCGCGTCTGAGAAGGATCGAGCATCACAACTACACACATGGACCATCATCATTATTTAAACGATCATAACTCTCCAAAACATGGATGACCAAATGTTGAGGAAGACACTTCCGCGGGCAGTCGACAGGCTATTGCAGCGGAAGCGTGAGTAGCCACCAAGTTCCATTTCCTGGGCTATCACCGCAGAATTCCGCAACTTCCTTGCATATCCTATATGTCTTGCAATAAAATAGAACAAAACGACAAAGTCTATCGCGCTTGTTCTTAAGACTAGCAATCTTGGTAATGGCTGCAGGCAGGTCGCAGTAGGCTTCACCGGGCGTGCTTGAAGTATAAGCTACTGTTTATGCCGGTTCATGGAAATTTGAAAATGGCCCGAACATTTGCTTACGGAGATTCGTTTACCCATCACTCTTTCTTCTCTTTAGTCCAATGATTGCAGTTTTGTGTGGCTTTCGATCAACCGAAACGAAGTCTGAACGAACATGGAGCCTAAGTCATTTCAACCTGTTTAATCGGGATAAAATATAGGTGTTGGCTTTCTTCGTTCACCAGTGTGGTTCTCCTTGGTCGACTTTGTTAATCAACTTCCATTTCAAGACGGGTAATCTGCTTTACGTTGAAACTGTCCTTCCCCACGTCGAAAAGTAGGCAAACTAGGCTCTTTAAATACTTGACGTCATGATCGGATCTCATCTGGGCTGGTGGATCACTGGACTCAAGTGCGTGAAAGAGCATGAGGTTAAAATATCACTGGTTCGCTAAAGTTGTCCTTGCATGACGAAGATTTTCCCGCGCTTCATGTGGTCTTGCCTGCTAGTGAGTAGCAGATACTAAAATATTATCATGTTTGTGCTTTAACTTTCCTTGCGTTTGTCAAGTGCATTCAGTTCACAGGTCCTTACCCACTGGGATAGATATACCTGCAGAAAACAACTGGTGAAATATTCGAGTCAGTTGTAGCTGGGCTGCTAGTAACTGCGGGACTTCTTTCTGATGATATTGCACGGAAAGGGCAAGAAAACTTATCTGAAATATAGCGGCGTTTTGTGGAAGCTTGTTAAAAATAGCCACCGCATGTGCTCGCAACGTAATGACTCACCATATAAGATGGTTTGCTATTCCGCTCTACATTCTGCTGTATCTCGTTTCGGCAGCTCTTACACAAAATTTGGTGGAAAACCTGTTGGGTTTGACGAAGTGCTGATAATGCATAATCAAGGGTTAGGACATGAAAAATGTAATTTGCCAAGATACATATGTGTAGTTGCCCCTTTTCTGACAAGCTTGTAACAGTAAACGCAATATGTTTGTATCGGCATTATGAGCAATCCGAAAACACGATGGCGACCAATTTTGGAGCACAAAGCAAAATTAATCTTTCCGAAGGTAAGCAGAATTAATTTGAGTATTTATGGTCAAGTAATCCAGAAACAAAATAGAAATTCCTCGTAATAAGTTCAACGCACGAAGGAACCTAACAGGATATACTTTTGCTAACACAGCAAGAAATAGGCTTCTTCTGCGTAGAGTAACTTTTGCAAAAGTACCATGGTTTGGCTAAACACCAGTACATCATGAAGCAGGCTTCTATGGCTTAGACACATGTTAAGGTGACAGAACAGCGATTCCCGCAATATGCTTTAATTTTGTGTGACCTGGGTGTGGATGAATGAAGAAAAGGCGGTAAATGGTCTACGAATCATCGATTTGAACGGCATATATTGTGCTTCCCGAAAGTCACTAAGTGGTCTTCATGAAAGGGAACGTGTTTGATTGAAAAAGGGAAGACCTAGCTTCAGTGACGTTTGCGTTTTGATTTTAGTTGTCCCTCTCGCTTGCTCTTAGTCGTTACCTCTTACCACCAAGTCAAGCCCGACGCACAATAAACTATCATATTTATCATTAAATTACATTATTAGTTTCTCGTTCTTTAATTTGTAATAGCTAATTATTGCAGCACATTAGCCGTTATATTCTTCCCGCCCTCAGATAACTTGCAATGATGATGTTTATGAACCACTTTGTTTTGTTCTTAAAGTCCTTTAAACGCCGCTAACTTAGAAAATGTGGGTCGGAAATTTATAAGTACATGATTATATATATAAGATTTGTAAGCGGCGCATAAATGCCCGATGCTAATCACCAATAAAATAGTTGAAAGCGGTACACTCCTTGTAAAATTTTATCAGATGGTTTCGAGCCAATTTAGGTTGGTCTTAATAAGGTCAGATATAGCGCTTATCTAGTACAAGCCGTCATCTGTATTTAAAAAATCCAGTGCGACCTAAAATCCCCACAATCTGCTTTAGGAAACGCATCCGAAGAAGTTGCTCACTCTGTCATTAAATTCACCCATGTATAAGTATATATAGATATATATATATATATTGGACTATATACTTTTGCGGAGACACCTGACGTGGATTGGTCTTGTGAGGCGTATGGATTCAACACGGATACCGAAGCAAATCTTATATAGTCAGCTGACTATAGGGAAGCGGCACGTGGGGAGACCAAAGTTGCGTTACCAGGACATGATTAAAGTGAGCCTCTCACGTTCTAATCTTGATTGCAGATCAAGGGAGTCGAAAGCAGGTGATCGGCGTGCATGGCGCGATCTGACTACGAAGGCATTTGCCGAGGTGCAGGAGAAAGCCCTCATGAAAACAGAAATAAAGCGGCAAATGTGAAAGCGGTAAGCTCCGATTGGATGTTCTCCATCAACATCAAGCGCATGGTGCTGTAGCACATGCGGTCTCGAGTGCCTGAGTCAGGCAGGCTTAGTGAGCCATGAGAGACGCCACTCGGGACCATTACCGAAGTGACGACGGGTCCTACATAGAACGTAGGAAGAACCAGCGCAGCGTTTGTAGGTACGCTGCATTCGATTTACTAATTGCTTGCTTGCATGCCAAGTCTCTTTTTTCAGGTGGTAGGTTTTTAGTTTTGTTCTAATACATTTCTTTCTCACGTAAATGTACACCTATACGCTATTCTATAAACCTGCAAAACTAGCTTAAGCCAATTTTAGTTAATTTCGATAACATTTTCGCGTTTGTGTCATTTCCGTAAATTATACTTTCTGACCCCCATAACTTATCTCGGATTCGGTTGTAAAGAACTTATTTCCTTTGCCCATTAATTTGAGATTTTGTCACCTTACCTTGTGCATTACTCGATTTGTGGTGTTTTTTACTTGCGCTCAAGTGAGTGACTTTGCTTGATATCCCCGGTGTGGCCGCGCTTGATGTGCATGTTGACAAGATGCCTACCTGTCTATTACCCACTACCTCGTCCATCTGGCTCCAGTAGACAGTTGGTCGTTGCTGGAGGGGACAGGGTTCACCGTTCTTGTAGTCGTGCTAGGCTCGAAGATCGGTTCCATGCACTCAGTGTGGAGCGGACTACGGTCCGGCCACTGCCTTGTGTGCGCTTGATTCCCAAATACGGCTTGCTTGTGTTTGCCTGTGGAGTGCGGACCGGCTCCGTTGATGAAATGTGGTTCCCATCCACATGCCTCCCGGTCATATACCTTCGGGCAATAGATACCATAAAAATAAGCCTATTGTGTAAAATGACTACAATCCCATATTTATATTCTGTTTTACGTATATATGCACTTTGAGTATTGAACGATTTATAACAATTTCTCTATGGATACGTGTTCCCTGCAATATTCCTTATATATCCGTGATGATCGGTTTGCCTTTCTCAATCCAGAACTGCGCCGCAGATGTATAGGTAAAGGTGTTTAGATTTAATGTCATACAGAATTGCATATTATATATCGATTGGAAATCATTTAGTGGTTTTAACCCAGATTCATTCAGGCAAGTCTAGGTGATTATAGGTGACGGACCACTGCAGGTTTCTGAAGCAATACAGTAGCAGCGTAATTCAAGTGTCTGTTTGGGAGTAGTTACTTAAGTATTAAGCAGAAATCTTGTTAATACTTTCAACCAATGGAATGCAGACACTAAGTAACGAAATATTTTCGGTAATCCTTATTTAGCCTTTAACCTGAAATGAGGACAATTATGTATTTATGGCTCCACATAGGGGATGCGCATTGATTATAACTTGTATTTAGAAATAAATTAACTCAATAAACCTTGCGGTCATTGAAAGTGGAAGGTTACGTATAAGAAGCAAGTTATTTCCACGCATAATGATTAACTCTGACCTAATTAAAACTAATTTGTAGGCCACGGTAGAAGCAAGAACTTTCAAACTGTTCAATTACGCATAACGCTGACTTGAGTTTGCGGATAAATATGTCCACCGCATTAAATAATAGATGCTTGCGAAATACGCGGCAACTACACTACACCTGAATATTTCTCGCTCGCGACCCTTCTTAACAAAACCATTTTACTGGTGTTTAACGCTGCAATACATAAAAATGCTGCGGATAAATTGTAATGGAAGAAAGCTGTTTGAGTAACAAGCTGAGGTCTATGGGTGTTGATGAGAGATAAATATAAAATGCGCTACCTACAATGCATTCACTAGTCTAAGCCCTACTGGATGGTTCTATTTAACACAGATATGAGTTCGGTAGTACCCATACACCCCTCATCAGCCAACATCATTTCATTATTCACTCAAAAATGCATAATTCATGCAGTCAAAATATTTAGATTGTAAAGGAAGTGCAAACCGATATTGAGATAAACACATTTGCTCCAATTTTCATATTTTGCTTAACCAGCTACGCCTGCCTTGCATTCATAGAAAAATCTGTAGCATTTAATTAAGAACTGACTACAACGTTTCATTTTTAAGCGCTTATACAATTGTTCTTCTTTTACATGACTACACTGCACATATTGCTCTCACTAATTATGTGAGGCAGCAAGGCGAAAATAACCAAGTTCCTTATCCCTATTTCCAAAAGTTTTCTTTAAGTTTTCCTTTTAGCGATTACGCCTATCTTAAAGCCACACCCCACAGACCTAGTCATTTGACAAGTGCCAACCATGTTTGCCTCACTCAAACGGATATTTGTCATAATCTGTCTGTTTCAGGTCATTTGAAAAGCTGCAGAATTGAAAAACCATAATTAAACTCTTCTTTCAATAATGCGTTTTAGAACGCCATAATATGTAGTAAATGATTAACCTACATAGGATATTCTGTTAAATAAGCATGACTTCAGGCTTGATGTTTCTCCAATCATCAGGTTTGCCCCTTATACCTTACCAAAGGAATTTAAAAATTGATTCCGTCCGTATATAAAGTCCCCGTCAGGAAACCATAATTTATTATGTGTCCAAACAATGTCTTGATCTGCAAAATCCTTAGGTAAATTATGGGATATTTAGTTCCACCTGAACTTTGGTATTGCTGTTAATAATTTGAGGAACAATTGTGTACCAAGTAGAAAAGGGTTGTCTGGAAACCAGAATATTTATAATAATCATCACGATAAGACATGGTAATCTAAGCGTAATATGTGCTAAACATCAATATTACTGCAATAAGTACTATTATGAGTATGCTCACTAGCTGCTAAATGTAGGTGTGTAGATGTGTTAGGAATAACTTGGTATGTAGGTAACACACCAATACAACTATATTGTATAAACTTACAACGCCGTAATATTAAGAGTTATACAGATTTACGTTATTACAACTCAATAAATGGTGGGTTTATTATAGGTTCGCTACATCTATTAAATTGTGGTATTTAATTTATAGCTACGAACGAGCATTGCCAGAATATGCAAGTTCGGAAAGCAGAGTATAAAATACTGTAATACGGAATCTCCGTGCTGTATTTAATGCTCCATGGTTGGGTATTATCAGAGAAACACCAGTTAATATGATCTAGTACGGTCAATTAGTAGTTTAACGCAAACTTACTAAGTTAATGTGCTCAAGATTATTCACATCCACACATTGAGTTATTGTAAAAGGAATGTTATGATACCCTTCTGCTTGAGCCTATGCCTCTTAATATTTTTAGAAATACAGAATACTTAATACAAATCCAAAACTTGTACTTGGCCTATAAGATGCTGATTTTAACAGCCTATCAAAGAACATTAATTTATCATCGCTGTTGTGTTATGTTTTACAACGGCAAGAGAAGCATGTTCGTATACAGTTGGCATAAATGAAATCTTGCATGATATAAGAAACTCTCTATGTTTTGAGACGGAACGTTTGTTTGCGCTTCACTAGAAGCATGCTAAGTAAATATACAACTGTTCAGTCGCATAACAGAAGATATGTAATCGGATAAGATATTCCACTCTAATAAAGCAGTTTCTGTTACGCGTGGTATAACTAGAAATAACTGCGTAAAGTTGAAAATGTATATCTGAACAAATTGCAATCGCGTTTTTAGAAAACACTTTACTGTCATTATTTATTATTAAAATAGTGGTTAGTGTTAATAAGTATAAGTGTTTGCACGTGACAAGATGTCAAGTGGAGTAACATTGGACATCCGTTTCATGGTATTTTTCAGACCTTGTAACATTTTATGGGGCTAAAATTTTGTTTGAGCATGCACAAAATAGAGAGCAACCGTGTTAATCAGAAGTTGTCTGGCGGTTGCGTAGCCATGTTAAAATACAAAAACTATTGCTGGAACTGTGTTGTAAATGGTGGTACTTTTAGTATAATGTAAATTAACTGCTGCACAAGGGTGTAGCTGAAATCTTATGTTGCTTTGTCGACATTAATAAAACGTTTTTCTTAACAGACCTAACGTTACGTCACGGAGCCAGCTTTGGCAAAGAACCTCTCAAGCCCTGATAAAATGCTGACCAGAACAACTCCAAATATTTACCTAGCTGCCTCACTGAACATTGGATAGAGACCTAGGGATTATGCTTTGATTTAGCACATCCTTGTGATATTTGAAGAATTGTATTGTTAGAAGTTTTGCTAAATTTTCGGTGCAATAATTTAGCAAACTCATGCAGTCATGCCTTTTGACCCATGTTCATTTCTTCCTTGGCCTTCTGGTTTGACTCATTGTGATCTTGCCCGCAAGGCTTAATGCTTTAAATTGCATTGAATTCATATGTATATTTATTTTACGGTTTAACCGTGGTCTCTATAGCAACCTCCATGTATCCCACCTGGGTTACAACACATTATTTCATTGCATTTAGCACCAAAGTTATCAATTTGTATTCCCTGTATATATCTGATAAAATGTCGCTTTATTTTTAATTCTATCAGACTCAAGGTGTATTCATTTTTGTTAATTACTACACTGTAACTTATTTGTCTATAGTATGTTTCTGTTGTTATTACTGGCATTTTTCGAAGAGAATTCATCATATATATATACGTTTGCTACGTGTTCCTTATCAATTGCAACGGGTGCCTTAGCAACTTTCCACAACGAGTCTACCAATTTATTTACTAAGTTTGCTATCCTAAGCCACTTTGCGTAGTTGCAAACGATATCCGTAAATTACCACGACGCATCACTTGCATGAAATCCGCGTGTCTTGGGGGAAGCAAACTGTAACATTTAACCTCTTGGACCACGTTTTACGTGTACTGTCAAATACGCACCCCCTACGTATAGCTTGCTCACACATGATACGTCAAACAGAACTTAATAATACATTCATAGTCACGGATGTAGTGAAGCGAATGATATCCATCTGCTAGTTATATTTATTTTCTCAGTACATCATCCTCTGAAAGTATTGGAGGTATATGCTATGTACTTAGATAAACCGTTCGCAGCAGTAATTCACATGAATTTCTCAACAATTTAAAGTTCCCAAATTTGCGGATGCGTGGAATCTGCCCAATTCTAAGAGAGATCCAATCGTACAATGCAGATAAACTAACTCCCAATCATTCATCTTCGAGTGCCTTGTAAATTCGCTGGTTCTGCTTTAATATACGATCGTTTTGATATTTATTAAGGTGCAATTTTCTCGTGAAGACACAACATGGATGCTGTCAAAACCGGTCATTTGCTTGTGCCAGTTGGACCTAATCCTTCAACGCAGGGGAAGCTTTCTAATCCACTTACGTTGATTTCTCGAAGGTTTTTTGCTAATATAAGTCACCGAATGAGTCTCTACAAGCGATGAAGCAAAGAGATCTGTATGTATGATCTGGGATGGATACATTCACTCCTACTTCATACCTGCCTAAACTTGCGAGTTTCTAGGGCTTCATAGACCATTTCATGTTCACTGTGGCATCTCTCGAGCTAGATACTAAGCCCACGACATTTCCTTAGGCTCATACTTGTTTTGGCATGCTTTGACGTCAATTTTTATTATTATTTGAGATCAAGTAAAATATTTGGCTGAAGAATAAACGAGTAGACTTAAAATTAGCGATGCAACATAGTGTCAGCCGGGATTCCAAATAATCTTTGAATTGTCGGCTGATTGCGACGAACAAATTATTCTTTGAGAGACTTGCTTGAGTTGAGCTTCGTCAATCAAAATGTATTCCGCATAAACCACATTATCAACCGCAAGTATTGATGAAAAGAATCAGTTGTGCAGTGCGCTTCTCATGAATGTAATCCTTTTACAGGTGGACCTCACATGATCAAGAGAGATTCTGAAATCATTGAAACAATCAGTCCAACTAATTGGTTTACTAAGAGGGGCTTATGGTCAATTTGTTCCGACATTACTTTCGCATAAGTTAACAGACTATGTGAGACCATATCTAGAATACATGATCCAAGTGTAGAACCTTGCCAAAAATAGTAGTTTACTGCTGGCGAGACTCTAAGAATAAAAGTGAAAATAAATATCGAGTGAGTGGCCTACCTCATATGCCTTTTGAAACTAATTATTCTAGCCGTTTTCACTGAAAAATATCCTCTTCCTCGAGATGACCTCACATAAGTATATACAATCCTCAAACATCGTAAACACTCACGCCTAATTTTATTAAAACTGCCACAACGCAGTAAACAGAAATTGGAGAATATCGGGGTAGAATGCATCCACTTCACTAAGTCTATTGGTATGCGCATTTTTGTATATTTTTATTTTGTTTTCACCCTCACTTAGTGAAATGGATAAGGGTTTGTTTTTATCCTTAATAAATCCATTTTTCCTTTATGCCACCAATTATACGCTCCTTAGGTATGAAACATTTAAGCAAACTTAACTACGACATAGCCTCTTTCTAACTAAAGAGTTATCAGGTATGTTTACAAAAAGAGAGAGCACGTTGCACAGTGCTGGCTTATAACTAAAATATTCATTAAACACTTTACCGTGCCAATATGCTGAATAACGTGCTTTTAATTGCTAAATGATTACTTATAATAGTTACGCAAGCATTTACAATTTGTACTAAACTGCATACGATTGTAGAAGCTTACGGCCAACTTATATAGATGATGAAATTATATTCACGTTTAAGCGAGTATTATGTACTACTTACTGCACATGTGTACCAGTGCGTGCATAATTTCCGATAAACAATCACATCCAGCGTTTTAATACACTTGCTTCCGATTATGATTCTAACCAAACATTATATCCAGATTTAATCAGCTAATCATTCTTTATGTAAATGACTTCAGTGGTTCTACTTCTATAACATATGTAATTCGTCTTCGCTTTTATGGTACTTTTATCTAGCGATGAGCATTCTTTGCAACAGCGTATATTAATTTTGTGTCTTAATGTTAGCCTTGTTAAAATAGATATCAAACGTTTGTTTAGGAATGTTAAATAAACTTTCAGTATTTAAGTTATTGAGCAAATCGAGGAAACGTTTGTGATTTCATTTAATAACTCCGGATATTTAGGGCGATACTAGTACAAGTATTCGTATGTGTGCGTTATGTGATTCAAATAAGACAACGCAATTTATTTATTAAATAAAACTTGCGGTATTTGTAGGCTGCTAATAGTACTTATGAACATGCCGGTCTATTATCCATTACCCAAACTTATTTGGCGAAAAATGCCAAAATTCGCATGCAATTATTTCCGACCGATCACCCAATTCGTTTGTTCACTCATTGCTAGAAATATATATTTGTGCTAAAATTAAGTATAAGCTTACCAGGGCAGCAACTGTTGGTCATCTCATAATTTGGCAACAATTCTTAGTTTAATTCGGTCCCTGATTTTAATGACCTAATACATGCATTGAAATACACTCATAACGTCAAAATGATTAAATAATACACTTGTTGGACATTCAACTCTTGTTTATTTAAATATTATTTACATGGAGCAGCTAGTATCTTATTCAAATTTTCCGTCTAATTGGTAAAGTAGCCTTAATCCGTGAAGCTTTTCATTCAACATTCCAAAGATTTGATCTCGACTGAACAGTGTTTTAGCAAAAATACGCAGACGCAACAGACAAGTAAAATAGCTATACTGTCAGAAACATATGAACAAAATGTGAAAACAGGGCTCACTACCAACGCTTTAACTTACAAGGTCTCCGTGCTGACATAACCGTACCAATTGTTGCTGACACGTCAAGCGCTCCAAGCACAATTTGAGTATCGTTGCGCTAATTTTTAAAAAAGCGCTTTTTGATATTCTGTTTGTGCACTAACCTTCAGCTTTGAGACGCCACATACAATTAAGATTCTTCCTCCGTACCGCATCATATTAATTGCAATCTGTAGGTTAGCAATACTTTCAGAAGAAGCAAATGAGCTGTATGTAATTAATTCTCTTAGGGAAAACTATATGTAATTATAAAATGTATTGCCATTATGTTTTATAGATCTGTACAGGTTATCAGTTTGTCGGTTCTTAGAAAACTACTGTCCGTCAATCAGCCAAACGACAATTTTTTATCAATTTTGGATATTTGTGAGTAGCGTAAAGTTTGTAGAAATTAGAAGTCACGATTAAAATTTACGCACAATAATGTGCCTCGACGGGGAGTCGAACCCCGGTCCACGAATTTCCGGTCCGCTGCTCTACCACTGAGCTACCGAGAGCTGACGATTAGGTGCGCAAATTATAAGAAATAACTTCTGCTTGGTGCGCGACGTATTGCGAATGAGCTCACAGTAACTGTCCTGGTGTTGCAGATTGGTAGCGGACCGGAAATTCGTGGAACGGGGTTCGATTCTACGTCGAGGCGCATTATTGTGCGTGATTTTTAATCTTGACTTCACTTTCTACAAATTTTTTATCACCCAAATTCTACTGCGGCAACACTTCCTTTAAAATTTATATTACTATCCCTAAATAATATGCATTACAAAATTAGTAAAATATTCTCGTAAATGTCAGAATTTGTATTGCGCAATTCTATACTTTATACTTATTCCTACATATCCAGCCAGCGTTACATAATATAACAGCTGCATTGGCGGTTCACGGCGCCAAACTCAGTTTCACAAGGATTTATTATTTGCGGTTAGCCTTGATTTTAATTATTTGACCAAAACTATATATGACGTCTGACAAAGGGTGTTCAAATAAAAAGGGAACGTTGGTGGATGGCCAGAGACCGTGAGATGGAGAGATCCATTGCTATTGAGAATAGCCAGGTACTGTTGCAACTCATCGGCAACGCGTGTCCGGTGATACCATTGTTTTGCCAGATGACATCCAATAAAAATGGACAGTTGATAAATTATTTCTTCTTCTTTGAAATAAACACCTTTAAGAGCAATTCAACGGGCCCGCTGCGACACTGCAAATCTTGGAATCAGCAAATATACTTGGAGGTATATTTCAAACCTCCCACTTTGGAAGCGATGCTGCATGAGATTTTCATGTTGAAAATGAACAGGGCGTTTGAAACAAAAGAACATTCCACAAATTTGCTGAAAGTAGTGTGGAATGTCTGTTGAATTGTTTCGCTTCCCTAATATGATTTGGAACACTGCGGTGGTGTCTTTGGGCAAGCGATTATCAAACACCTTGCCCTTTATAAGAAGGACCAGCGCACTTTGTTCGAAAAGCGTTGATGTACTAGCCTTCCTTTCATCCTATCCATACTGTTCACTGCTATCTTCCTCTGACTCCTTACTTGTCATCTTGATCACCAAGACACTAAAAGCCAGGATTCTTTCCAACCTGCTCGTGATTTTATCAACCACAAATACACTCTTCTTGGACTTGAATGCCGCCGTCTACTCTGTTAACTCTGAAGCTTATGGCACCGCCTAGCCATGAAAAGTTTACCGGGTACAATCTTTTCCGTATTGCATTATCTACCGTGACTTCCGCGGTTTCTAACTAACCCAGTGGAATCTATATCTTGGGTATCCCACGACAAGCGTGAATCGGCAGGTTTGTCCAATATGTCCTTTCGTTTTCAACTTTGGTTTCGAAATGAACATGTGTGGCTCCGTTATAGTAGACTCTAACGATGAGGCAGTTCTGCCAACATAGCATTGATAAAACTGGAGTATGCGGATGATATAACTCTTATTGGGTCCAGGTATACAAACACTACTGGATTGGCTGACGCGTACCGCTGTACCCTTAGGTATGTGCTTTGAATCTTCAAAGTGCAAAGTACTGATGCATGACTAGATCGATACACCAGTTGCATTCATTATGGAACAGCCACTGGAAGCAGTGGTTAGGTTCACCTAAATTGTAGCTGTGTTACCTCTGGTGGTCACATCACTAAACATGTAATTTAGCGTATCAACAAGTCCCACACAACTTTCTATCCACCTCACTTTATACGTAGACAGCAATATATCAGCTTGTCATGTAAAGGTGGTGTGCGAAGCGTGACGATAAGATCAGTGTTATGTTACAGATCAGGACCTGACCATTTCGCGGCGACTAATTTAAACACTTAGCCGTGGTTGATCACCGGTGCTTGCATTAATGCACACATATGATGGAAACCACATGAGAGAAATGTTGCAGCCTACCAGTTGGCTTTTAGCAAGAAGCCTTCTGGTTCCTTATTCGCATGTGTACTTAAGTTTTATAGTATACTTTGGCTGGGCCATGTCCTCGGTAATATAAGCCTTGCTGTACCAAGTTGGCTTAAAGCACTAATTGATCATTTCATGACATGACAGAGAGGGATGGAGAAATTGACTATGTGTAAGGCTTGGTATGGTGAGTGCCGCCTACAAGTATTAAGGTCTAGAGATGGTCCACGCCAATGGTTGGTGAGCGTATCAGATATAGAGCAACCAAACATTCAGTGACATTCCGCCATTCGTAAAATTTCAGCTTTGTTAATCTGTTTTCTATTTGTATTATTCTACTGGACATACTTTTATCTCCCGACGTCAATAACTTCTATTTGTATTCTGCACCAAAAGCTTGATATTGATGTTTTTGGTATATTGCGATGTGAGTCGAGATCATTAGATTCACCGCACTCCGGTGCACGGATCCTAGTTGTTTGATCTAACTGAACTGAACTGCGCTATTATTGATAGTATAGCAAACAGTATCCAACTTCTACCATATAACCTCACATCAAATTAGCATGCTGGCTTAAAATCTTGATATACCGGTAATGATTTATGCGATAAGCTTAATTTAAAATAACATATATTATCCAACATCTGGTTACTATAGAAACTTTAAATTTTTATTTAACCATTAAAAACTTCAGTGATTAGTAGAATGCATATTTTGAGAAAACCATTTGTTAGGTTTATATATAATTTCATAATTTCTCCATTTTATAGATCATGGTAAATAATAGCGTAGTACCATAGGAAGATAACAAAACGCGGATCGTTATTCAGAATATGGTCGGTTTTCGTTTTCTGTATCCCTGGTTAATATAAAACAAAAAGGTATTGCAGAACCCACAAATATTTAGCTACTTACGTTATCGCAATGGTGGACCTGAACAAGCTACCTAATATAAAGCATCCAGCGAATTGCATGTCAGTTAACAAACGTAACATACGCTACTCAAAATAAAGTTAATAAAAATTTATATTCTAAATTCCAAAATAATAAATAAAGTTATTATCTAAATGCTTACATGGGTATTTTAGGCTTGACCTCAACCATAGCAGAAGTGGCTTTCTCACTCAAAGGAAATCGTAAATGGTTATTAAGTTGTTACCAAGCTATTGAGCAAAAAAATCACGTTTATTATTATTCCTTGCTGATTATTGAGGTTTAATACAAGTTGTACAACAAAATGGTAAATGCACATAATTTAAGAAATAGTCCAACTTCGTATTAGTAATTACGCACTTAACCTTATATTATTTTCGTCTATATTTTAAATTAAAAATACTATAGTATAGCTAGTTTTCGGAAATTGAAATCTCATAATGCTTACGAACAGCATAAAATTTATTTACCTTAAATTCACATAAAAAATTATCCTGTGCTATGCTGGTTTTCTTCTCGGTAAAATTGATCAATTAATGGTTGCTTCAACTTCTTTATGTGGAGAATTGGGATCAGCAATATGAGCAAATACATTTAACGTAGGCTGCTTTTCCTCCAAATATTACATAATGTTACCTCTTTTTATTTCACACCTCATGATATTCAAATGCAAATCTGACCTATTCCAGCTGCCCTCTCATTGTTAAGCCTCTCCATTTTTCCTTATACAATTATAATGGGGCTGATAATAATATGCAACAATATTTGGCCAGTTTTAATCTCATATTAGTTCAGCTCCTGATAACAAGCACATTACTTTACTAGGATGCCATATTAACGCTAAAAAAAGCATTTCGTTTCATGAATTAATCTGGTTACAGCATCTAATCTTCATCATTTAAAACTTTATCTTTAGATCAGTCCTGTCGGATGCATGTGTGTAACATGGTCCATGCGGCCTTTGCAGCTGGTTTAAGCCTGTCGATCCGTTTGCCAACATTTTTCACCTTGAATAGGCCTTTATATTATATACTAGTTGCAATATCAGCCGATGATTTTCACCGTTGTAATTTGCAATATTGCTCTACGAATTTCACCATGTTTAGACGTGTTTTAATGCTGCTAACATTATCTCCAAAAATGCAACATTTTAATAATTGCACCTGAAGTACGCTAAATAACGTTATGAAATAATGCAAAATAAATGCATATATTTAATGCGGTGGATCAAATACTTGCTTAAAGCACAATGTCCAAATATTTTCTACCTGTTTCTTTTCTGCGTGCATATAATTCAGCAAGACCGACTCTACGTTACGTTGTACTTTGTTCAAATTTGTAAACTTAAGCAAATTTAGATACAAGTAACCAGATAGTTTAATCAAAGCAAGTTTATAGATGGTAATGTGCCTGCTGGGAACGGAATATGTCTGATGGTGTTGAGTTTACGTACTGTTCAAAATGGACCGTATTTACTTTGGAACTGGCGCTTAGTATCTTTATTCAAAAATGTGCTTTAGAAATTTTGCGCTGCGTACCCGAACATCGCTTAATATGTGAATTATTATAAAAACTGGAGCTAGGATAATGTCTAAAGCTAGACAGAATTAAGGTGACTTGCTAGAGCCCAAATTAGCTTAACAGTTACGGACGTATAGTAATGGTGTGCAACAATGCTCCCAGTAACAGTGTTCATAATCCTATGTTTCAATAAATGAAAGAGCTTTGAAAAAGACCTGTTTCTGCTTACACGCAGGAATGCATCTGAAGCGATAGGAACACCAAGTGCTCTAAAACAAATTATCATATTTAAACGGAAAGAGCAATGTGCTTTATAAATTTGTGGCTCAGAGTTCATACAAATAATATATTTATCAACAATCTAATAGTTAATTTGCGTACAGACTGACACCCTTCTTTAAACCTGTAAGGCTTTTAAATAGCTTCCAAAATCAAACAAGTAGCAATACGTTAGATTTTGACTAAACAGTTCCAAAATATCTAATCAAACTCAGAAGATATTTACTTGTTTTACTTTATGTACTTAATAATATGGATTGTCCTTCCAAAGTGCATAATAACATTTTCTTAAATTTGAGGTAAACGCATACTTGTAATAAAAATTATGTATTTGAGAAACGCTTGTCTTACATCATATATAACTGAGTTACAGTAAATATTTTAAAAAATTGATGTTGCCGTAATATTCATTCTTCCATCAACAATGCTAACTAAATTGAAACTCTTGCATTGCTGACTACATTAACAAATATAATCCAAAGCATAATGTATTGGCTCAATGTTCTTTAATTAAGTACATTCTCGCAGGTATCTTGATGGTTGTAAACAACATATGACATTCAGATTTATTGAAAACCATTGAGTACACCATATAAAAACAAAATCATCTACCATTCAGAAAATGCTTACTGTACCTAAAAGAATTTCTGCTTAAATAAGCTTTTATAGACATTTTCGTTCATTTCAGATAAAATTTATGTTCTCCTCCATAGCAGAACAAGAAAGTAATCGGTTTTTGTGTAAGATATATTTGACGCATTTACTTTGTACCTCAGTATGCAATCAAGCAACCTTCGTTAATTCTATATTTTCAAACGCTAATATTTCTTCAGTGGAGATACCGTTGTGTATTGTGCGTTAACCGATCGAACAAAACCTAGGTTTCGCGAAAGCTACTAGGTTCCAGCTGGTGCACTTGCGAGTTAAATCTTTCGAAACGCAGTCACAAAAAGGAATGTGTTCCGACGGTCTTTGCTAAATGTACACATCTGTTCATTGTAGTTTGATTGTCAGACGGGCTCCCGGAGTTTGACAGCCAGCCATTCGAACTCATGAGATGGTGATTGTTGCTCTTTAGTGGCACGTGTGTAGAATAGTGAAGACAGAATTTCTGTTTTGTTTAATAAGGCTCACATTCGGATACTAACAATTTTGTAATAATATTTTTCTTCACCTATATATGAAATAGGGTTACGGCAATGCGTACAATTACGCCTCAAAAGCAAGTTTTCAATACTGAAGGTAGTGTTATTTTATGTGTATATTTTACATCTATATGTTTATATATTTTCCCAAAGAATAGATTGCAGTTCCTAGATTGAGCCTTTACTGCGTAAGTTCATGTAACCAATAGTGGTTCCAGCAACATGCATTCTTTTTGTTGTACAAATAAGAATAATTATCCTACCGAGTACATTTCAGTTTTAAATAATTTTGCCATATTTTCCCGAACAACATAAGTGGGCCAGATCAACAAATTCATAACAAAACTTTCATTAATCATCAGTGTGACGGATAAAGACTCCACTGTTTGCATATAATTATTTTTATACAAATGGAAGAAAAGCGATTATATATAAACACACACACATTGTTTGGTATGCCAAAATGTTCAGCGTAAATGTGCTATAAAAAGTTTTAGATATTTGTTACCTAAAATATTTATACCGTATTGCATGTAACATACTAACACAATATATATATAATATATATATCTGCGGATAGCGTCCTCCGGTCGGTTATTTTTGTCTGTGTTGACAAGATCACTTTGTGTTAACTTTCTGCGTTTATTGGAAGTAGTTCGAAGAAATTGAGCTAAAATTCAGTTTCATATCGGATTCTGAATTTTCCGACCAGCAATATTTGTGTTTTCATCGCTTGGTTACGGCGATCTTGCTATCGCCATTTTCTTCGTCAATTGGCTGCCATCTTGTTTTCGGATTATTCACAATGCCGAAGCAGTCATCCTGTGGTACTTGCTCCAAACTAGTCGGATACCGTGCAAACGCCCTCACGTGTGTTTTGTGCCAAGTTAAATACCACATTTCATGTGTTGGATTATCAGTTGAGCATTTTCATCGGCTTCGCGAGATTCAACACGATTTCATCCAAACTGTATGTGAAAATTGCTGAAATAAGATACAGCCATAAAGAGTAAAGCCGACGTGTAGACCTCAGCGTTTCGTTGCGAACAGCTCCCTGTGTTTGGTCCAACAACCTAGCGCGAATAGCCTTCAGGTTTCGACTCAGTCGTCCTCCTCTACTCGTGCAAACTCACCGACACCAAGTCCAACCGTAGTGAGAAGCCCAGTTGCACCTGGCCTAAATTGTTTACCTTTGTTGTGTCCACCGGACACTGATGTCCCAGCAGGTGAAAGTATGAGTGCTGAAGACCAGTGGAAAGAACAGAGGACGAAATTACAAAGGAACGTTGGGTGTTTACGTTCTGTAAGTCAACAGTTAGCCAAACCACGTGAGGCTGGTAGAATACATCGCCCTGCAAGGCCAACCTCGCCCTACCAGAGGCGTTATAATCTCGTGATCTTTCACGCGCCGGAGTCCAGTGATTCATCACCTCAAGTGCGCTACGATCACGATGTCGAGTTTTTACAGGGTTTAATTGATAAATTCCTCGACGCTGGTGAGGACTCGGTAAAAGTGAGGCAGATTACCCGTCTTGGAAAGCAAGGTGATCAACATAATCGGCCTATGAGAATCACTTTTTTGGACGAAGCCAGTCCAAGACTGATCATGTCTCGCCTAAGAAAGGCTGAAAAGTTTGAAGATCCATGTTCGTCCCGACCTGCACCCAGTAGACAGGGAGCGCCTCAAGTCTGCCATCATTGAGTTGAAAGACGCACTGGTGAGGGAGAAACAAATCTTCGTATCGTAAATTTTTGGGTGGTTTCCAACAATCCGCGAATCAGGATAAACTGGCTGCTCACACTTCAAGCACGCCCGGCGGCTCCTGCTGCGGCCTGCGAGTAGCCTTCACAAACGACGCCTGAAGCCGGCAGGTGATGTGCCAGTGCTGGATGGCACGGATGGACAGACCCTAACCTCCAGCACTGAGCGTGCGTCCGCGTTGGCGGCCCACTTCGCTTCTGTATTTGCGAATAACCAGGTGTCTGTTCCGAGTTCGACGTGTACCGCTTTTACCGAACTCGATAGTCTGCATGGCGGCGCCGAAGAGGTAGCTCAACTACTCGCCAAACTTGATGGCACCAAACCTGCCGGAACTGATGGGCTTCACCCACTTGTTCTCAAGTCACTTTCAACCATCCTCTATCCTGTCGTGACTGACCTTTTCAACAGGTCGCTGTCCAAAGATTCGTTGCCGGTTGACTGCAAATGTGCGGTGGTGAAGCCTATTCCGAAAGGTGGCGACCCTAGCAAAGTAGACAATTACAGGCCAATTTGTCTGACACCTATTTTGGCAAAGGTTGCTGAGAAAATAGTGAAGAAGAGATTGCTGCAGTTGCTACAGTCAAACGAGGTCCTGACGCCCGCACAGCACGGTTTTATGTAAGGTCGCTCATGCATTACGTACCTGCTTGTGACAAGGCATGAGTGGTTGAAGGCAGTAAACAAGGGGAAGTCCGTCGACGTGATATTCATCGATTTCAGTAATGCGTTCGACAAGGTCAGCCATGAGGTTCTCCTTCACAAACTCAGCATGTGTGGCGTCGGTGGCTCTCTGCACTGGTGGATGCGCGACTTTCTTGTTGGACGAAAGTGGATAGTACAGGTCGACGACCATCTAACTGACTGGTACCCCTCTACAAGTGTCGTGCCTAAAGGCACTGTGCTGGGGCCCACTCTGTTCCTGATCCAAATCAATGATCTACCGCAGCTTCTCCAGTCGCCGTGTGCCTTGTTTGCGGACGACATGAAGATTTGGAGAGAAATCGACGCTCCCGACGACTGTGGCCTACTTCAGCAAGATCTCAACCGCCTATCCACATGGTCTGCAGAAGTTCTTCTCCCGGTCAACCCAGCCAAGTCGGTATTTATGAGCCTGGGGAAGGGTGCAGACGGCCGAACCTACAACATTGACGGCCAAACGCTATATCCCACACCCTCAGTGAAGGACCTAGGTGTACTCTCACGCTACGAGTTGAAGTCCGTGGACAACACGAACAGGTTATATCGGAACGGACATGCTTTGGGCGCTCAAACGTAGCTTTTGCACATGGTCTGAAGAGGTTGCCAGTCGCCTGTTCACTTCTATCATTAGACCAATGCAAGTGTACGGTTCGCTTGCCTACTTTCCGACTACCCTAGGAGAGGCACCAAAGATCGAACGGGTCCAACACGTTGCTACCAGGCTCATCCCGAGTTTACGTGGCTTTGGGTATGAAGACCGGTGCGAGAAACTAGGGCTCTACACTTTGTCCTACCGTCGGGTGCGAGTCGACCTCATTATGACCTACCGAATTCTACATCTCCATGAGTTCCCCATGCTAAGGCCAATACTGCACTTACGAGGACCATGCAGCACACGCGGACACAGATACAAACTTGTCGTGCCGGACATGAAATGTGTTCCCCACCCACTGTGCTTCGAAAGGAGAGTGGTAAACATTTGGAACAGTTCGCCTGAACATGTGATTGAGGCAACATCTGTGCAGCAGTTCAAAACGTTGTTAGATTTGTATTTTGCCTCTATTTGCTTCAGAGAACAACTGCACACTTACGATGACATATCACATTTGTGAATCCTAAAATATCGTAAGTCGAATATTTTAAATATTACATGAGAACGACAATGATATTCACGGTTGAAAATGTTATAACGTTTTTCGCCATATTTCGAAAGAGTTGTACAGAATCCAGTTCTACTTGCTCCATAATACAGTATTCAGTATTCAGTATTCAATAATTAATCTACAGAGCTATGTTTGCATATACGAATAATAGCGTACACCACTTTTAAACATGTGGATACTTATACATATGGATCGAAAGTTGGAATGAATCACTAAGAGATTCAAATAACTCACATTTCTCCAAGCACTTTATGTTCTAGTGCTCTCACATCCGCGACAGGCGTGATGCAATGAAACTAGAAGGTTTATATATATATATATATATATATATATATATATAATGCTGCGTCCTTTGTTGAGAAATAAATATCACTCACATCTAGTCAAACAAGGTATTTTAAACCTGTTTACAATGCTCAAACTGTCAACCCTGCCTTATAGTTGACTCAATTTATCATCGCATCAAGCACAATATTAAGAATCGGATAATAAATATGTTCATTAGCGACTCGCAGAAAGATATTTTAACCGTTTATATACTTCTGCTATCAATATCTTTCCATTTTCTGTGAAACCAAATAAGCGTAATTGATGCGCTCTAAAACATGGTTAAGCTATAAAATTAAAGAAAATAATTCACACGGAATGCGCTTCCATATTTGGTGAAATATATCATGACATTTTCTGTTAATATGTATAGAAGTCGTCAATGTCTACAAACTTTCGTTTTCTGCATTCATACTTTGCGTTCACTTACAACCTTCACTGAGATAGTTGGACTTACTTTGTCATCAGCAAAGGGTTACTGCTTTTAACCTGAAGTTTGCTTATAAAGTAAACGTCAAAGTTCGTCCAAAATCTATCTGCTATGTTCGTAGCTTATAAGTGTCTGCATATCAAAATTAACAATAGGAAAATACAGATTCATTCCTGTGGGTGAATGCGTACTTGTATTCTCTATTTGATTAAATAGAATCACCATGGTAACCATTCTCATTTAGCAATTTTCATTTGGGGATCCTGAATATGCAGCGTAGGAATACTGTCTGCAGTAATTTAAACAGCGGTAAGCATAAGTTGTGCTGGTCTAATTGTTTTGAACTAATCATTATAATTGCGAATAAATTTGGCCACATTTAAATCCTATTGATTCTGATTTATTTGGATTGCTTATGTTTTATAACCAAACAATTTTGTTGGTTACGGCAGAGAGTATTTTGTGCTCTTTGTTTGCAAAGTAACCTAAAGCGAACACAAATTTAACTTTTTGGTTGCGCTCTTACTTACATTTGCATATATGAATCAACTTATATTCTGTTCAGTAGGAGACCAGTCGACGCAATCCAGCGGCATCTCTACAGAAAGCCAACTTAGATTTACCAGTATACTAATTTCTACAGATTTCTCCCCCTCAGATATAACGGCAACTTTATCCACACTCTTAGTAGGAGAACAAAGCAAATCCCACGACATGGCACCCAAATTGCAGCGTTTACATTCATACGGATTAATTTGCGCGATAATTGATACCCTGACAGTTTTATTCTGAGAATCCTTGCGGATATGCCTAAGTAGGTGTAAGTAAGTCGAACGACGCAGCATTTGTCCAAACGAGTGAAAAACGTTGCCCAAGTTAATTGCATCAAGGTAGCACCCGGGTCGTTAGCATCTCCATTCTGGCTCATATTGTCGACAGTGTGCGTCAGGCGGATCTAAAACATGACATTAGTGTTGTATACAAGGTTCCACCAAACCGATCAAAAGGTCAAAGACTTGGTACAGCTGCCATTTTTGTTTGATAATTCCAACCGTCCTTATGCTAGTCTAGGCTCTACAACAACCATGTCTCGCAAAATTGGGGAATACGTAGGGGAATTGCATGAGGTCAAACCCCGAAATAGTTAAATAACTCATTTCAAATTTTCGTCGATGCTAATTGTACGAACTGGTTGGTTTTGCTTTTTTCTTTGTTAGAGTAATAAATGCTTATACTGGTTAGATAATGAATCACTGCAATAAATTGCTTATAAAAAGATCTTCCTTTTTCCAAGAAATTACTGGAAATTTTCAAGATACACGAAATACTACCAACAATTTACATTTTAGCGGCTCCACCCAAAATAAACTGATAAATTTGTTTTTGCTAGTATGAAATTTCGTGGCAGATTATCAGTACCTAATTGGGTTTATGGTGAATGATATCTACGTCCAGTAGCATAACCCTCATTTAATATTGACCATATTATACGTAGTGAAAATACATTTAAAACATAACAAATGTAAAAATCGACTGTGAAACTGTAGCAGATTCTTAGTATCCAATAACACAAAGAAACTCCTCTCAAATAATTCTTTCTTTGTTGCAACAATCAACACTGACGTACATGTATCGACTTCTTCCTCGGCTAGACTACTATGATGGAAATTGACTAAACTGGACCAAGACTCAGGGAAACCGATTCACGGCGTGTGCCTTGAATGCAATTGTACTAAAATCCCTGATCAGCACTAAGTATACTGTGATTACTAAACTAAACACGTCCAGTCAATATATAAGCCGCTTTTGCTACAACAAGTTATATTTGAATGCACATATACAACCTGTTATAGGACGTAGATTCCTTATAAGCTTTCATGTTGTTTATTAACATTTAATAACAGAAACATGTGACTTTGTAGTCCAGCTACAATATACTTCACCATGTGTGCAAAGTACGCATTGTGTGTTATAGTTGTGCCTGATTGGCCAACTGCGACCATGGTCTATTTTCCTATGCATCTACGTTCTCAAATTTGCCGCTCTGCTTGGGTAAGTTACGTTTTTCATAACCAGGCTAAATAACATTTTACGAAATCGTTTTTGCCGACCGACTGTCTAAAAATATTGGTAACATCCAAGGCAGAACATGATTTTCATGTGGGTCTAGTTCATACTGCCTTTAAGATCTGTGTGGAATATGGATTTAATTGTTACAAATCCTTTAATTCGGAAAGAGAAACAAAAAATACAAACGAAGTTCGCAATTTTACTT
>OX104064.1:218673964-218752303 GCA_944474145.2 Dicrocoelium dendriticum
CCCACACAGACTGTGGAGTGGAGACCTAATGTGGAATACGTGGTTTAGGCCTGCAACCTAGGTTAAAGCGTGATCTAGTTGCAGTAGCTAGTGCACAACGAATGGCAACAATAGATTTATATTGAATGTTCCATCTGCCGTATCGTCTGTGACTGTAAAGTTTAGGAGTGCAGAGCGGAAGTTGTCGCCGTCTCGGTGGTGACCACATTCTGGTGTACCAGATCTTGAGAATCCCGGTTACGCATACCGCTACTTCCTGAAACTTATCCGCAACATATTATTAAGGGGTAACCAGCTGTAAGTGACCACAAAATACAGTGGGCTAAAATGTTGGCGGGACTATTTTTCTCATCGAAGTTTCGCCAATGCTACGCCCTTTCGATTTGCGTCATTTATGCGCCCACGCAACACTATTTAATAAAACTCCTCGAAGATGTATAACACCACTTGCATTAACTGAGCTTATTTCTGCTAACTTCATGAAAACAGGATGCAAGCAAACATTATGCTACGCAACCTTTTAAAGACAGTTGCAACGGCTGATCCTTCAAAATGGCCGTTGTTTTTCTTATTGGAGATCATTGTTACTCCATCTACTGCGAATTCGTCCAATGCAATAGTCAAAATTTTCAGTTTGTTTTTCTAGACTGCTTCTTGACGTCGATGCTGTCCTTTCCCGTGATATTTTGAAATATCTGCACCATACCACCTCAAAGTAGCGTATTAATCATTATGCACACAAAGTACGCAAGCATTTTAAAAAATTGGGCGGAAACCTTTTGCACAATAAGAAAACACAATGCTGGCTGGCAACTGTGCCTTTGACGCAGCTCAGTTGACAAAAGAAAATGCCACTGATCTTGTCCAGCAAATTTTTGATCACTCCATAAATACTGACTTGGCTTACCGCTTGTATACAGCTAATTTGATACTTCAAGAAGTCTGGTTTTATGCTGATGTAGAATACAGTTATTCATGTTGCTGGCTATCTTCCCATCAGATTCGACCGCCTCGGATTGCCCCAAAATTTTGGAGGGTGTCATCACGTAGGTCCATCAGCGCTCATGTAAACCTTCATCCATCATTTTACCTACTCAACCGCCGCAATTAGCTACTATTTGATTGAATGCAAGTCAAATTTTGGGTGGTTTTATTTCCACTATTATTGGGAATGATTACGTATCCCGGTACACAATCATCCGAGTCGAAAAATTTGCCCATGATTTCTCTTCCGAGTTACTACCCAAAACTTGACCGATCCGTCCGTTACCACCGGGTACTTCACTAAAATTGATAATCGATTCGACCAGATATATATTTGAATAACTTGGTGACCTTTCCGACCAGACTTGTCTGTTTTCTGCACAGAAACCTGCCCCACTCGGTAATTCCGATCAACGTATTACAAAAATTTGCCCCGTCGTTCTTAGGAAGACGCGCCTTGGTTCATTGGACAACCAGCCGTTAAAAACTGTGGAACGACAAGTTGTTTTATCCTCAAATATTGCTTGTCCCCAATAGCTTGCTGACTTCTAGTTATTTTATTGTATTCCACAACGAAGTTCTGTCTGTTCAGCGTGATAATTTTAATGAATACCTTATATTCTGCTTTGATCTTGGCTGCGTCATCGAAGCCCACTGCATACAAGTAAAAAAAGATTCGCCTCACTATAAGCAAATAAATTAGAAGGAAATTAGAACTTGTCTATAAACATAAGATTAATACCTGTGGTAAATATGTCACTCTAGCAAACACAACTGTGATTTCACGACTGAATGTTTTATACATTGAAGCCGTTTTTTGTCAACCCAACTGCCCAGATCTGCAGAGGCTTTTAAATCGGCTAAGCGGTAAATGCTCCAAAAAGCAGTTTTGAACTGTAGATGTGGAGTAACTAAATTTTGATGTCGGTCCTTCTTCACAGACAGTATCCATCGCCCCTTAATTCCCTCTGCCTTTAAATTACACCGTGTATTCAGGAATCTGAACTAGATGAATGCTAGTGGACAAGATGCTCCTTCACTAGTTGTCTTTAAAGGGAATGCTAATACCCTCACAACTGCATTAAGAGATATTTTTAATCGGTGCCGACACAGTATAATTATTTCCGCTATTTTTGCGGTCTGTCAAGTTAAAGCCATTGCGACAGATAGATCCCCGAAATTCCGTCCGATCGCTTGTAATTCCGTCTTGCTGAAATTATTCGAGCGGCTAGTTATGTCTTAAATCACTCAAGCACACCAGCCGTGGACCTATCTCTACTTGCATGCAGACCCCTATATTCAAACTTGGTTGCCGTAGCATATCTTTTTCTATAGCATCTTAATTATATGTAAAATGCAGGACCACCAAATCCTCATTTACAAACTTTGAAGCAATGGATGCTGTAACCTATTGTAACGTTATAGAGACAGCTTCCTAATTCAACATCAACTGACATTGAAAGTCCTCAGATTCTACTTCGACCCGATTGCAGTCCAGTGTGTTTTGCGTTAAGGATCCGTACTAGGTTCATGTATATTGCTAGTATGCATCGACCAGCTTGCCCGGTTGATCCAGTCAGTATACTTATTATTTGCAGACGTCAAGATCTGGTATGGTATCCAGATGACAACGCGTCACTGCTATAGAGGACTTGCTATAACGGCGGAATTCGACCGTTGGAAATGCCAGTGTCCCGCGTCGAACTCGATATCAAGAGTTGGCAAGCGCTGTGCTGCTGGGCTTGAAGTTTCTCAAGAAGGACGACGAATATCGTTAGGGGACACTTACACCTCTCCAAGAAACGACACTGCAAGCAATAGGATTGTTCAGCGGCAAATACCGTAGCCTACGAGAAGAGCTTATTATGATATACCAAGTACTGAACAATCCCAATCACGCCTGTCTCGATCTGTTGCAAACCACCCACGAAACCATACTGAGCGGGCCAACAATGAAAACCGACAATATATCACATTTGACTTCCTTGTGGACTAAACAGTTTGTACTTCTGGTAACCAGGAATTGGAAAGTGCTTTTTTCCGAGCAACACAGCCATAAACATTCACAAACATGCATACCTAAAAAATTCCATATACACGTATCACATTGACGCAAGTGCTCCTAATAACCTTTCGCCCTATTTACATTTACTGCTCCTTAACTTTTGTGAAAACATGAGTTCTCAGCTGAAGGCGTTTTCGCGTTGTACAGAATAAAACTGTTATTCATTATTCATCCCAATAGTTCACAACCTACATAACGGAGCCTCGTCCGGAAAAGCTCCAGACGCGATTCGCCCTATTGGGGCTCGTCAAGGGCTCGCATTCCCTCGGTCCTCTAAGGAGGATCGAACCCATGACTGCTAGAGACATATGCCTACTAACCAGCAGCTTAAGCCACTGAGCCATGGGGGACGTTGGCTAGGCTACATAATTTGCAAACTAACTGGGATATGGCATTTAGTTTTTTCGCCCTACATTAACGCATTTAAACAAACCATTGGAGCACATGCTATTCCAATTACAATAGCAGGCGTTGTTCGCTTCTATCAAACAAAGCGAGGTAACTAACAAAGTACTTACTCGTACTCTCCATTAATTAGAGGTCCGCAGGTCAGAACATGCAAATGTGATTAACTCAGTTAGTCACCTAAAACCAGAATATTTCCTTCATTCTGTCTATTCAAGCGCTCACTTTTTAACCACCAAGCCACTCAACATACGGGACCTGGCAACCAGTGCCATGTTGCTCGTTATATCTCCTGTTCCTGATTTATTTTTCAAGTGCTTACTTCATAGCCTTATATGCCATATTTATACTTCAAGAGCAAAGTATGTTAATTAATATCTCCTCTCCTAGACAATGTGTATTTATTTACGCACGCATACAAAATAATTTTACTCTATAACGACTGAGAGAGAAAATTTCGATTCACACGTCCTTTTTCAAAAAATGCATACGTCTATTATTAGCAAATATCGTTTTGTTACTACACATAAACAGTGAACAAAATCATCCTACGATAGGTGCATTTTATAATCTGCATGGCAGCGTGTATATTTAATTGAAGTTGCTCATTCCGCATGATCAAAAAAATACATTCTTATTATTTTTGTTTTATTATTAATTTGAATAAAGGTGCAAGATTCACATAATGAATTAGGGTTTGATGTAAACATTGGACACACAGTGACCAAATAGAATAATTGGGTGTCGCCCGAGATATTACTCGGTACTCATTGATACGAAAGAGCCTTGTCAATTACGGAACATTATGGAAGTTGGAGGCGACTGAACATAACGTGTATTATGCCGGTTATCAAAATAGGAAGCGAATCAACCAGAGCGAGAAAGGGTGCGAAAGAATTTGTGTCAACGGGATGTCGTCAGTAAAACGGCTGAAGGTTTAGTATGTTAACACAACGGTAAAAGCCAATTTGCGTTCTAGTAACAGGGTTTTTCCCGTACACTACAAGTTCCTCTTGGAGCTGTGAGTTGAGTAAACGGGAGGTGCGGGTGGTTGTGATTCGTTGCAGGGGCTTGAGCAATGGCTTCCAAGCGGGGGCGGGCTGCAACGTTTGCTGGATCCATGCGTTTGTTATCCATTATTTACGCTGATCGTGTGGACCAGATGGCGTCATCAGTGATTAATAGGGCCGGGCAGGTCAGACTGCAAAATACTAGGCTAGTCCAGAAAAAAGGCAGGCAGGACATTCCCTCCGATGCAGACCAAACGGTGCGTTTGGGAAATGTCACCACCAACATCGCATTCTAACCCACGTTCCTAGTCCCACGAAGAAATCCGGACGTCCTTGCCCAACAAAGAAAACCGGCGTTTCCGTCGGAATCCCAAATCAAGTCGATTTGGGACCAACCGTTTCGTGGCCGTCCGCGGCTGTGGGCGACGGACTGTTCGTTGAGTCATGAAACGGGCTTCGTGTCAGGGGACTAACCACTCTGGGGTTGCCTTGAGCCGGTTGGCGAGTAACTCGAGGGTTGCCTTGGCAGTTCCGACGATTGTGTTTATGGAAGGTAGGACTCAGAGGTTGTAAGCAATGGTCAGATTGATAGGCGTGATGCCGGAGAGAGAACATAACATGCATGATAAAATTAAATATGCTTTTTAAGTTTTCAAAATCTTTTGGATTTGTTGTAGATTTTGCGAAACATTTTTGAACGAGGCGCACGTTTACAACTAAAAAGGAAAAAGCCGTGTTAATGGTAATATCAATGGTTTACAACATCTGTAAAACGGACCGGCCGTTTGACCTGTCTGCCGCGTCGGTCGGTTGTTTTGGGGTTGTGGCGTAGTAGGTTGAGTGTCAAGGTAAAAAGAGGGTATCTGGATATATAGTGTTTGTTTAGACACCGCTGCTGCGAGTTAGGTTGCAATTGGTTAGTCTAAGAACGCCACTTTAAGGCGGTCTATGGACAACGTTGTTAGGTGATTATTCCCGTCTAAAGTTACTTGTTTCGTTGTAAGTTGCGGCATTCTGGAAGAAACGTTTTAGGAGCCTAGGGAGGGCGCTACACTGCGTCGGTGCGGAGAAAGTCGTGAAGACAGCTAAAGGGTCTGCTGTACATTTGAACATCCTTATTCTGCTTACGAAGGGGAGTCGGGCTTAGTGAACATATGTGTTGACCTGGGGAGGAAGCATATTTAGGCGGAAGCATACCAGACCATGCGCTAGGCGAAACGAATTATCCTGGTAACTTGAGCGTTGTGCCGTAAACCAGCCCTGCTGGTGCACATTGCAAGTCTGCTTTAATATTGCTACGAATGCCTGTCAGTACGAGCGAAATGTTTTCGCTCTAGCTAAGGTCAGATGAAGCGCGGAGCGAGGAGTTTAGCTGTCTCCTGAAGCCTCCAAGTAAACCGTTGGCTGCCGGGTGATACGCTGTGGTAGGAATGCGACGACATCCTAAAAGGCTGCAGGACGTATCGAAGTGTGAAGCATGGAAACGCGTTACTTGGTCAGTTTTAATGGTGGATGGACATCTGTTGTTCGATATCCATCGGTCTAAGAAGGTCCGGCTAACAGCCCCAACTGTGTAGTCTGTTACGGAAATGACTTTTGGCCACTTGGTGAAACTGTCGAGGCATTAATAGTGTATAAGTATCCGCGTGAATGAGGCAAGCGATCTACCAGGTATAAGTGTACGGGGCGGTAAATAAATCAAGTGGACTGAGGGTGAGACGATGTATTTTGGTGCGCTGGCATTGAAGTCAGGCGCTAGCCCAGGTAATAATATGCTGGTTTAGCATGGCCAAACAAAATATGCACACATTATGGGATGTGATACTGAGTGCATTGTGTCAAAAATGGTGCGTCTGAAGGAGCACAAGGGATCTAGGACAAACTGGAAGTGTCACAGAGAATAGTTCCTTTCTGGTTTTGGTGAGAAACAGGTTCCACGTATAACGAAGTGGAATGCAGGATGCGTTGTGTCTTCATCTTAAGCCAGAGATGAGGATATGGCAGCATGGTCGACAGAAGTTAAATACTGCAGAGTGAGGTTGACGCGTGAAAAAGCGTCAGCGACGTGATGGTTGACAACTGGGACATGACGTATGACAGCAATGCACTGCAAGACCAAGTTTATGGGTCTTATTTCCGGTGGTGTAATATGTGTCACAAGCAGAGATGAAGGCGAAGAGGTGGGGTTTATGGTTAATGTAAACGGTATAACCGCGGTCTTTAAGTGTGTGCTGGAAGCGACGAATGGCTAGGTAAACCCCGAGCAGTTCTCTGCCAAACATCCTGTAGCAGAATTCCCCTGGGTGCATGTACTTGAAGAGAAAGCAAAGGGGCTACCATTGACACCAAAGTTTTGTTGGGAGGCAGCTCCTACTGCAACATCTGTTGTATCAGCCGCAATGGAAAAAGGTGCAGTCTATTCGGAATGAGCTAAGATGGCTATGTTGGAAGTAGCATATTGAGCTCGGCGAAGGATGTCTGTGTTGTGTCAGGGCTAGCGAACATGTGTTCACTCCATATAAGTAGGTTAGTCAGATGCTGCATGAGCTGAGCGCAACGCGGAATGAAGCGTAGATAATAGCAGACCAAACCGCATAATCGACGCAGGTGCTTGTACATAGTCAGAGTTGGGGAGTCCTTGATTTCCTGGATGTTACCAGGAAAGACTTCAATACCAGACGATGAAACAAGATGGCCTAGGAAATCTAACATTGCTTTGCCTTTCGCACTAAGTCGGGTTGATGGTCAGACCATGTTGCGTCAAGCACTGGAAAAGAGTTCAAAGGTTTTCAAGGTGCTCTTGTTCTGATGAATTAGCAACTAAAATATCATCGAGGTAGGAATAAGCGAAGTATGGGCTACGTTGACATTATGGATGAAGCCTTGGAATTTTTGTGTGGAATTGCGCAATCCAACTGGCATTCATAAAAAGGCAAACAACCCGAAAGTAGTGATCACGGCTGTATTGGGTATGTCACCTTTCCTACAGGTATCTGCTGATAGGCGCGAATCAGGTCGATCTTGCTGAAGATCGTCTTACTTATGAAGCAGCCGGTAAGATCCTGCATGTGTGTGATGGGATACCTATCTGGGATGGTTAACGGATTGTGTGCGCGGTAATTATCACAATGGCGCCAGTCACCCGATTTCCTGGGGATTACCTACAGGTGAGAGAACCAAGAGCTGTCGGAAAAGTAGATTGTTCCATGTTCGGACAGGTGCTTGAACTCCGCCCTATATAGCTTTAATTTCTCGGGCGGTAGTCGGCATGGACGGCTTGAGATGAGTGGACCATTCGTCCGTATGTGGTGTTTGAGTTGAGATGCCACGGGCATACTTTGGAATACTTGTAAAAGAGGTTGGCGTAGCATGGCAAGTTCTGGGAAAAGGCGTAGACCGGTGTTATAGATGCGCTCTCGGCTGTAATGCCACTTATACTGAGTTTTGTTGCAGTGTCAACTATCATCCAGATTTTCACAGCAACCGAGAGGTCAAATGCTTGAGAAATGCAATGCCATTGATTGCATGGGGGACTGCAGCGACGGTAAATACCCGCAGGAACGTTCGCCGAAGACGTAAGTCCAGGATAAGCGACCGATGGCCTTAGATGGCAATTGGTGTGCAATTGGCAGCACTTAGACTTGTCAACAAAAGTGGTGGGCTCAATTGGTATAAGGGGAATGACGCTTACTACCGCCCTGGTAGCGCCTGATAACTAGGTCTCGGAATCATTGTCCTTAATTTAGATTGGACGACTTTGGGCTTTGCTGACGTCGTTGGTGGCCATTTCACGCAGACGCGGCGGATGCTCTGTAGCGGATTAGTGACATGGCTGTACGCATTTATGGGCTTTATTAACGGAACGAGAGTGTTAAATGCAGTAACATGGGGAGTCAGGTTTTATGCAACGATGCGATGATCAAGAGCGGCTACGTTGCTTACGGTTTAAAATGAGTTCCTCGATCAGTGCTGAAGGGCCGATGATTATGCCTCTTTTGCCGACGGCTGGCTAGCTGTGAATGTCGGTATGATTGCGCTAGCACAAAGTTGTTTACGTGCTTTCGTTTTGTCTCTGGTTGGTGTCGTTCGATGATGCGGTCTGCCAGGTTTGCTATTGATGTAACTGAAGTCACTTGCTGTTGCAAGAATGGCTTAAGTGCTTTCAGGAATGCGTTGCATTCACAGCTCGCAGAAAATCCCTACGTCCATGTTGGACGTGCAGGTGAGTTGTCAAATTTCGCACAACAATGTGATGCGCATCCTACATCTTAGTTGCTGATCACTAAACAGTTGCTGTAGATGAACCTCGTCAGACGGCGTGATTTGCTGAATAACAGCCTGTTTAAGAGTCTCGGATTTCATTAAAAGAAGTGTGCAAAATAGGATGTCTATCACCTGCGAGCATATCCTCTCAAAAATACGAGATATTCGCTGATTATACAATGTGACATAAGAAGAAATCCTACAAATGTAATAAACGGATCTTAGGTGCAAAACTGTAACGAAAGTGGAGTTTACGCAACAGCATATATCAACGCAGACTCAACGGCCTTAACTATGTTTGGAGTTGGATTAACCTCTAGATAATCCATTGCAACAAGTATATATCATATTTTGTAGGTGAGAAAATCAGGTGATCACAAGTCACGAAAACGAGCTCACCACAATTGAAATTGGAAATGGAGGACGGCTTTTCCTGGACCAAGTTCAACAATTGTTGGGTGGCCCCTGGAATATTTGTCGGTAATCAATGACACGAAAGAGACTAGTCAACTACGGGGCAGTATAGAAGTTTGAGGTGACTGAATACAAAGTGTATTGTGCAGGCCACAAAAATAAGAAGGCAATAAACCAGAGTTAGACACCGTGCAGCAAGATAAATGCCAAATCAATTTTTGTCAACGGAAGTGTCGTCAGTGAAAAAAGTGAAGCTTAAAGGTTAAACAGTAAAATCCCATGACGCAAATACTGCAACAGCGTGTTTTCCGGAAAACAATTGTTACAGTTTGTATACCAGATCAGGATGGCGATTAGTTTCAGATGGAACTTATACATGCTGTAACCCTTTAATGGGGGCGTCGGCTTAAATCCGAACATGTTTACAAGGAAGGTCAACGTACTTCTGACTTCAAGGTAGCAAATTATAGATATATCTGTCTACTTAGGTGATGAACAGCAGAGCTGTTACTCTTGCGTCCCGTTTTGTGGAATTGATTAGGTAGAATTTAACGTCTTTGGTTTCACCTGACATTGGAAGTCATTCACTGGACAGATAAAATTTGTCAAAGTTTACTCTGAATACATGGGATAAATGGATAACCTGGACTTTGCTATTTCTTTTTATACCATTAAGTCTAAAACAGAAAATGGACTGTAAGAATTATTTTCACTTTGTGGAACTTGCAATTTCAAACGTATTGCTTGAGTAATGAGAAATGAAAATTGTAAACAGCAAGCTAACAAACAACATATTTGATCTTCTCTATTTAAGCAATGAAGCTGATTAAAATTTAACGAAAAAAATATTGACAATAACAAATCCGTTCAGACTTATATAAAGACCAAACATATTTACATCAGTCACAGAATCTTGCAATATGTTAACAACAACTTTTAAGGCTGTTGATTCTCCACCCACAGGTCCTGCAGAGAGACGGGTTGCAGAATTTAGATATGATGGATTTGAAAAGTTTCCAGATTACGTGAACGATTTAGGTAGGGCAGCAATAGTGAAGGTAGATTCAAGTTTACCAAATGTAATCTGGTTCTTTACTGCACATAGAAAAGAATCTGTTACATACAGTTTCACACAAAGTAGTAAAACATTTTTAGCGGTCTATTGCTAGCATTTCATTTGGTTCTTTTATGGACACACGTACACATGTTCACATTTGGTTTAATTACCAGAAACGGTCAAACGCTTTTGTTAACTAGAATAGAAGATCAAATGCATCACTACCAACGCGAGAACTAACTTCGTTGATCAGAGCTGTTTACCCGCGTAAGTTGGGGTACAATTTTGTCAGAAAATGGTACCATTTTTAGGTGCGCATTTGACCCCACCACAAGACCTTCAGCCAAATATCTTCACAGGCAACATCAATTTTGACTCTTTAGAGGAGTAAACGAAAATAGTGAAATTAGAATATGGGCGCAAATCATACAAAGGAATAACTTTACCGTTATTGCTGACTTTTGCAGAAGCAAACATATAATAAGAGTAAGGCATAAGGTTTCAGATTTCGTATATATGTATCGGCGGAGATTACGATTGGATACGGTAGCTTTGCTATAAATGTAAGGAGTTCGCTAATGAGTTGTGCCCAATTTGACCAGCTGATGCAATAAAGCACCACTGTTTGACTTTACACCACAACTTTTAAAATACTTTTCAACCTGCCTTAGGATGATACTTTTCACAGCAAGTAATGATGGAACAGAGAAATTACGCTTGTTTGCTTCCTTAAAGTTTGTTGACTAAGATTGATTACGTACAAGATGCCTATAAGCCCCACGCGATATTTTAAGTTCCTTGGGTGTCATGACGCTAGCGGCTAACTGTATTATTCACGATAGCTTTTCACCTTAATAACACTCAGCAGACTATGATTTTTATCAAAGGCTTGGGCATAAAAGATCCAAGCGTAATTCGTCGGCTGAGTGAAATGAATACCTAAAATTTCACATCATAAAAATCCTTATTTTTATCAGAGGCATTTGCTTTTCTGTGGGCATTTGACGTACATTTACTATCTCTCTATGGAACAGAAGCTTGGTCAGTTTGGAATAAACAATAGCACTTGATATACCCAAAGTTGCAAGCAAATTTTATATAAGCCCTTATTAAAGATAGTAAATTCGGGCTTGCTGATTATTTCATACAATACGTATTTACCAATAAGAAAGAAATGATATTTGCACTTTGATTTCTGATATCGCAATAATTTTGTCCTTAATGAAGCAGAAATCCTCCGGAAGCGTTATTTTCCCGGCCTCATTAAATATGCATGTTTAGTTATGTAATTCAATTAATGACGATATATTTATGTAACCAGAACTTTAAGATAATTTTAACTTTCGGTCTTTAGGCTCCTACAACCGATTATTTTACATAAATTTTTGATGTATTTGCAACCGGATATCTTACTTGTTTGTCCACACGGATAGCATAATCATTGATTTTTTAGATATCAACCACATTAGGAAAGGATTTTGCATTCCAAAATTAATTCAGCGAACAAATTTGCCATGCCATTATACAATTTTAGGGAACGATCATCTAGTAAGAACTAACGGAAATACTGAAGTTAGCGCGTTTAAGCAGGTTCAGTTGAGTCGGTAGCAGCATAACAAAAGGATAAAACATTCAAGTAAGTGATGCTACTTGCATTCCTTTTCTTAGCAAAGTATTGGGTTTAAAACTCTATTTGATGCCCTCTTAGCATAAGGTCACCAATATGCGTTGTGGTTAACATGTAAAACAGTAAGTCTTTCGTATTAAATCTTTTCTCCTTTGCTAATGCAAACATTTCGGCAAAATACGTGACTTTACTTTGAATTTTTTAGCTCAAGAATTTTGCAAGGTGCCATCTTAAAATTACTTGCACATTGTTATCAGCTCTTAGCTTCATTTTAAATAAACACGGTAATACATTTCTACGCACGGACGCTTTCGATACTAAACCTACTGTTAACTACGTTATTGGCTCAAATTAGATTTGCATTGGAGTACATGCGCTTGCAGGACCTTCCGCTTGTAGACATAGTGCTAGCCATATTTTAGTTTGAAATGGCGCTGCATTTCTTATATAACAAACGATATTTGTCCATACAAGGAATCCATATTCTACTTAGTCCGCAACCGGGAACGCAACAATTTAACATAATCCGTTGTGTTCCTTAAACTAAACCGGACCAAGCTCAAGCATTGTGCCGTTTCCGTTACTCAAAATCACAAATATACCTAAGCATCGTTTAAATAGATCAGTACGATAACAAAGCTATCGCTGGCTCAAAATTATAAATTAATGCATACACGTCTAAATTGCCGTATAGAAATATCAGAGAAACACAATTTCTTCTGTCCATGTTTCCTCTATCCTCACCACAATAATTTAGAGTAGAAATGGGCAATAAAATATGGTAAAAAATATATTTATTTATTTACTAATTTACTACAATTTTCAAGTTATGCTATGAATTCCATAATATTTTTGGTTGAGAATAGAATTATCAAGGCCACTTACTATTTCGTTTCGAATCATGTTTTATATGCGAATAAAATTTTGATTACAACTTTGAAATTGCGAGAGCCTACTCGTTTATAACAATGCAGAATTTATGTGAAGACCAACTATATTTTGACCAGAACCGCATGCCTTCCTGTACTTAGCAAGTAAATCAGTCAACAGTTGGTTTGCCATGTTACGGACACATCATATAAATGAGGACACGGGTCATCAGTTCGCCAGCTGCTCCAGATTGGAACAGTTGTACAAACAGCGGAAGTATGGTGTACTACCAGTGCCGAAGCATTTGTTTTAAACATAAATTTAGCTAAGGCAGCGTCCTAAAATGTTCAGTGCTAAAGTTGCCCATGTGCAGTGGACAAATGATCAAACAAAGAAGGTCAAAACTAAAGGGAAGTTGCTCCAATTTAACAAACCCAGTTAGCTGGATTACGTTTAATAGGTTCCTAAAAATTTCGAATAGCGCGAAAACTAATTTTATCTAATAAACAAAGCTTGTTTGTACAATCACCATCACAATGTAGAGCAAATATTATTTTACGATTGGATCACAATCGGAATCAACAAACCTACCCGTAGCTATGAGCTCATCATACTGCCTTATCGCTATTATTAAAATCTGTGTGCTTTATTCCGAGTTGATGATTCGCGGCAAGACCTTAAAGGCTAAATTTATATAAAAATTCATCATACCATTCGAACTGAAAGCGACTTAAACCTTAGGATTCAAAAACAGTAATTTACTTTGCTGCTTTGTCTGTTAAAATCATTATATCTAAACTGCAGCCACTTAACATTATGTTCTTATCCACATAGAAAAGTAAGAGTACCATATTTCTGCCTACACGCTATTTTATATTGCACACAGGTCTGGCGGCTGACCGATTATGTTTCATAATTAATTTACTGCTACAAGTCATTGTAGGCAAATTCGTTCTTCTATGGGTTAATATTACTGCATCATTAAAGCTTCCGTTTTTCGAAAACAAACACTTAAGTTTACCTCTACCAATTACATGCATTTGCTAGAATGTTTTGGACACAACCACGTGGACAGAAATCATATATTTTGTTCTAATTACATAATTTAAAGCATAGTAAACAGCTTATATTTACGAGGGAAGATACACCATGCTAAACCCAATGGAATTTAATTTGCAACTGAAAGAATTCATGATAATTCACTACCGCATTTATAAGAAAACAACCCTCGTGACTCGCATTCGTAAAATGAGATTAAGTTCCAAAGTAAAGGGTCCTGTTCTAGTTAGACTTAGCAGAAATATCAAGTAGAATGTACAAAAATACCGACATTCATTATGCTGAAACCAGTGTGATAAAAATTAGTTTGTTTTCCTGCTACATGTATTGTGATGTATAATTCAAAAATAAGTAAATGTAGGCGCTTCTAGTCCACTGATTCCTGCGCAAACTAATGTATGGACCTGCATTGGTGAGTGAAAATAACACCCCGAACTCACTAGTCAGGCCGAAGAAGCGAGCCAGGAGTCCCAACCCAACTCCAACGACAGCCTCCAGCAGTATCAACTCCATTCTCTCTCCCTCCTATAAGTAAAAACAGTGCCTGCAGCGCACCTGCCTCAACTTCTGTACTGTGTGCTGCACCTAGTGGTCTGTTAACTGCACTCGAGACTGTAAGCTACAGTCAAGCAGCCATAGTGAACAACCCGGCAATGTACGCATCGGTTGCTGCCAAGCAAACATCGGAAAAAGCACCGGTAACTTTCGTGCCCGAACTAGAGAAAACAAAACTGCCGCAGCACGCATGGCACACACCAAAGCCGTTCACAAAATCAACAAAAACACCAGAAACTAAGCTTCGAAATCCAAAACCAGTAACCTCCAGGCGCAACCATGGTGTCCTAAATATTGTATGCACTAAAGTCCTCTAGTCCAAATACAATACAATTAAAGGTAAGTTGACGGACGATCGAAATTAGTGGGGTTCCTTCTGTACGTCGATCGGAGTCCATGCTAATCCCACGACAATAAAAAGAATCACGCCACCCAAACGCGTTGCACTACGGCGAACCCCGATTACTGCGGGTAACACTAAACTCAGCAGACGAGACTGAGGCCGTTCTGCTGTCCGCGAATCGTCTCCGCAACGACTCAAGTGGAGTGCGCATGCTACCCGAAACCGCATGTAAAGAACGTTCAGAGGATCCCGCCAACAAAGATAGGTACAGAATATGTCAAGATAAGAAAACAGTGATTGCTCACGGTGTTCCTGAGCTTACTGACTCATCTTCCGACGATGCTCAGATGCATGACCGCCAGCAATGGCACTACATCCGGGAGGTTCTTTCTCTCGAAAATATGGTGGTCACCTCGTTGACAAGAATCCCCATATCACCAAAATATAAGGGGTGCGGTCCCAGGCTCTTAAAACGTGTGTTACAGTCAGAACAAATGGCAAAAACACTACTAGCGAACTGGATTAAATTCCGTTACAGACTGCCAACGGAAATACGTCTGAAAGCAGCAGGAACACCAACATCTTTTAATGACAATTCAGTAGAGGCACAACTCTTAGTGAAAACGCCAGCTGCAGGACCCGACTCGGGGACGGTTTCAAGAGTAGCCATACTAACCCGAGGGGCCCAGCAGAGCACCAGCAAACACCAGGATTCGGAGCATCTGATACCTGCTTATATACCAAATACTTGTCGAGAGTTTGCAACCCATCCAAAAAACGATTAGTCGCCGACCCTTTAACGGTCAGCATAAACTCATTTGCTTCATCCATCCCTCCAGTCGCCGACCACTCACTGGTCGGCGAAACTTCACGTATAAGTGGTACAACTTCTGAAACATTGATTAAATCTGATAAACTTTCATGTATGTACACCAAGGCCCAAGGGCTCCTCAGTAAAAGTAACGAACTCCGACTACGTCAGGTTGCGAATGCTTGGGACCTAATTCCTATTACCGAAACTTTGTTGCATCAAGAGGTGACTGATGTTGAGGTTGAGATAGCCGGAATGTCACTCATCCGGAACGACCGCCCCAGCAGAGGAGGTGGGGTCCTACTCTACTACCGCAGCGATCTACAATGTACAATAGTTGATGACGTGGAAACACACGTTACCGACTCACTCTGGTGCCGTCTCCGACAGAGACACAACGATACATATCTCATAGCTATCGTTTACCGCCCCCAACGTCCACTCTGGAAATGGATTCCTGCTTGATCCGTGGCCTAAACAGAGTAACACGAACTAGGTACAGCCACATTCTCATCTCCGGGGACTTCAATCTACACAATCTGGAGGTTTCGGCATCGCCCAGTGAGCAATTCAAAGCAGACTTGCAGAAACTGATCGCTAATATTCCTTTATACAATCATGTCACCACGCCCACTAGATTCAGGACAGCAAACAAACCGTCCATATTAGACCTTGTGCTCACAAATGAAGAGATCATGCTTGACAAGTTATTGATGGATAGTCCATTAGGTTTCAGTGACCACGTAGTAATAACTTTTGACTATGTGTGTTATGCAGAGTATACATCTGAACACTTGGAACTAACTCATACAATCACACGCTACCACGTATTGAAAGAACTCGCCGACGCAGCTGCTTGGGAATTCTCAAACAAAAGTCCCTTTGAAAACGTATGGGCAAAGTTCGTTAATAAGCTCAGCAACATCGTCAACAGAGCATCAGAGACCAAACTCTGTCGTCCCGCAAAAATGCCTTCAATTATAAGGAGTAGGACTTGCAAATGCCTGCCGATTAGGGATGCAGCATGACTTGCCTACAAGATTAACCCCGACTCAGAGACTTGGGGAAATTTCCTGGCCCATCGCAACCCTTGCACCGCACTTGTCCGTGAGGACAAAATAACTTATCAACAGTGCCTAGCCAAAAAGTTCATGGCAAACAACAAACTGCTGTATAAGCATGCCAATAAGCTTCGTAAAGTGAAGCATAAAATACCCCCACTATTCACGACAAGCGGTAGAGTACAAAGCGCCGAAGAAGCAGCAAACCCCCTGCGGCTGCAATACGCCCCAACTTTTAAACTCGCAACATCTACCTGTCCCATAATATCAAGCACATTACCGACACCATTGGCTACAAATGTACTTTTCATCCCATCAATTGTGCTAAGGAAGTTACTCTCACTGCGTGAACATAGTTCTCCGGGAGCAGACAACATCCGCCCGAAGGCACTGAAGGCTGTGGCCACCAAGCTAGCTGAACCACCCTCACAGTTCTTTTAAAGGTGCTCTGATGACCGACAAGTCCCCAGAATGTGTAAGTGTGGCATTATAACCCCTATTTTTAAAGGCGGCAGCCGTTCCGATCCTGCAAACTATCGTCCAGTGACTCTCCTCCCTGTGCTCGCGAAGGTGATTGAAGCAGTCGTCCCTGAGGCTTTAATGGACTACTTGAAAAAATGCAACATCTTGGTACCGCAACAACATGGCTTCCGTCAACACCGATCATGCACCACCAACCTACTTATTGCACGAGGTAGTTGGACGGAAATGGCCGATGATGGCGTCGGAGTCGACGTCATCTATCTGGACTTCTACAAAGCTTTCGACCGCCTTGATCACCGCATCCTACTTCAAAGACTACCAAGTTACGGAATCGGAGATCCTGTACTTGGTTGGATTGGCAACTACCTTTACCAACGGAAGCTTCAAGTACGTGTTAGGGGATCACTTTCTAGCCCAAATGAGGTGGAATGTGGTTTCCCGCAAGGCTCAGTGCTGGGACCGCGTTTATTCTTGGTGTTTATCAACGACCTGGCAAGAGTCATTTCCTCAAACTTCCTGCTTTTCGCCGATAACGTCAAGATATGGCGGGCGATTAGTAACAAGGCAGATCAGGATCTGCTCCAACATGACCTAGATTGTATTTACTAATGATCAAAGAGGAACAAGCTTCAATTGAACATGGCTAAGTGCAAAGTGATGCATCTGCATCAACAGCCGGTCAGGACTTACAAAATTGGAGACCACACCTTGGCGAAGGTTTCTCAGGAGCGGGAACTGGGTGCGTTGGTACAAGAAGATCTCGGGTGTTCAAAACAAGCAGAGAAGGCGTGGAGAACCGGAAATCAACACTTCGGTTTGCTTCGCAGAGCCTTCGTTCGGTTTGAACCATCAATATTTCCCCAAATGCTTAACGCTTACGTGCGACCTCACGTGGAATATGCTATTCAGGCGTGGCAGCCGTGGCAGAAACGGGACCTCGTTGCTCTCCAGTCTCCTCAACGACGGGCAACCAAGAACATCAGGGGACTCTTTCATCTGCCCTATCATCTTAGACTGAAATCTCTAAGAATCTACAGCAATCGATATCGCCTTTTGCAGTGGGATCTCATAATGGTTTACCAGATTCTGAAGAACCCAAACCACATTTGCAATCAGCTGCTGGAATTGAACCCCAACATTAAAATAAGAGGTTACCCTCTGAAACTGACAATTCATTATAGCCGGCTTGCTTGCCGTAGCAATTTCTTTTCTCTCCGCGTGTGTGAGCCTTGGAATGCCCTCCCTAATTATGTCGTCTCTGCTCCCAATCTGGCAATATTTAAAAAACGTGTTGACGATGCATTGTCTCACTTACATTTCACTTTGTGACTAATTAGCCAGGGGCTACAAAACGCAATCAAACGGTTTCTTGCCAAACGCCCAACCATTGGATTTATGGATTTATACGTTTAATATGAGAACATCTCCGCTATTTCACATAAGTCTATGGTGAGTCCACCACAAAGCTTTTCACTTTATTATGCAAGTTATTTTCGCATAATTTCCACCCCACGGGACTTGTTAAGCGATGCTTATTTACCCGTAATAAACCATTATCCATTGTCCATTTTGTAAAATTGCATAAGAAAACATTTTTATTTTGATGCCATTACGTTATCAGAAAATACTATACAAAGTTATATACTATTACTTTCCAAGAAGTAACCGGTTATCTTAAACCAGTAAAATATGTCAATAATATTAATAATGTGACACACATTCCAAGTAAAGAATATGTCAACACGATTTCCGCCGGATGCTACAAACATATTTCAATGCTAAACTATAGATTTAGTACAGCACTGATAGGAGCAAAACCTGAGCAAACTGGTCAGCAACGTAAGGTTTATGGTACAATTACGAAATGCACTTGAACAACACAAATTAAATCCTTATTCATTGCGACTAAGTAAATCTTTATTTAAACTGCTATTTATAGTTTCAAAATGTATTGCACTAGAATACAACAAGTCCCGATGGACATAGAAAATTCTTTTGAAATTCATTAAGAAGGGGACAATGAATTAACCCTTAAAAGTAATTTCCTGTTAGATTGTGTGCTATTATCACCTTTATTCCTCATTGATACACGAAACGACAACTAGGAGTGTGCTGATAAGAAAGCAATTAAACATGTTAGATACCCTGAGGAAAAGCTAGGAGTTTTAATCTAACGCCTATTAATGATCATTTTCTAATATGGACAAATTGACTGCTATCTCCATGAGTTTTTGTTTCATAAGGATTTCTAAGTTAACTGATCATCTTGGCTGAAAATGGCAACACCAACATAAAAAGCTATATGGGATTCTCTCCAAACCATGAAACAGAAGAACTAATTGATTAGATGATAACTGAAATAGGTCGTCTTGTGTGAGCCAATAATCCTAGGTTGTATAGCTTATTATTAATCCATATATAGGGCTAATAACGAATAACAATATATACCATATAAAAGAGAATTGGATGGCTAAACCGTTGAATTAATAAGTGGATACCTAGCGAATAAATAGTTAAATTTGCGTGTTCATCATAAGTACTAGTATCCAAAATGTGGATGAAAAGCACTTAAATTAGGAGATGCGATTTTGACTATTATTAATGTTTTATTTAAAGGGACTATCCATACACTTACTGAATACATGGAGCGCACCAGCAGACAACACGGTTTACCTGGGAAATACTTGGATACGCTGCTTTCTTAATATACCTACGATGTCATATTTCGGTTGGCTAGACAAGCTAATCTATATTCAGTGCAGCTATGGGGTAGCAATTGGGTACCATCCTTGCTGAACAGCTTTTGAACTAACAATAGTAGGGTCTGCTGAGTAAATTATTAAGAGGCGGTCTCCCAATAAACGCAAGTAGATGAAGTAATTTGCTTAACTGATGGCACACCGAACCATGTTGAATTAGTACTGCGATTGCGTCAATTACAAACAAACATTAACTTTGAAAGAAATACGAGACAATTGAAGTTCTGGTTTGCCTGGAAAAATTGTATATCAACTCGATCAAAACGTTTACTGCTACTTAAGTGGTCACAACGCCGAAGACGTTCAGGCATATTTTCGGGGCAGTGACACAAATATTTTTTAGGACAATTGTTGATTTTAAGACCCATATGTTCCTTTTAATAACTGCTATCCAGTAGGGATCATTCATATGAATATGTGATTTTACCGTGTGGTTTTCAAACCACCTACAGTATGAAAATATCCGTACACATATATTTGTTAATTACAAAGGTCAACAGTTCCAAACTTAAGTGCAACGAATTAGTTTGGCCAAAAGTGACAAAAATGCGAAGTTTATTTATGCACGTTCTTCAATTTCACACAAGCTGAAGAATCAGTCGTTTTTTGATATCATAACCATCTAAGCGTATCGCACATTTGCAAGTTCCGCCGGTCGCACTCTCGAGAATTTTGTTAAACGTGTCCGCGAGCATCAACCAAGGTACTTTAAACGAAGAATAAATAAATCGTAAAATATAAAAAAATTGTCACACACTGAGTCCGTACAAAATTGCGGCCGTAGTAACTAAAACCTTACGCGAATTCCACTGTGTGAGGCGTATGAATTCTAAATTTAGTAGATGCTGCAAAATTGTAATCACACAGGCGATCACGATTCAAGCATAAAACACCATGTTTTGGCATTTACAACTGGTTCTTGTATTGCTTTTATGGTGACTAGTATTTTTCCTGGTACTTCACGAGGTTAACAAATCATACGCACAATAATCACTGAGCCCTTTATATTTTATATAATAAAACTACTCACAATTTACTTCAGCTACTAAATTTGCTGCATTTACTTTAACCTAATTAATCGCAAACTTGATTTTATGCAAGGTTTCGTTTACATGAAAGTTAATGGAAACTTTAATATTTTATTTAAATATTGATCCTATATTGAAGTCACATAGTTACCAAATAAGTATTTGGCATAATAATAATGCAGAGTCTGTATGTATGCTATGCGTTCCGTTTTTATTCGCTGGCGTTTATCAATTTTAAAATTCAAGCTTATTTAAGATGAACTAGTGTTTTAAACGTTTTTGTTTGTAATTTTGATGGAATGTTGTTTGGCTCGTTTCCACCTAGGCATTCTGCAACTTGCTTCGTTTTACTGTGGTCTATATCCCAATAATTATTTTGGAGGAATGATTGACAAAACTCGATTTTTAAGTGCTGTATCCACCATTCGTTTTACGCTCTAACCTGGGTCGATTAATGGCAGTTATTGGAGACGTCAGAAAACAAAACAATTAACCCAATATCTTGAAAAAGTTCACAAATCGTTTAGGTTCTAGGCATACAGTAAATATGCACTCGTCTTAGTATTGCAGCAACAACTGAAAACAGCTGATGCATCTGGTTGTTTACCACATAGAAGTGGATGGATGCGACAAAATATTTTGGCAGAGTTTACTGCCTGAGTGAACCACTTCGCAGTCTATTAGATTATAATTTGTTTACCTGTGGAAAAGGCTATTTCGGGAAATGCTCTCCAGCTTCGACAAAAATCATCCGAAAACTGTTGTGACTTCCTTAGAGCTACAATGCTCTAGCTATTCTATCAAAATATATCTGCATTTAAATGATAAGCGGAGCTGCTTTATAAGCTGCAACGTTTTCCTTTGAGGAACTGTGCAATACAGCGCATTAAAAATCTAACTGTACTGTATGATGTACCGATTTCAACATTGCCTGATATGCCTCCATCCACCGGCCGCGTTAATTGGGACACAGATGCCGATGTCACTGTCATCGAAACTGTACTGTCACAAAGCGCGGCAAACTAATAAATCTGGTTATCGCTTATGCAAGCTGGAGTCATTCACGAAGGGAGTGCAATTTTGCATAACACAAGAGGAAATGCGGGCTTTGGAGGTTTTCATCAAGCAATTAAGGTAGTAGATATTTGACCGTAAGTACGTTGTGCATCCTGGACATCAATAATCGATCTGGCTTTAAAATTTTCATTACGCCGTGGGACAGATCGCCATTTGACCAGAAAAATTGCAGGAATACGTTTTTTAATATCAACACCTCCCGGGCACATTTCATGGAAAGGCCGACACCTTATGTCCATGGCGTAAATGGGATCATGGACGATACCCATCGTGCAAAGCGGATTGCGTAACGCTCATCATCTTGGACGCACAGAATTCAAGTAAATAGATTCAGTTACAGTCGTTGGAAAAGAAGCTGAATATCTTGTATAATCGTATCGTCGTTGTGGTGGTAGCAGGTGCCAGTTAATAAAGCAAAAGACTCATGTCGCTATGTGGACAGCCTCGCGTAAGCGGTGGATATAATTATCTACAAAACAGACCAGCTTATTTGAGAAGAATTATCGTATCCACGTCTGAAACGCATGAAGTGGTACGAAGGATCCATTTATAGTAAGGGCAATTAGGACAGAATAAGATGAAGGCTGCCATACATGGTCGGTTCTGTTGGCCCCAGTTCCGGCATTATATCGATATATTCCACCAGTTGTATGCAGATTGCACAAGGATAAATAATCCCTACTCGTTGGGGTTCACAGCAGCCAATGAGAGCTGGATATCCTTACGAGATCGGACGTATCAACATCGCAGGCCCAAAGCCTATAAGGCCTAGATGCCATCGTTAAATTCTCGTGCTCGTGGACCACTTTACCAAATAAGCTGAAGTAGTACCCCTGCAAAACGCGGATGAGTAGATTGCGACTCTTTCGTCAGCAGTTTGATTATGAAATTAGTTGTTTTAAAAGCTTTAGGTATTCTACTACGCAAGTTTACGTGTCAGTGAAAACGCACAAGCGTGGTGTCACAGTTATACAAATTATGAAAGCGATGAATTCGGATCATCAAAACGTTTTGTTATTTGCTATATTACTTTGGTCTTAAGACAATTAGCAAACACTGTGAGTGCTATTTATGCCTTTCAACGTATCGGTGAATTAAGCAAAATAAAACTGCCTGACCAGATGCTGTGTACACTGGATGTGGAAATTCATTACCGATCTCCTACTAATCCAAACGGTCGATTTTAGATGCCACGTAGATTAGCAACATTGTCATAAATAGCGATACCTCACATACATTCTCAGTCACACAAAGATTACAGAACTGGCAAAGCACTGTGCAGTGGATATCTTTTTTCATGCGTATTAGTAATGCACATTCGATTTGACTCCTGTAGTGCTTAGGTTTGCTATGCTCATTGCTACTTGGGGGCGACGCTATCCTAAGCGAGGTATTAACGTTCATGTTAGTGGACTGCAGAAAGCACATATGACATTAGTATCATCGTCACCTATTTTGTTTTATTGCCACATAGCTTCTTATCTCTAACCAAGAACGGCTAATATCCAAGTTGAATAACCATGCCCTACTTGCTTAAGATGGCGTTTGTGCTACTACCTATACCCGAAAGGATTCAACTGCAGTACCATGCTTTTACGGACATGCGATTGTTGTCTAATTGTGTTTATGTGTGATCACTTTATAACTGTAGTTTAGAATTGCCCGCACCATTCTCATGTAAGCTAGTTACTCACCAGAAAATACAGACAAATTTCTCAAGGGTGGTTAGCGGTTCTGTACATACCCACACAATCAAATGGATGGAGTGATTAGGTGCATGCCACAAAGCCCAGTACTCGTCGTATCTTAATGCTGGTGATAGAATAAGGCATGTATACATATATAGATCTGCTACCATAATAAAAAGGTTAGGTGGATCACATATAGTTCATTGGGGTTGCAGCAGAATATGTTTCTGTTGTTGTAGCAGCTTTACGGTGCGTACGCCAAATGACGAATCAAAGTTGAATTGTAACAATAGAACTTTCCGTCATTATAGGATACTATTATTTTTCGTATAGATAACCGACTCATGATGGTGTCTGTCCAAAACCTACACACGACTATCTCTATAACGGTGAGGCAAATATGACACCCTTGGGAAGGTTTGTTATATAGAATGCTGTTGGCAATTGCTTATCATGGCACAAGTATAAAAACATTTCCAAGAAGGAGATTCAATTTAATTAGTGCACACGTTTGGCGATTGAAATGTATATTGCTTTAATTTCTAAAGTGAATTTATCGTGTTGCAGGTCAATAATAGCGGACTCACCGCTACTAAGTTAGAGCAATAGGTTGCGCAAGTTTTGGTCATTAATCTAACACGTGTTATGTTCGTGCTACAAACAATGGAAGCTCAACCAATATTGGACCACTCAAGCCTCTTATACTAAACCTGTGCAATTCCGAGCAATTGACATGCATATAACCGTAAGGTTATAATGTTTTATAATGTTTCTATTTTACTTGTGGTCTTTTTGATCGGAATGACCGAGGTCCACCTCAAGTGAACCGAGGCGTCAATAGATGTTGCTTGTAGCAACCCAAACACCAGCGGATTCTCCAAGCCCAACTTTGCATTCGTTGCCGCTGGACCAAGCGTTGCTCGTGGATCTCAGTGGCATAGTGCTTTTGGTGTCAACCATGAGCCACTAAGCTCTGAGTTCCAGCCCAACTCAGGCTATCTCGAAAGGATGAGTCCCAACCAGGACGAAACCGCGGTCTTCGGGTGCCAGTGTTGGGATGAGCAACACTATAATGTTTCTAACCGTAAGGTTATTAATCAGAATAAAATAGCCATTTTAAACAAGCAGATAAGACAAAAGTTGGCATAAATTCACATGTCGTTTTTCCTTGTCAGTGTCAATACAAAAGAAGAAAAGTATATAAAACCACAGCTAGGGTGTGATTGGATATGATAGGTACGAAGTTGAATAAATCCATGCTAACCAACGTCCGTGGTTTTCCTAATAGAGGCAATATCACCATCAAAGGTTCGGTCTAAAAGCAACTTTGTTTTGGCGAAAATGTGAACCATTTTAGTTGTCACTTTTATCTGGCTACGTTTTGTAATAAGCAGAGAGAATTACGGTTTTTCAGGATCACATTAATCAAGAATTGTTGTTCCTACTTCATGCATTCAGGGCGGCATATTCCGCTCGCGCGGTTAAACAAAGCTATATCAGTGTCCGCTTGTACCGCAATAGAATGAAGCCGGAAAAATACAGGTAGTTCGGTACCATTTTGGATTTCACTAAACAGATCACTAGATTGTGATGGGACTATACACTCGAAAGAACGTGCGGTGCCAGCCCAGCAAGGAAGCCGTTAGGCTGCCGCAAGCAAAGGCGGCAACCGGTTGGACGTTCACACGTTTCTCGCAAGCACGCTGATTGGCCAACAGTGGACGCATTGGAGTGAGTTTGTTTGACTGAATCAAAGGAAAAATGTCATGCATCAACAAAGGTCGTTAATTATGGATCCAACCAGCTGTATATACCGATATGTTTCACTCGCCCTCTGGTCTCCGTTTTATCCTGGTCCCGTTGTTTGCAGAATATACGTTTTGTCCCTGAAGGACCGACTTTTCACATGGTGTGAGAGAAGAAGAACATTAGGACCACCCAGACGATGATTGGAGCTGCACCGGCTATTCGAATGCCTGCCCCGCTGAACATGGAATAACGCAGTATGGCAAGCAACTGGTGTTTGTGGAAGAGCAAATGGATGGATTTCTGCAATGTATCGCGTCTGGACAAACAACCGATGGCGTACCGCTTGGCCATGTTTCGACACGCAGCAGGAGATGATGCGCGCCGCGTGCTAGAGACATTGTGTTACGACAAGAGCGAAGATGCCAAAAATCTGGAGACAGTTCTTGAGACGTTCAGTGAATACTGCGAAGGCCAAACAAATGAGACATTTCAACGCTACCTCTTATTTCGCGGAACAGGCGGCCAGGTGAATCCGTTGACACGTACGTCACTGAGCTAAAGATTTTGGCCCGATCCTGCAGTTTCTGTAAATGCATGGCGGACAGACTCGTACGGGACCGCATTGTTCTTGGGATCAATGACGAAGGTTTGACGAAGCGACTATTACGAAAGCGCAACCTATCTCTGCAGCAATGTATCGACATCTGTAACAGTGAGTCCTCCACTGCCTATCAGTTCCAGCAGATGACAATAGCTGGTGATTCAGAGTTGTGCGCCGTTTCCAGGAGCAAAACTACGGGGGCCACGACCGCGCGACAGGAGCCCTGCAACTTCTGTGCAACAGGACATCCGAGGAACCGCGAACAGTGTCCGGCATGGGGCCGCATTTGTGTCAAATGTGGGAAGCGCAATCACTTAACCCGCTGCAGTCAGTCGACAGATGTCAGTGCATTCGTTCCAGACAAATCAAAAGAAGACACCGAACAATCGATTGGTAACGTGTCTCGGAAAGCGTCGCAGAAGTGTATCTATGCAAGTCTTCTGATCGAGGGACGGTCTGCGCGATTCCAGTTAGACAAAGGCGCGATGATCAATATTTTGCCCAGAAAGCACTGCCGCGGCGTGCAAATTCAATCGGATCAAGATTATTTGCGCATGTGGAATGGTTCCAGACTCAAGCCAAAGGGTTCAGCGACAATTGAAGTGGTCAATCCGAGAGACGGTGTTTCGCATCGTCTGCAGTTCGTGATCGTGGATGAGGATCTCACGCCGATTCTCGGCATTGATTCGATTTTATCTCTTGGCTTTGTCATTTTTAACCATGATCGTTTTGTGTACGCTTGTCAGAGTGAAGCCGATGTTAGTGACCTGTATCCGTCTGTGTTTAGCCCGGGTTTAGGGGAATTCGAGGGTACCGCTCACCTGTCGTTAGATCCTTTGGCACGCCTGATTGCGTTACCTGCTAGGAGAGTCCCATTTGCGCTACGTGACCGATTTTCCGCGGAATTGAACAAGCTGGTTATGCAGGGGTGATTGCAAAGGTTGATGAGCCAACAGACTGGGTTAGCCAGGTCGCAATCATTACGAAGAAAAATGGCGAACTACGCGTATGTATAGACCCGAAGCCACTGAATGAGGCCCTGCGTAGAGAACATTATGCGCTACCGACGTTAGAAGATGTTTTACCGCGTTTGACAAAAGCTAAGTTTTTCACGAAAGTAGACCTTTCTTCCGCATTCTGGCACGTTGTTCTAGACGACGAATCCAGTTTCCTCACCACATTTGCTACACCGTTCGGACGTTATCCTTGGCTGCGATTACCGTTTGGCCTAGATGTGTCTAGCGAAAGTTTCCAAAAGCGTTTGGTGCAAGCAATAGATGATTTAGATGGCGTAACCTGTGTGGCAGATGACGTTCTGATTTACGGTTCTACCGAAGAAGAGCATGACACTAAGCTACACCGGTTCCTGATGCGTTGCGTGCAAAAGAACATCAAGCTAAAGCGCGAGAAAGTAGAGCTGCGGAAAGAGGAGGTAATTTTCCATGGGCATGTGTTAACATCCGACGGAATCAGAGTTGACCCAGGGAAAATTAAGGCGATACAAGAGATGCCGTCCCCTAACGATGTGAAGGCAGTCCATCGACTAAACGGTATGGTGAACTATTTAAGCCGGTTCCTACCAGGACTCGCTGATGTCATGACTCCGATTAGGCAGTTAACTCACAAAGGAGTAAATTGGAGCTGGGGAAGGAACAGGATTTGGCTTTCGAAACCATTAAGAACCTTATCAGTAATGCGCCCGTACTCGGATATTACGATCCAGCACAACCATTGGAGGTACAGTGTGATAGTAGCCAGAGTGGAATAGGTGCTGTTCTGTTGCAGAACGGAAGACCTTTGGATTTCCGCAGTCGAGCACTCACAGAGACCGAGAAGCGGTACGCACAGATCGAGAAAGAGATGCTGGCAGTGGTCTATGCCATGGAGCGTTTCAATGATTATACTTTTGGAAGAAAGACAACCGTGTACACTGATCATAAGCCGCTGGTGTCGATAGCCACTAAACCACTGAATAACGTTCCTCGTCGTCTGCAGCGTATGCTTATCCGGCTCCAGAAGTATGACATTGACATTGTGTACACACCTGGCACACAGATGTTCATCGCGGACACCCTGTCGAGAGCACATCCGCCAGTGGCCGAACATCATCTAGAAGAGATCGAGACAGTTAACATGGTGCAGCATCTGGCAGTGACAGAAAACCGTTTGAAAGACATAAGGCGTTTCACGGAGGAAGACCAAACTTTTGCAGCTTTGCGAGACGTTATCCTCAATGGGTGGCCCGAAACAAAGAAGCAGCTTCCGAAAGAATTAACACCCTACTTCAATTTTCGGGACGAACTCACTGTCTGTGACGGTCTGTTGTTCAAGGGAAGTCGAATCCTAATCCCTTCTTCTCTCCGAAAGGAGATGCTGGAGCATGTCCATCGCGCTCACCTGGGTGCAAATTACACTATTAATCGAGCAAGAGAACTGATGTTCTGGCCAGGAATGACAGGTCAGATCAAGGATCATGTGTCTAACTGTGAGGCGTGCCGTTCACACGACATTCGGCAAACGAAGGAACCGATGATGCTGCATGATGTTCCGGACCGACCGTGGCAAAAGGTAGCAGTGGATCTATTCTGGGACAACGGAAAGGATTACTTACTCACGGTGGACTACTATAGTGATTACTTTGAAATCGATTTACTCACCACCACGACCACGGAGGCAGTAATCAACAAACTCAGATGTCAATTCGCACGGCACGGGATACCGGAGGAGCTAGTCTCGGACAACGGTCCCCAGTTCAGCAGCATGGCATTCCAGGTTTTCGCAACCAAATGGGAATTCGCACACCGGCAAACCAGTCCCTATCACAGTCAATCAAATGGGAAGGCAGAGTCGGCAGTGAAGCAAGCCAAGCGACTATTAGCGAAGGCTAGAGATACTCGGGAGGACCCATACCTCATGCTACTGGAGAGTCGCAACACTCCTTCAACGGATATCGGCCTGAGCCCAGTGCAGCGCCTATACAGTCGAAGGACCAGAACTGTGATGCCTGCATCCGCAACACTTCTGCGCCCTGTCACGCCACAATTTGAGAAAGTACAGAACAATTTGAAAAGGCGAATGGCTACTCAGAAACGGTACTACGACAACGGCGCACGGGAATTACCTGAGTTGACAGTGGGGGAAGAAGTATGGGTTGAACCAATTCCCGATGGACAGGAGCGGTGGAGAAAAGGAGTCGTGGCTGCGAAAGTCGGTGAAAGGTCATACGAAGTAAATGTTGGAGGGAAGAAGCTGAGAAGAAACCGAGTACAGCTGAGGAGATGTCCGAGGCGACAGCATGAATCAGGGAGAGAGCGTTATACTGCGTGCGGCAATGAGGCGACATCGGCAGATCCAACAAAGAGGACGCGAAGTGGTAAAGTGTATGGACTATTTAGCAAAGTACAGCAGCAAGAACATGAAAAAAGGGAGGATGTGATGGGAGTATACACTCGAACGAACGTGCGGTGCCAGCCCAGCAAGGAAGCCGTTAGGCTGCCGCAAGCAAAGGCGGCAACCGATTGGACGTTCACACGTTTCTCGCATGCACGCTGATTGGCCAACAGTGGACGCATTGGAGTGAGTTTGTTTGACTGAATCAAAGGAAAAATGTCATGCATCAACAAAGGTCGTTAATTATGGATCCAACCAGCTGTATATACCGATATGTTTCACTCGCCCTCTGTCTCCGTTTTCGCCTGGTCCTGTTGTTTGCAGAATATACGTTTTGTCCCTGAAGGACCGTTATCTTCATACAATTAGTAAAATGAGGAAATCGAAGCGCATGATTGGCGCTATTCATAGGGATTATTATGCTGCCAAAGCTACCCTTTTTAACTCAACCATAAAAATGTCTGTTCCCCAAAGTATGAAGCGATAGCTTGTCGGCGCCAATTCAGTAGCATTTACCAATTCACTTGCTTGTGCGCTTCACGCTATACCGGTCGTACAAAGCGATGGTTGATCACCAAATTGAGAGGACTTTTGAACAAGTGGGGTCAGCTTCCAATTATCCAATCTTTCGCCTCATCTAAAATCTCTTCACGAAAGCTACCCGAATCCTTGTAACTAGACACTTATTTGCTACGTATTATCCTTTCGACCCTACCACACAGTTTACAATATTTTTGAGACATTTTAATATCCGCTACTTACGTTTCGCAGAGGCTGTTGCGATCAGCCGTATCACAACGGCACTATTTTTGCGAAAACAGCTGTTTTAAGCTAATGACTCACATGGACGTAAGTTTGGCATAACTGTGCGCTTCAAGCTTTCTATGATATCTGGTCAAACCTTATCCGTTCTTCTCTATATGATTATGGTATTGGCACTGGTAAGGCAAAACCAAATGTTAACATGTACAAGCTGTCGTATTCTCACTGCGTTAGTTGCAATGCTCAAGGTAACAAACGGTTTCAAAGGAACCATTGTCAAACTGAATTCAACATGAAATTTAACAATGTATCTGACTTGCTACAAAATAAGCATAGACAAGCAGACATTTCAATATTATTAAGTACCTAATGAAGAGATGATACGAAATGCGTGCATGTACCAAATTTCGTCTTCTTTTTGTGTTATTCACACACGCAATAGGCACTGGTCAAATGTTACAGCACCACAGCGTGCACAGTTGCTGCTAAAGTACAAGTTCGGTGCTCGCACGTTTGCCATTCTGGATAACCTGTACTGCATGACTAAATTAAACCAGTTAAGTTGGCTAGGTATTTTACTTGAACGATGCCTGGGCTAATCATGGTCAGCGTTGTGACTTTCTATTTCGAACGAACCTGTTTGTGAGAAAATGTACCTTTTCATCTTATCCACGCATCATTTCCTAAATGCAGAATACATATCTTATCCTTATACCGGATTTCATTGCATGTAAATGGATAAGGAAACGTGCAGGAAAAGGCTATGGAATATACGAATAAATTTAGGGTATTGTTATCTGAATATTTCTGTGAATTCCGAATAATGGTGTAACTGATGTTGTCCATGCAGAAAATGTGGTTGCATTTGTTATGCAGTATATATATATATACATAAATCTTGTAAAAATTGCCCATTTCCGCTTGACAGATTACAAGGAAGGATAATATTATGTAGCGAAGTTCATTTATTAAATAAGACAACGATTGTAGATTTGGGTTAGAGTTATTGCACGAAACGACCTCGATATAAGTTTGTTTCTCTCTTAAGCAGTTCTGATAGATAAACAAATAATTTTTAGTACCATGGACTAAGTTATGTTGTGCATAAAAATGAAAACAATAAATATTTAATAATTGCTTGCGCATAATAAATAATGAACACATTTCCTGGCACCCATGAAGTTGTTGCTGGTTATGTACTAATTTTTTTATCGTTTAATATTTATCGTTCAATGTCCAATGCTTTTCTATATGGGTTTTTATTACAACTATGTAATTTCGATGTCGACCCGTTCTTTTCAGTAGCAGTTAAAACCTAGTTTCTGAAAAACATGCAAGTCGCTTTGACAGCCCGTCACATGGCACCAACCTCAATAGCAAAAACAAGAAAATCCTACAGGGTAGAAATTGATGTTGCCTTAATTTCACATGTGTTTGTAAGGAGACATATATCTGGATATCGCCTAGTTTCCATTACAAATAACATGTTTACTCTGGTCTTGTGATGCGCTTACATTAATACGAACATTTCCCAAAAGTAGCATATGATGTCTTAAACATAAAAAGGACCTAAAACCTTCATTAATACTTATTTTATGTAACCTCGCCAAATCAAGATAGTTATGTTAGCTTTAGGCTTAAAAGCCTATCGAAACATGATTTGAGGCGTAATAACTTCTTAAAATTATAATTACATCTTCTTCAGACACGGGTGCTGAAAATAAGATTGATTTTGGTGGAGCCCATATGCTTACTCAGCACAAACGAGATAAATATAGGGAAACTCGTCAGATATTGGTGTAGCTACAAGGCATAAGTTATGTGGAGGAGATTGCGATGTGTTTGGATCAGATACAGTCAGTGATGATTCCTTGGCTTACTCTCCCCCCACACATGAGTCGCTGTGTCAGGGGATACCATAGATAAGTAGTAGAAACTTAAACTTTTCATTAAGCAAGTATAGGTTCTGTAGGCAGATAGTAATAGCTATTATTACAGTTTTTAAGCGATATTCATCTGCTCATACGTACCGTCCACGTACGTGATAAATAGAATATAATAAATGATAGATATTGCTTTTGTGATAACATTCTACTAAATATGATAACACGGCGCTTTGCTCTGTTTTCTTTCAAACACTAAACAGCCAATCCAGCAGTGCCCGTGGAGCATGCCGGAAAGTCTCCCGGTTGATCTCCGAAATAACGAATTCTATGAGAAAATGTGAAGACGTGCGCATATAATGCAGCAGTCGACCAAAAAAGTATGTTATTGAGTTGATAGCTGCAGAAAGTAAGAAAATTGAAGCTTAAACGAGAGCGCGTCTATAGTATGTATATATATAGATATATACATATATATATGTATATACTATAGTTGGATATACCGAGGGTCGGTACCTGTGTTTTCCCATCCCCCTTGAAAGTTAACAATGGGTAAACCAATCATCCTTTGATCAAACTTGTTGCGCGATTTTTCAGCCCAACTTAGATGACCAAGTAACATTTCACATTGCGATTTGTCTCGAAAACGCCATTTTACAAATTCAGCTCATCCTGTTGCACGTCCTAAATGCAAACCCTTCCGTCCATTTCTGTCGAAAAATAACAGTTTCCGTTTTGGCTCTAGTGAGACAAATTTTGACAATTTGTGTATATCGTACTGTACCCCCGGAGAGACAGTAATATGCTTGCAACAACTGCTGGTGTAAATTGAAGCCAAATAAACTAACGAGATTTGTTGGGAGTTGATAGGGTGAAGGTTCCATGATTTTTATAGCTACCGAGCCAAACTACAGGAGTAGGGAGTTCACCGCATCCACAGCAGTAGTTGTTAGGCCAGTGGTCGTCTTAAGTAGTGGTATTCCTGGCATAAACTTGCACCTGCCATTCACATATCTGTATATTAGTATGATGTTACTTGAAAAGTTTTGCACCTTTTTCTCCTATCGTTCGGACTCGTCGACACTAATGAGCGACAAGCAGTAGTAAATTATTGATTTGTAATTCTGCCATATGTTATCACATGGGCTTAGTGAATGTTGCCATCAGACCTCATCTCTATTTTTGATCAATTTAGTTGTTCTGCTTTGGATCCACGTATTGGTCCGGTGCGATGTTTGTAATGAATAACCATCGACGCTGATTGTATGACCCAAGTAATTTCTGCTTTCGATTCACTCCACCAGTCATTTGCTTAATAGTGCGACTTTAGGTCCCAGTCAACTTTGGCTTCTTCGCTGTGCAGCTTAAAATAGTACATAATAGTTCCTTGAGTCCCACATTCTTTACCAACAATACTAGCTGGACGCAAATGAAACAAATCGTAGGATTGAATAATCGCTGCGTCACATTCGAGTATCCCATGCTACTGACTAAACCACCAGCTCGTCAGTCGAAAAATTGTCAGTCTGCTGTCGGCTTATAAAGACCCAATTGTGTAAAGCCAAATGCGATCGTACCAAAATGAAGGAACTACTGCAGCTCGAAAAAGCATTGATGAAAAGCCAAGATGAGCAGCTAAGTACTCGGGACCCCACTGAGCATGTGGTAAATCTGTCATATGTGAACCTTGATGCACTACAGTTAGAAGCATTGTTTTTGGGGCTAGATTACAGAGTCCCTCCTTGACGATTGAGAGTATTGTTCATTGAGGCTCAGTTTGAGAACATTTTGACCAGTTGAAGTACCATCAACCAACTAGTAACGATAAGCTTATTTGTTTTAGAAACCAACTGACGGATGTTGCCTATGAAGTAAAAATTGCCCATTAAAAGAAAAGTGCGCGCTTACAAACAGACACCTACAAGCGTTACGCGAATTCCGCGATAAGGAAGCCGTTGTAATGAAGCCAGAAAAGGGTTCAGGATTTGTAGTCATGAACAAAGCTTAATACATCGAGAAGATAGGCAGCTTACTACTTAACACTAACAAATTTAAACGACTGGAGAAGGTATTGGATGTGACTCCATTCAAATCCCGAATCATTCGCCACTTAGAAATGCTTCATCAGTATCACGTGATCGACAGCGCTACTTATAACAGTTTAACGCCGATTGGATCAAATACGCCACAGCTGTATGGACTTTCAAAAATGTACAAGAGCGAAATGCCGCTCAGACCGATCCTCTTGATGACGAACGCAAATCAACATAAATTAAATCGCTGATTGGTTAATATGTTTCTTCCGCTAAAAGCTCAGTTTGATCTAAATAACATCGAATATTCCTTCGATCTTGTCTAATATGTCGATAAAATGAACTTGTCCGATAAGTTGACGTGTTCCCTAGTTGTGGAATCTTCGTTTACTAACGTGCCGCTATACCAGATTATTGATTACATCTGCGAATTAGCAGAAAGTACCGAATGAACGTTGTAGGTTCTAGTTGAATTCTTAAAGAAATCATAATTTATATGTATAGAGGATGTCGATTTTGGATTCCGCAACATACCGTATCGCCATTTGGGTGGGTTAGACATGGGCAGCCCATTAGGTCCTCTACTATCAGACTTCTTCTTGCTGATAAAAGAACAAACCCCAACCAAAGATATAGTGCAGTTAACCGTTTACAAAATTTACGTGAATGATATCTTGGTGTTCAGTTCAGAAAAAACAGATAGCACAGCTAGTGGCGCGTTTTAACTCCTCGCATGTCCATTTGTGTGTTTCTTGTTAATTCGAAAAATAGAATTGCCTTCCATATTTGAATGTTCTTATCAGCCGCAGGAGGAACGGACTGGTGTAAATGTCTGTCTATCGAAAGTAACGTGGTCGGGACGGTACCTGCATTTTAGCAGCTTTATGGCAATGGGGCACAAGCAAATGCTTGTGAAGATCCTGTTTATTTGCGCCAGACGAATATGTTCGACCGTGTGTCTAACCGATGAACTGGAACTAATTACCAACACGTTAACTGCTAATGGCTCCCTTTAAAATTTATCCGGAAGTACAGCGAAATCCGTGAAATGAAAGTTGTCCGCAGTATAAGATAGTAAGAGCAAATTTGTGAAACAGCATAGCAACGAGTGTTTAACAGAATGTTATCGCTATCTGCTGACGAGTTCGGAGGCCCATATAAAACTGCTAAGAGGCAATCATCACGCATCTACTGTGAAACAACCTCTCGACTTGTTTAATGTATTCAGCAGAAAAAGTGCGTCAAAACTAATAAGGAAATTTTTGGCAAGGACCTGCCATCGCAAGTAAAAGGGCAACACCGTCACCGAGAGAAAGACGATCCTTTCGGATAACTGACATCTCAATGGGTTCAATTACTGGATCAAGTATGTAGTTTGAAAGCCTATGTTTCAGTTACTGCTATTAGGTTCCAAACGGTTGTTTGAACTCGATGCATTTGGGCAGATTAGTATACAACCCATGAGTGTTAGTGTAGCAGCATTTTATTTGTTGAATCACTAGGAGCTCGTTTCGCTGTGAGTGACCGGCACAATCATTGCGTGTCTGCTAAAGTATTCCTTAAGCGTTTGTTTGCACTTTCGATTGATCTAAGATAGGTAAAACCGAGACTGGTTCATCTGTGTCTGCGGTCTGTACTAATTGATGGAACGGTTGTAAACGTTATTCCAGTGGCCCAAATTTCCTGTTGTTGTGCTATGCTTGAATCGCAAATGACACCGTTTCGGTGGCAACCAAGCTAACCTTCAAAAATCGTGGCCCACTGCCTTGGTATTTGGTGGAGAAAACTGGAAGAGTGACGTCAATGGACACGATATTTCACATGTCGCACAGGTCTGTGATGTACCTTAATCCTTCCACGTCTTTCTCCTTTCGTGCACTTCAATATGTATGCTTCAATTCTGGCACGACATAAACCACTACTACTTGCTTGATCACGTTTTGACGTGAAGTAAGTGGGTTGGATTACGGCTTCTGAGTTTCTGCCCATTTACTCTCAGGAAAAAAGGGGTCATTGACCGAAGAGTTTAATAGGTGGCTTGCAAAAAACAAAACCTTCCAAATCGCATGTGATTTCAAAATTTACTCGCGGTAACCGATTTTGCCATAGGTATGGAATTATGGACTACTTGTAAGACATGTAAAAATGTTTGGGAGCACATACAGCCTATATAAATATAAATATATATATGTGCTGAACGCACTAGACTTGACGGTATTCAAAATACACTTAATGTATCACATTACGATAAATGCTTCGCAGCAGTTTGATAAATGAAAAGTTTTTACCTCTGATACTCCACTTTCAAAACTGAATCATTTTTATTGTTATTTTCTTTATCCTATCCATCATTTTATTCCTGTAAAGTTATGCTTTTTATCCATTCACACAATATTGTGCTATACAAAATTATATACATAACCAAATGTATATATTTGCAAACATGCAGCAGGGATATTTTATAAACCTTGCTTATCAGTTTCTGCGTACTGCCATTAAATGCCCAATGTTTAGTCCTCCGCGAATTCAAAGACCACAATTTATACCGCACAAGAACTAATGCAATAGTAAGGAACCATTACATGGTAGTAATTTTTGAAGATATGTATTTCTCTAAAAGCGCACACGACAAAATTAAAAGTGCCAAAATAAGTAATATAAGATTCCTTGTAATATTAATTCTCTAATGAAAAAGCCATTACAAAATAAAATTTTAACTCCTTACTTATCCACCAGTTTTATATTAACAAATAAAAGTAAGTTAGCGCGGATTTAACAATTGCAAATGGCTTCCACACCCTGAACTCAGTGAATCCAAAGTTTGGTACGAAGCTTGCACGGATATATATATATATATCTTGACCATTCAAACAACAAAACAAATAATTCATCAAAGGTAGGATTATTATCTACGGTGGTCTGGGTCCAAACGTTTTACATGGTGCATTTTTATTTAATGAAACCGAATGTTAAAATAGATATGCAAGGAATAAATAAAAGTGGACATCTACCGAGATATGCTGCATTCTATTTTTATGATACCGAGCATTTATGCGTATGTTTTTGTACTATAATCGAATTTGAGCTCCATTGTTAACTGATTCATTTTGATTATATAAATGACTGGAGGCAGCATACGTTGAAACTAAAGCTACACAGTTAATTTTAATTAGAGGAAGTAACAATTGTCCTACTTGGAACGGTGAACGGGAATAAATCATTAGTATAAAGTATGCAATCCTTATAGATAGAGGTCTATAGTAACTGAATATATTTAACCTTTTGTTCATGTACACGAACATATGAAGATTTCTCTAGACATTGACTGAAAGGCAGCGGCTTTCCAGCAAATAGATCTTCTATCACCGATAAATTTTTACGACATGTCTTAATTGTTATACAGTATTCGAGAAGGATCCGCTAACCTGTGAAGTAATATCTAAGAATAAGCATTAGTTAAAAACAAACACACTGTTAAGCTTACGGTGAGGTAAATGTGGATGCGCTTTGCAATCAATTGCTACAGTAAACTCGCAAGTTTTGCCATCCAAAAGCTATTGGCCACGTAGATTTCGATAACATTGCATTTCGAATCAATATTCTAAATAACATATTTCATTTTTCTGTTAACCAGATGAGCAGCAAACAATGTGGAGTATGTGAATCCGTCCAAACGTTTTCAGCCAGAGAAAGATAATTTTGTAAATGTGATTACATGGTTGCATGGGTATAGCATAGATTTTCCACCGGAATAGAGTAATGCTGACTCTAATAAATATTGGCTAACCATATATATTTTTATTACGCACGCAACACTGCTCATGCAATTCTGAGGCCAATTATAATATTTATATTATCAATGGACAATTTTCATTTTATAAAGCACCAGGAAGCAAAGGTTTAATGCACCCAGCAACGAACTTATTATGGCACACACAAAACTTCTTATAGCTCTGTAATTATACATGATACATCTAATACATAAGGATTTCCAGATGAGGGCGATATTTTATCTATTGTCATAACGAAACCTTTCGCTGAATTTCATTGAGACATGCCGAACCGTGTCAGGAGTACTCTGAGTTGCAGCAATTATATGTGATTTCACTTCAGGAAATTTACCCGGTTTCAATTTTTTGCATTTTTTGTGACCAAAGTCGTCCGCCAAAAATACTTTAACTAATTTTATTAGGAACGCCTTGAACCAAAAGAATTATCTGTCGGTATACGTCATTTGAGTGCGACCATAATAATTGTTGTAATATGCATTTGAGTAAATCTTATTGATAAGTATATGTGTCTGTCGGAAATTAGGCACATATTTTTCGGAGGAATGTGCGGTTGGGCGGATTTGCCCTGTCACTAAATAAACAAATACCCTTTGCTTTACTCCGGTGAAGTGTTGTATCTCAACAAAAATGTGCTGGTTTCATTGAGTTGATTTGACCTGTTTTTGGTAACCGACCAAACGAGAGGCGCGCTTCCCTGACTTCAATATGCAGCCTTGCGGGCAGGCTATATTGTCAAACGTCATGGCGGTGTCCCATAAGAAAACTGTCTACATCGGCCTGGGTAAGGAGTATTAAAACGTCTACTAACAAAATCACGGCTCCTCCATTTGTTATCTTTTCTAACAATCCCTTTGTCTCTGCTGCTCAAACACTTTCACACACCACCAGTTCATTTGGTAACAGTCACGTTTATCCCATGCTATCTGAGTTATATTTACTGGTTCCATTTCCGCTGGTTTCTTTAACGAGCACTGAGCTCACTAAGTGGCTCTTCCTCCACCTCGCTCCTCGTTCCTTCCAGGATGCCTTAAGTTACCATATTGCTGCGGTTCGTGTAACAGAATGGACTCGCTCTAATCTTGTTATCCATCGCCAAACCTTTTCGCTCTCATTCTAGGATCCAATTTTAGAAACTTATTACTCTGACTTTGTTGAGATGCCCTAGCGACCACGGATACCCATTTCAACTACGTCTTTCCAAACACCAGAAAGGAGCCGTCCGTTTCTTTTGAATTTGAAGTAGCAAAGAGGTAAATTCGAGTTCACGCTGCTTGAATAGTTCCCAGTTAACAGCCGCATATTTGTAGCTCTGCTTCGGGTATCGTGCATGATCAACATACGTCGTAATGGGAGACACAAAATTAATGTGATCTCAGCGTGCACTCCAAATGACTGCAGCTGCGATTCTGTCAAGGACAATTTCTGCGTGAAATTTACCATCTTTTTAGCTAGGTTACAACTTCGATAATGTTGTCCTCGTTGTGAATCTCAACCTCAGGTTTGCTCGTCCGTTATAATAAGGAACTCGCCAAATTGTTACCACAGGCTTGTTGAGTGCCGCTCAACTAAATTAAAGATAGTTTGCTCACTGCGAGAAGGAAATCGCTTGTTGCCATTAAGCATCAGCTTCATACCTTGGAGGAGACCTTTTCTAACTGGCGCTATATTTTTGCAAATTTAGTCATGGACTCGGACTGACCACATGGCACTCAGTTACAGATGAGGATGCAGTTTAAACGATTACAAATCAAGCTGTTCCACATTTCGCTACTAAGACTATATGCTTGCTTGCACAAACCTCTACATGGGTTTCGGAGAGCGCCCAAAAAAGAAGCACTAAAGGTTGGGTAGAAACAAACTACATAGGCTTCCCGTTCAGCTGACCAATTAAGCTTCTCTTTTCGTTGTAATTATATATGACACACAGCAAATTATTTAGGTACCGTGGACGCGTATGCAGAAGGCCATCATCGCTTCCAGACAGTCACTACTTGGTCTTACTAAGCACATCATGAGGCATAGATCTCTATTTGATCACAGATATACTGAACCGCTGCAGGGATACCCTAGCGGAGTCTAATCATAATGAAGTGCGCCGTTCACACAGTCGGAAGCTCAAACAAAGCCTACGTAGTGACCATGAAGTCTCGTGGTGCCAGCGTGCTTCGGAAATAAAGACCGCCGCCCTCAGGCAATACTCGCAAGCTTTTTCAGTTAACTCGACCCATTGGCCAGAGAATGCTTGTTGTTAATGAGAAAATTTCAAACGTGACGGTTGGCAGATGGCTGACTGTTATAATTGAGTCGCCACTGTTATAAATGGGGGAACGCCGCCTCTGAGATAATTGCGTATTTGCCTAATAAGAGTGTCGATGGCACGGTTGGAGCACGCCTAAGATGACGGCTTGATACCCTGACCACTCGAACGGAATTGCGCTGTCCTGATGACGGTAGCTTAGTCGGTAAGGCGGATAATTGAGCGAGCTTGTGAACAATCCTAGCCGCACGTGTTCGGATAGACGCCGAGCCTCGGAACGGACGCAGACGAGAGGGGGGTTTACGATAGGCGTGCTAATGACTTAGAGGCGAAGGCTGGCCAGCTAACGACTCACACGCAATCACACGACCCGACCGACTCCCAACTGAGGCGAAGAGAAAGAAAAGCAAGCGGTCCTCTGTAGGCTCTTTTACGACCGGTAAACGACGATCACAGCCAGTGCTATGGGTTATTAAGTTAGGAAAAACAGTCACCACGACGAGGTGGTAGTTTGCAAATGACCATTGTCAAAAGGTATGTCAGGATATAAAACCTAGTCTCCTACGTAGTTCCTCGTAACAAATGCCCCGGTAACTGGGATGAGCCAGTTAGCTACACGCTGGACAGGTTTAAGTATCTGTACCCCGAATATTTTGTTTGGGTAATTGGCGGGTGAGCCCTGATCAAGCACCGATCTTATTATTAAACAGAACTGATGAGTGGTAATCTTTTCAGACTGACTGCTCACGCGGCGTCTGCGCTCAGAGTAGGCCTAGTCCTTTTGCTACTACAGTCTGTTAGCGTTGTCGACAGAGGTTCAGATTATAGCGTGAGAGTACGACCACATCCTTTCAGTACTACTGGGATGCAGCAGGTGGCCGGCCAGTCTGTGCGCATGTCCATTAATACCCCTCCCCATGCTCATAAACTAGGAGTTAGCAGTGTTGCCCGGTAGATCAACCTCTACGGACCAATGGGAAAAGTGGTCGAGGTCTTGCTGAAGGACATCACTGTCGCTGGTAAATAAATCATCCTCCAATTTTCAGCTTCTCCGCAACTATTGTGCAGCGCAATCAAAGAAGCTGAGGCAAATTGTTGATGTGGATCAGGAATTAAACTAACCCCCTAATTTATCTTCGGTTACGCCGCTATGGGACAGATACCGTTCCGTTAAGTGGTCGTCCACCTGAACCCACCATCGCCTCCCTATAAGGAAGTCTCTGATTTACTAATGCAGAGCGGCACTAATCCCTCGCATCCTCAGCTTGGTTCAAGATAGCAAATGATCTACTGAAATTAAATAAAATAACATCCGCTTACTTCCATCCAAAGGGTTTGTAACCATTTTTGCAGCGTCAACAGCACTTCGGTGATACGCGAGCGGCCCTTAATTAAGCCGTGCTATGCAGGTGTAAAAAGATCTTCCGAATAAAGCAGCTGGGAGAAAGCCCTTTTACTTAATCTGCTCTAGTAATTTTACCGAAACAGAAGTGAGACAGATCGGCCGGTAATTGTCCACATTGCGTGGGTCAAGTCTTTTGGAATTGGTTTCACTACCGATCTGTTAAACGGATCCATCACGGCAGGCGAGGTGATGGCCGATAAGGACTTCAAAATTTGTGGGTTAATTTCATCGAGTCCGGCAGGTTTTGTGCCATAAACATGAGAGTAGACTGCGGACAGATTTCATAACATGGCCAAAGGTCTCTAGTTAGAAAAGACAGACATCCCCTTTGTAATAGATGCAGTTGCACTAATAGTGTGCTTAGCTCACGTGTTTTTCTTACCTTCTCGGTGCAGATATGGATATTGGCAGGTTTGCTGACTAGAACACGCTACATGTAATCCTCCATATGAGAAGCAGCCTGTGCGTAGATCTAACCTGGTCATTTAAAAAACTGTGGCTGAGATTTGTTTATTTTAATTGCAAACGCCAAAAGAATAGGGAACAGCAGTAAGTTAAGCTGAAATATTGTAGAAATAAGAATTATCAAATGCGGGGAATAAGGACATTTTCAAATTAGACAAGATTCCTGCCTTATGAGGTTATTGAGTAATGATTTTACTGTAAGCCGCGTGCCATTACAATGCTTTGTCTGGATGATATTCCGCAACATAATAAATATTATATCCATTTTCAATTCAAGTATGTGAGGCGACATTCCTGGCAGCTCGAGGGCATTCAACATTTCTGTTGGATAATTAATCGCTTCATCTGCTTCCAACACAGTGTCGATAGACTTACATGCGACTGGCATGATTGGAATGTTAGACAAAATAAAAATGTACATTTTATCAACTTTCTTGTTTTTGGCCGCAAGGATATCTCGTTCACTCGGCCTCCCATGTTTTGGACAATTGGTTTCATTATTTTGAAATGCTTTTTCAAAAAGGTCCTCTTTTTACGTCACTAAATTGTAAAGAAATGAGGCGAGGAATTTATTCCAGTAAGTTTTGTGGGATACTTCAACTGAGTGATAATGTTGATGGTGGACACTCATATTTGCAGTTACTGTTAACCTCTTAACTTGGCCTTGCCAATAAACGTGTTGCAGCAATCATTTATTCTGTGTAAAGGGTGTAGATCGAGGAATAATAGATAACCTTTGAATGATATGCTTCGTTTGCGTCTCTTCTCACAATCCAATTGTCATAGATGGACATTTCACAATACAGTTGTTTGGCAAACGCATCATGTTGACAGAAGGTGAAGAAAGCATTTACCGTTGTGGCCAATGGATTTAGGTCATTTAGATGAACAAATGTACCTATGGCATAAACGCTTTGTCCGTTCACTCAGACGTACCGCTAAGTGAACTGGACTACATTCAAGTATCGGAAATAAAATAATGCACCATATAGTTTCATTGTTTTTTATATATCTTTAAGCCTGATACTGAGCAACTTCATCGATTTGTATACCCTAGTTATTTCAATTCATTTGGCTAGAGCCAAGGAGTAACTAGATTGTCCCATAATCTTGTGGCGCGGGTTCGAATCTCCGTAAGGGTAAAGGTCCTCGAGGTCTACTCAGCCCTCGTGCGACTGGTAGTGGTCGCTCGGAAACTAACCCCCATTTCGACCCGCCACTGAGTCATTGGTGGTTGAACTGTTTACTGAGCTTTATAATTTTGTTGCCAGCGTTTCGCCACCAATCAAGATGATGTCATCAGTCGTAGTTGAGTGACGTGCAGTAGGGTAGAGAAGTGTAGAGCAGCCTCAGCTAGAGTGCGCAGAGTGTGGTGTGCGTGCATTTATATACCGCCGCGGTTGCCCGTGGAGACGAAAATCCTATTGATTGTACTTCGATCCGTATTCAGGTTGGTTGATGGGCAGATGACCTTTGTCTTTGACACCTTGTGTTTCGTGGACTTTGTCTGTCTTCTCCTGTGAGTGTGTCTGCCGTCAGTTCTGGTTGTCTAGTCACACGCTCCACCTGATTCAATAGATGGAGTAGGCGGTCATTCGGCAGTAGTTTTGCTTACAATGCGTCTAATACGATGTGCCGATTGATTGCATTCGTTTTAGAGTACCAGATTTCCAAAACCTTCATCGCATGTTCATAATTATGTTCCAGGGTCTTTACGATATCTAGAAAAAAATGGTGGCTTTCTGCTTCTCCATGCGCAGAAAGCAATGAGCGCGGATCATGTTTCTTGACGGCTACCTAGTGTTCGGTGATTTGTGTATAAGGCTTTCTATTATTTTGTTCGACGTAAATTTTGCCGCTTTCGCTGTATTTTATCTGGTAGAAGAAATTGCATTGGTCGTGTTGTGTGAATTTTATTTGGGTCATGAGACCGTTTTCGTTAGTGTGGCAAATGGTTTGTAAACCAAGGAAATTCCATGTGTCTGCAACATTCTACCTAGTAGGCAGGTGAACTTCTTGATGTATTAGAGCACGATGCGAGATTTTGCTCGCTCAGGTGATTGCTGCTGCTGTCGCTGGGATATTCGTCACTTTAAGCTTGTTATAATAAAATATTTTAGAAACCATTGTTTGTAAACACTCTAGATTGGTAATTTTCTACCAGTTTCTGCGATCCACTGTGCAGCAGTGAGTTTCCGTTCTTTTGTGCAGGGTTGAAATTCAGCTTTTTTGATTAATCGGGTCGTTTTCGTGGTTGTATTCCACCTGGTCCTTATGCGATTTCTTCCGCTATACGCAATTTTGTAGAGATGTGTCATTGTTTCTGGTAAACAGTACATCCAAAATGTGTAGATTGTTTTACTTCTGTACCTATGTTTGACTGATATTAAGCGCAGGCAACATTATGTCGAAATTTGGAAGCAATCGGTGGAAACGTTTATGGGAATACGTCGAACGCCACATCTGGCGTTTAAGATTGTAATTAATATTGGTGTTTAAATAAACGTTTTTCAATGTGCGTAACCTAGGGATATTAAATACGTGCTCCAGAAGAGAATTTCATGAATTTGACAAATTTAGGAGAATAGTTTCGTTTCTCTTTCACTCGGTTTTACGGCGTGGTCAACAAATGTCACTTCTGGTATGAATGTTTACTAACGTTTAATAGACATTGTCTTGGATCTGGTGGACAATTATGTGCTTCGCAGTAAACATATATATGCTTCGTTTTACCTTTTCATATTTAACCTGATTAGCTAAGGAAGTCGGGACAAAGTTTTCAACTTCTTCTTCTTTCTGGGTTTTCCGCATCGAGCGCGGTAAATTTTCATTTTCCAGGGTTGTCACACTTGGATAGCGTATTCCGCGTGCGGCCTTTATTAGGCGACACAGATTTTCGCAAATATGCTGTCATCTAAGTTCCCAAACGCTCTTTGAAAATCAGAAATATTAGGTAATTTACTTTGAGAAATTTTCATACTGCCTCAATTCACCAAGATCACATTGCATGTGCAAACCTAGAATTCATTCACGAGAAGTCCGATGTAGAGACACTTGTCCTACTCCGTAGATATGAGTAAGATAATGACGTATGCCCAGCTGATAAACGTAGTGTGGTCGAATAGCATCCCGTTAGCAATGGACCATGTGTACATTTTATACAATTCATCTTAAGTGCTGTGTGCAAATCGTATGTATTTCTGGTGCGTCATATATCTAGATCAGTAACGAATGTTAAGGATTTTGCGGGTAGCAAATAAAGAGATTATTTATGTAGACCGGGCACAGTCAAGACCTAAGTTCAGGGTCTGAGGAACTCCGCGTTGCCCCTTGATTGGTACCAATTTATGCTGCGAGATCTGGGATGCAGATGACGTTAAACAAAACAACTGCGTATCTACGTCAGAACGGGAGAACGATTCTATACATTTTAGACCTGTACAGTATTATACGACGACAAAACGTTCGACTGACTAGAAGAAATCCAGGTTTGTGCAAATGCTGTAACAAATGCATCCAAATTCCGTCAATCAAGCTGTGGTTTACTATTATACGACGGACAATGGCGAGTCTTGCTGCCCAGGCTTTATCAATTTGTTAATACGGTGATGCCCTACGATTGTGCTAACGAAAACGGACTCCAAACTGAACTGTCCCCAAACATCAAAACCATATAATGTTGTTGGTATCACCGAGGTATGATTGCACGCGGGAATGATGGACACTGAAGTTGCGCTGTCGGGCATGTCGTAGATCAGGAAAGAAAGGCTTTAAAAGGAGGGGTAATCGTGCATTGCCGAAGAGACTTACAGTGCGAATCCTTGGTGGAGTCAGAATCGCAGTTCCCTGACTCTCTTTTATGCTGCTTACAATAAAAGGCAAGGACGGTTGTCTTAGTGTCTTGGTTTACCACCACCCTAACTCTACACCCTACAATGACTGCCACCTAGCGGCTGCTTTAACATGCAGTTTACATCAAAAGTACACTCAGATTTTATCATAGATGGTTTCAGCCTATATTGTGTAGAAACTGTTGCCAAGATCGGAGAACAATTTCATACCGTTCTACAAGGTTTATTAACCACAGTTCTTCTTTTCAATCATATCACATTGCCTACTCGGTTCAGGAAAAGTAGCAGGTCATCTGTGCTGGATATTTCGCTTACCAACGTAAAACATATGTTTGATGTGTTATTTTTAGACTGCTCGTTAGGTAGCAGTGATAATTCAGCCATCAGTTTCAATTTATTCTGCTATGTGGAATATCGAAATGAGAACGATGAGATTGTGCGTACCATCACTGGCCAGGATCGATTAACTCAGTTCGTCGTTCCCTGTAGAATAAACCCTCGAAGTCACCTAACTCGTGTTCGCCAAAATTTCAGTCAGCTGATTGCAGACTACAGAAATAAAAGATTGCAATATATGTACATCAGTTCCTTTCGTTAGAAGCAAAATTTGAATATGGATGTCAGTACACAACGCCACCTGAGAAGTATACAGAGAAGCTCCAGCACAAAAATTGGGAAAATACTTAAACCAAGGTACCCACTACACTTAACTGCTACGAGAAGAAAAACCCGCCTATCAGCAGATTAGATCCAAAACCATTAGGGCTAGCCACAAACAGCTGTAAAAATACCTCAATTGCATACGAAATGTGAAGCAACGATTTCCTTTTAATCAGAACGGCTGACGGCCCAACCAGAACGGCTGTGGAAGCAGTAAACTCGATGCGGATGCAATATGCTTCCACTACCCGTTGGGTCTGGCCACCAAGCGATCTACCAACTCTGTCGTTTCCTCGCCAGGACTAACTCACGTCACTTTTACAGTGGTGGCTGTATTGCAAACGCTGACGTCCCTACTCAAACACAGCTCGCCGGGTGTCGACACCATTCGTCTAGAGGCACTGGAAGCAGCAGCAAGCCAACCGCCAGGATAATTAGTTTAGCTCTTCTTAGACCAGAAGCATGTTCCTTCTACATGGACGCTTGGAATAATAACCCCGAGTCAATGAACAATGAACAATGAATTTATACGGGTTAAGAAGCGTTGCTTTACAAGCCCCGTTGGATAGTTGGTGGGGATATCAACATAATATTTATAATGAAAAGGATAGTAAAATAGTTAACACTTTAAATACGAAAATAAGGACTTATCGTTTGCTTCGCTGCAGTCCTGCAATCCTCTTAGATTCACAACGCTCACAGTTAACAACAAATAATTCCAGGGTAAACTCCAGATGTAGGATAGAGACATAGTGTTAAGTAACAAAGTGCAAGTGGATGAGTGCATTGTCCAACCGTCTTTTAAATATTGTTTGTGTCGTTGCAGAAACGACCGATTCTGGGAGAGCATTCCACGGGTGACAGACACGGATGGAAAAGAAATTTCTGCGGCACTCCAGACGACTGTATTGTTCTGCGAGTTTTAATGAGTGGCCCCTCAGGTTTGTATTGCTGCTGAGTTGCAGTAAAGGGCGGCACACATGATGTGTGTCTCGCAGAATCAAGTATGTCATAATCAGGTCGCCTCGTAGCCTGCGATAGCTTCCACTGAACAATCCCAGTCGTCGCAGCCTCTCCTGGTAGGACAGATTGCGCATTCCAGTTACGTTCTTAGATGCCCGGCGTTGAGGCTGCTCCAGTGCATTAAGGTCGTGTTTCAGCCATGGATGCCAGGCTTGAATTGCGTATTCGACATGGGGGCGGACATACGCACTGAGCATTTGTCGAAATATGAAGCTGTTTATTTGTCCAAACGCCCGCCTCAACAGCCCAACGTGTTGGTTCCCGGTCTTCGAGGCCTTTTCGGATTGCCTGGAGCAACCCAAGTCATCTTGAACCAAGACACCCAAGTCACGTTCGAGAGTTGATTGTTGCAGTACATCCGTTCCGAGTCGGTATGAGTAGCTGCCGTGATGTCTGATGGAAAGCACTTTGCATTTACTGACGTTGAAATGCAATAATTTTGGTGGAAGCAGAACTGGTCCCTCCAACTACCGCTCAGTATCTCTTCTTCCTATACCCCAAAATGTCATTGAGACAAAGTTGTCGATGCACTGGTGTGCTATCTGGAAATCTGTTACATCATTACGCCTGAGAAGCACGGTTTCCGTCGACAGCGGTCAAGTACAACAAATACCCAAATCAAAAGCAGTATTTGGACAGAGTCAGCTAAAGCTGGATAAGGTGGGATGTGATATTCCTGGATTTTTCGAAGGCGTCCGATCATCTATCCCATCGGATAACCTTCTCCAAGCTCCAGCATAACAGGATAGGCGAATCGAATTTAAGCTGGCTTGAAAAGCTTTCCGCTTCAACGGAATTGAATGATCCGATTTCGGAGCTTTTCATCGGATCCCATACAATTCGAGTGTGGTGAGCCGCAAGGCTAAGTTCTAGATCCAAGTTTTTGTCTTATTATGAATCACCTTGCACAGGGTATCGCTTTCAAGCTGAATTTTTCGGGCGATGTTAACATTTGGCACGGAAACCTGGCAAAGATCGATCATCTTCTGCTTCAGTGTTATCTAGGTATGGTAAATCAATGGTCGACCCAAAACGTACTATATTTCAATGTCAGTATATGCAGGGTAATTTCGATCCGACTTCATTTCAGCTATATATACATGCTCGGAACGAATTTGTTGCAATCATCTGCTGTCGAACGTGAATTAGTTTTTCTGGTTCAAAACGACTTTGTTGGCTCTAGGCAATCGAATGCCTCGAAGTATAGAAACCAAGACGTCGGGCTGTTGCGACAGACGTTTGAAGAATTGCTTAGTGCTATGTTCTACCTTATGTCGAATAGCATTTCAAGTCTGGCATCCATATCTGGAACACAACCCTGATGCACTGGAGCAGCCACAACGTGGAGAACCTAGGAAGTTAAATGGAATGCACAATCTTTTATACGAAGAAAGGCTTCAACGATGAAGGCTATTCAGTGGAACCTATCACGGACTACGTGGCGGCATGATTATGGTATACTTGGTTCCCCGAGATAAACATCGTGTTTCGCCACTTACTGCGACCCCACACTAAGTCGACCCTGAGGGGCCACTCATTGAAACTCATTGTATAGTACAGCCACCCGGATTGCCACTGAAATTTCTTTTCCACTCGTTTCTGTCACCCGTGGAATGCTCTCCTAGAATCGGTTGTCTCTGCATCGACCCTGAGAGTATTTAAATCGCGGTTGGGTCTCACACGTATACATTTACACAGTCATTTAACATTACTTCTGCATCCTACGCCTGGAGTTTACCATGGAATTATTTGATGATTACTTTGGGGGCAGGAATCTAGTTGGATTGCAGGAATACGGAGGAGTAATACAGCAATCCCTTATTTTTTATCTTTCTGGTATTAAGTCTATAGAATAATGATTTTCATTATTGTTATTTCGGTATCCCCACCAACTACCCAACATGACTTTAAAGCGAAGCATTTTACCCCGTATAAATTCATTGTTCATGGTTAATTGTAATATGGGATGGTGTTTTTCGGGTGATAATTAGCTGGTTCTGCACATCTACCGCTTCTATATATTTGTCTAATTATCCCGTGCTTCTACACCGTGGGGAGGTATTTATCATTAAGACGTCGTTAAAAGAGAAATGCTAACGTTTCAGAAAAATTTATAACAGCTTATTTCGACAAATTTTCTAAACACCGTCTGCGTTAGGAGAGCTATACTAGCGCAAGGATTTTAGCCGCTGCTATACATGTGGCTTAACAAGCATGATCTGCAGTTACAGGAAGTAAGATGACTTGAAACACCTGTACGTTCGTCTAAATTACTTCCCAAAAACCGTCCCCACTTGTTTAGATTACGCAAACTTGCATGGGTGTGTAGATGGGAAGTTCGCGCTTTAATTTACGGATATTATTTACATATCTGTTTACCAGTTATGGAGAATAGCTAAGTGTTATCAAAGTGCCTTGTTTTTATTTTTTGTAAATTGACAGACTATATTTTCGCAGTGTCTCCTGTGTGTTACGTAGAAGTATAAGTTATGCAATTTAGGCGAGTCAAGCTGAGTGCCCCAATCCCATCTGTTTTGGAAACATAGAACTTCCTTTTGAGTGGCACTAAAACTTCGCGGGTCACTTTCCTGACAAGGACAGGAATCAGTAGCTGTACAGTTATATAAGGAAGATAGCAAACCTAAACAATTTCTAGACCATGGTATATGTACTGCAAATATATTCTCAAATTGCATACTGGAGGCAAGAGTACCTAGAAAAAGGACAGTAAAGCGAAACGCAAATTTTAAACAGCAGTACTGGCGGAGTTACGTTATGATGCGCGGTAAAGCAATACGGCTGATATCCAGTCTGCAGTAGACGTAGGAATGCCACTGCTATCCACTGCGTGCAAACACATGGTATGAGGTATTGTAACGCTCAATATCTAGCTTGGGATAGGTCAGCTAACGATGAGTAACAACCTGGAGTATACTAAAGCGGTTTACTTGCGTATTTTAGAGTGGCGTCAGCCCATCTTTTTGGTAAGTAGCTCCAAACAATCATGAAAGGAAGTAATGACATGGTTGAGCAGTAGGAACGTCAGTATCAATCTACTCCACAATTCCTCCTGGAATTTTACATTGCTATGAATTTTGTCCCCCATTAATCTGCAAGCCAATTACTCCCTGCCATACGCGCCGTTAAATTGTGATTGTTTCTTCCGATTCCATCCATCTTTATCTGTTCCTTCTATTGCAAGCTGAATTCAACCAGTCGACCAAAAGCGGCTAGGATAAGTAAAACATAACTTGCAAAAATTATGTTTAACTATTGTCATGTTATTGATTGTATTCCTATCGATAATGCGAATAAGCGGTCAAGGTGAATGAAAATGATCACTACAGTTAAATCGCGATTAGGCGATAAACTGAGACACATATAAGCTGACAGACATCTAAATCGCTACGAAGTTTCGGCATTCAACTTTGAAAGAAAAAAGTAGTTTGGGTAGTGTTGGAGCGCGTAAACTTCCATAAAACCCAAATGTTATAAAGTTAGCACGAATCAAATTAAACACATAAGTAATCGCAGTAACAAACCGTTGCAGACTGAACGCATCATGGCCGACATGTAAAAACGCAGTTCCGATGAAACCTAAACCAAACAAGTACCAGATCATAATCAACGTTTAGTTAATTAATAAGGAATACAATTCCCCTAGATTAAACCTTTCTATTTGTCTAACGTTTGGCACTGTCATTCGGATAAACCAAGAAGCTAACCGGGAAAACATTTTTGCACATGAACTATGTTTCCCTCTAATAGGATACTAAAGACGCCAAACGCCTTTACCCTCACTGAGCACTTGTGATAATCTTTTAGACTCCCCCAAAAGACATTCCATTCAATCGTCTGATCCCTCCTGGGAGTCTACCGTAGATGATATCACCGATTACGTGTTGAAATTATCCTGGCCTTCTAGATCTTGACAAAACCTGGGCACATATACCGCCACCTCCAGAAGCTTAGATGCAAAATAGGATTTACGCGCCATTAGATAAACATGTCTAAACAATGCTATCGACAGGAATGCCGTTGAAATTAGTTTTCTTTTGGAGTTTATCAAAGTTGAAACTCGCTTTCGACGCTGACATGCGTCCATGTCAACTCGTAAAAAACGACTCGACCAGGCTTCACACCCTCTGCATTATTGACCTGCTTTTTATTCACCAGGTAAGAGAAAGCCGCAGGCAAACATTGTTCTCAACAACCCCCACGAAAAACTTATATATCATAATTTTAACATGAATAATATGGTGAGTTCACAGACGCATTTTGCACTTTGTGAAACATTTTGAACTAACAATATCCCACAAATCATCCTGCGGCATTAGTCAAGTCATGGCTCTTTTATCCGTATTATATCTCTGTTCCATTATCCCATTGTTAGATTATCCGTCAAAATTGTTTGTTTGCAATATTCTCTAGGCAGTTGCCTGACTCTCTCCCATACTAGATCTACTCAGGCATGCTCCTCGCAAGTGTCCTCTGCAGCTTTTCAATGATAACTGCATAGCCAATCATAAATGCCCGGAACCCAATAACAATTAAGGCAAAACCAAGTTAAGAATTATCGGAATAGAACTTAGGACACGCATCACGCAATACGTGTCCTGTATTCTGCACAATGAAATATAAAAAGTACGATGAGGTATCAAGTATTATCGAAGCTCGCAAGACCATCGCACAGTTCGGAGACTTTCATAATCATCATTAATATACACGTTGGCTAGAGATGGAAAACCCCTCAGCTACTGTACCTGCAATACATGAAGAAGAAAGCAGAAAAAATGAAACTTGTGCAAGCCAGCTGAGCTACAGTTAACGAATGGGCATCGTACCGGTAAGCTACAAGCCGGAACCTGTGCATCAAAAAATCACTCTGCAAAATTATATAAGGCTAAGTAATGAGTTGGTGGTTGGAGGGGGAGGCTAAGTGGGATTGGGTGGGACAAAGTAACTCAAAACACGTACCGTAGGGTTGAATGTACCGCTGCAATTTACACTCTACCCTTCAGGGCAATAGTGATGTCGCACCGGCGCCACAAGCAATGAAACTTAGCAAAGGGTCTCGAGCTTTTGCTATAGGGTTCGTGATCTCATATTTACTCCCACGGGCGCAGATACTACTTACCAGGTAGTTGAATTTGTGTATGAATTATACCTGATTCCCACCAAGGGTCAGCGTAGGAGGCGGTTCAGACCAATCTTAGAGAAACGCTTTGCACTTCGATGGTGCGAAGCAAAGTCGGAAGTGACGGACAGCCAGTGGTAGTCTGTCCATTGCCGCTTCAAATGCATGTGAGCTGTCACAGATCAGGGCAATATCATCAGCATACACTAAATCAAGAAGACGTTCTCCTTGGAGCAGATTCATATCTTGTAAGTCGTGTCCTGTAAAAGCGATTTCCATGACTTCATCAATACCCAAGTTTAAGAGGTAAGGTGACAGTGGGCATCCTTGTCTCACACCGATGGAGAAATTAAAGGGCAACGACAGCTTGTAGTAAGCCATCATTCTGTCCTAGGTACGCGCATATAATGCTCGGATAATATTAACATATTTCTCAAGTACACCGTCCCTGAGTAGACAGTCTCAAAGTGCACGTCTATCCACCGAATCGAAGGCACCTTTGATATCGAGGAACACGACAATGGTGGGCCGCCAATATATTTGACGGTGCTCCAACAACTGACGCAAAGTGAAGATGTGGTCAATGCAACCAACGCAATCCGATGAAACCCGGCTTGCTTTTCTCAGATCTGGCTTTCATGAGTGTCAAGCAGTCTGTGAACTATGACAGGGGCAATCAATTCGGAGGGAATGTAGTTAGGACTGATGACTCTATGGCTGCAGCATTCCGATGATGAGCCTCCATTAAAAATTGGGACTCTAACGGAGCGACTGTCGTCAGTTGGGACAGTTCTGCAACTCTAGGTTGCCACATAGACAAAACTGTTATGATAAAGCTACCTCATGCTTTGCGGGCAGAGTCGGATTGGCTGTTTAAGTGGAGACTTCCTTATCTCACAGAAAACATGACTCAGCCTCCAGAGGTTCGGTTGCAAATAGTTTCTGAAGCAATTATTAAATAAAAAAGACAGGGCTTTTATTAATAGATCCGTCAACATGTAAGCAAGAGTTATTCGTACAAACGATCATCATGTTGTTGCTAACCAAACAAAAAAGAACCACATTCTTATCATAGGTGAATTCATACTGTCAGACAGTGTATGGATGCGCAAAATGCATCACAAATTCATTTCCATTAATTGTGAATGCGTGCATGTTGACTTCCTGGCAGTTAAAATAGCAATTTTCTGAATCCCTCATTAATTTCTCAGTGTTACAAAACGATCGAGTCACGCGAACAGTTTCCATTAGAGGCGTGGGCTATTCATAGTCCGTAACGCTTTTGTAAATCCTTAAGTGAGACGTAGAAGTATAATATAGCCACTGCGCCACAAAGTATAGCTCCCAGCTGACGTAGTTTATGAAAACAAATTATGCTGTTGTTCGTTAAACTGGAAAAATCAGTGCCCATCTAACTGGCTTCTCAGAAGAAATATGTGAGTTCTTCTACCAAAGCACTGCTACCTATGCAGTTGTGCTGCAGGTATCCAGGTCCTACCAAAAACCACGTACAGTTGCCTGGGATCTGTAACTATTGTACAAGATTAATATGAAGCCAGCGGCCAGCTAAGAAAAAGCATCATATTTGACTGGTTGGTAATTTGAATCTGTACTATATTTGGCATGAGGAAAATATATCTCATCATCATCCCACAGTGAAGTCGGTTGGAAACCGACGTATCATCTATCAACAAATGCCATCAAACGCCCTTTTTTCAAAGATTCAAGTAAAAAATATATTTCAAGTTTAGTTAAATGTCTTCTTAAACCGGGAATATATTAAACACAATATCTATCAGCGTAAAATAGTCATTTGATCTGCTTTTAAATGCATATGCGGTTAAAATGCCCAGTAATGCCTTCTCTTTGAAGTAGCGGCAAAACAATTATTGCTTGTTTATTGCTGAGGATACACCTTATCCTCCAAATGCAGTAGTTTTGACGGTGACGTATGTTACTAGACGAATTAGACACATAATTTGATATGCAAGACAAATTTTTACAGCTGATACAGATTTAGCATCCTTTTTTTTCATACTCTCCAACTAGCAGGCGCGCTTGTAGTAGAGGAACTCTCGACACCTGGAGATATCGTGTAAGACAACACGAATAAAGGGAACTGGTTTCGTATGGACTGTGGAATTCGCTCAATGAATGATGCTAACCTCTTTCCATATAGTGCAAGGATAGACAGAAATCGGTAACCTAATGGTCCCAACCCAGTCACCGATGCGATCTCTCAGAAACAGCTTCGCGTAATATGGGATTCAACATAGAATATTTTGCAATGTCTTTAAAGGTGACTCACAATAAAAGGTATCTTCCGTGGTGTACGCCTAAATGCTTCACACCTGCAGGTATATACTGATATTCCAACTAAAAGTTGCATCCGAAAATGGTCAGGGAAAACACATATGAGTCATCACTAAGTGACATCCATCCATTTCAAAGGAAATGCATGGAATGACACTAGCGACTTAAGCAAGTTGCTTTATATATGCCAGCAATTTATTAGTCATGGTCCTGGCAATCATATGAACATCTCCTTATGAATTGTAATGTAGACTTCTAGCTCTGAAGTAAGCTAAGTTAAGACAGCAACATGATACATTCAGTGAAAGTTTTCATCGCGTAATCTCAACAAAAATACGACTATAGATGAGGGTGCATACTTTCCTGCACTTGTTTTCAAAATTTACTTAAACTGCTTCCTAAGGTTCTGATAATTGCAACATGGTTATGAAAATATGTTAACTGGAAAAATAGCAAATTAAATTGACTTCGGATTATCACAAACAAAAGAAAAGTGCTATAATCGCTTGGAAATCCTGATGCACATCAGCAACATTCGGTCGTTCTCACTGTTTCCTGCTGTGTCAAAACAAAGCTGGCAGCATTTATTAAGTCCATTATCTCATACCAAAAATGCTACAATGTTACCAATACCATTCAGCCATCAAAACTATTGTCCTACGTTCACCTATTTTAAAGGCGATAACTGAATAAGTATAGAATGATCTGGATATATTACTATATTTAGCATTACGCTTAAATCGCAAAATAGAGCAGGTAGCGAAATTATTTGCTGCAGCGGCAAATGCGGGAAAATAACCGACTCTTCGACTTTCATCAATCGCCTTAGTGTTCTTTTCGACCGCCATTATTCTTACTTGCCTCGGTCACGATAGATAGCTAAAAAAAACCTTGGTTGTTCAGCCAAGTTACTGGCACTATTATCTTCAAATTTTAAAGCCAATACTAAGCGACTATGGCTCTTACAATATATGGGAGCACAATTTCAAAACTTAACATAGCAATGCTCAGAGTTTGGGGACTGTGCAACAAATCTGTTCCTACGTTAAAATTGGCAGCATGGGAACCAATTGTTAAATGCTAGTAATCTAAAAAGGCGATTTGCATTCAGCGAGAAAGACAGCGTTGCACTCAAATGCGAATAAAATAAAAAGCTTGATAATTAGACTGCAATACACGTAGGAAAACGTCAAACTGTTGATTTTTGCGTGAAAACACACAGACACCAATTGATTTCATCTTTTAATCTGTGTGTACTACAGCATTTTAAGGGCAACAAGTAAGTTTTGTCACTATGGTATACATGTGTGCTACAGTTGTGTCAGTCCAAAGAAAGTACAGGCACCTGCTTGAGCCTACGTAATTTTGGTAAAGCCATACACACATTGCCCAAAATCTTAGAAACTGTTTTACTATTTTCTAGCCGAGAATTGTATTATCTTATGTGTCTAATTCTATCCAGTTATTTTTGTTGCAAATTGCGATCGGATTTTAAATTGCTCAGCTTAGGAGATGCGAATCATTGTACTCGTGGAAAAATATTTCACACGAGAGTATGCACACGAAATTGAGTTTGATGCGCTTGTGTATTTTATAGATCGCCCGGTTAAAATTGAATTAACAGATGCAGCGATGGCTTGTGCCAGACAAATCCGTAGTGGTTAATCCACGGCCTAGTCATGGTAAGTAGGAGGTGGATGAGTGTAAGCTTAGCATAGTGCATCCAGAATTGTGGGTAATAAATCTACAAGATTTCCATAGATTAAGAAGCCATCGGACATTCAACTTCAGTCGCACAGATTTCGAATTCACCTACTACTCTTACAACTTATCCCGCCCAGGCGTCAATGGTTGATATTGCGCTCGCTGCCGCACAGCTCTCAAATTGGTTATATGCCGTCAGCAAACAGGAGATCGGATGTAGCTATAGAGGGAAATCTCTTCACGGAGTTATGAAAGGGTGCAGACCGCAAGTGCTGGGAGAGCAATTTCTCCCCTGGGCGATGACGGACGGCCTGGACACGGGTGAGGCTAGTGAAGATTTAGGTCAACAGATGCGTAGTATAATGAAGTTGAGACACTGTAGAACAGTGGATCGGAGCATGTAAAACATTAATCATTTAACAAATCGTGTTGGCTAAAGGATCTGATGATTTGACGCATTCCGTCACAGCCGGTGACTAGTGTCATGACATCTAAAGTTACAAGGTTCTTTCAGTAGCGAAGCAAATACGATTGGCAACTGATGCGGACATACACTTGCCGCTCCTTCATGAGGTTTTAAATCCGTAAACTCTCATAATTTCAGACCAATCTAAATGACATCGTTTTATATTAGAACAAATAAAGATCTATTTATACAGTACTTCCGTAAATGCATAAAGTTTATTGTTTCAATGAACGTAAACAAGATTTACTGGTAAACGTTTCCCGCATTACAAGCGGCAGTAGTATTTATTTAATTCTTCGTTGTCCATTTTGATCAGTATATTGAGTATTGCGACTTCGTGTGTTTTGTCTGCTTCAATGACTATTGAAGGTTGTTCGTAATGCGTTTCCGTTTTGAGAAAGCGCTATCATCGTTTGCTATGCTAATAGTTCTGGTAAGAGATTTGCGTAACGTATTCCCTAAGTGATATTTTGGAATGAGGCTTAAAGCTCAGAAAGTCCATCAATTTAATATTTCAACGAAGCTTTACTCGGCAAGTATTCCGCTTTTGCAACATATTCTCTTTTAATTTCCTAAGCGAACAAGCATATTTTGTATAACGCAGACTATCCGGTGTAAGGAAAGCATATTTGTTCGGGTGGTCATACATGTTGGAAATTTATGGCGTTGTATTATTAATAATGCTTATAAGAGACAGCATTTTTCTTTTCAACTTCCCATCGGATCCCACCAATAATTCCAACAACTATACACCGTTCATAGTTTTCCTTCAGCCGATTCCATGCTTTAAGATTTAACCCCCAATTGGCGAAAGTTTTAGATTTCTTCGTTGCACTGTGCACTATTTAAGCACTACTATGAAGCGGGCAACTAGTAACTCTCTAAGATAGTCAAACTTTAGCATAATCAGCCAAATTATTTGATATAGCTGTGCATCCTTGAATTATATGAGAACAGAGTCATAAATGCTAAGATACAAAATAAACGCAAACGACTGTACCAAGATAGGAAGTAAAGAACCAGCTGATTTTTTGATTGCGTTTTATGCTTATTCTGTGAAATGTATCAGTGCAGTGACAAATTCCGAGTATGTTTTCACCACAATATTTACAGCCTCTGCTCGACTACTGAAACAATAATTTAAAGTCATCTAATAGTTACTATGGTAAATTGAAACAAGGCATACAGGTGCTATTTAAATGAAAAAGAATGATTCTAACTGGTCTATCGGATACAAATGTAACTGAACGAATGGTTGCCGAGGCAACTTGAACATATAGAATGGATTCTGCGTGACACAGATATATACTTTGAGCTGACCTCTCAGGTACGTCTCTAGACACCCAGTCGTTTGCGGGCCATAACAGCATAATTGTCAAAGGTTTGTCTACGACAGTTGTCATTGTGAATTCCACTTTTCTCCGATTCTTGCAAAACCAGTGAAGAAACTTATCTGCCATATTGTTGTTAATTTAAATGAAGCTAAGAAACAACTCCTCCACAGTCACTTCAATTTCTTTCACCTGATTTTTGTGAGATATAGCGGACTTGCCATCGAAAACCTAGCAAACATAATTGCTTTCGTTGACCTGATCTAATATTTTCTTTCTCATCTGCATGTGGCAAAGTGTTCATCAATTCATATAAAGGTGGTGCGACTAATAAATGTTGCTGCTTTTCCTTCCCAGCTCAACTTCCACAAAAGGTTCCCAAAGAACAGGCTCACTCTTGGCCGACAAATGAACAAATGCTGAAACATTCCTTCTTTTCTAGCCGCCTTGGTCATCTTGGATATCTGCCAGTTAAACACACAGCGTCATTCTTTGTTTGCTGAGAACCTTGATCATATCAAGTATTTTACCTGCGACTTATGCCACTAATTTGTTACAATTAGTTGCTTCTTTTTGTCAAATGCCCGTCTTACAACTAGCCGGATCACTACCTCTATGCGACTGAGGAATGATTGAGCACGTGATGTACTAGGATCGTTTTCACATGCTCTTGGATTTAGCTTCCACCAGTCGAAAAACTAGAATATCACATTTAAGAAATCCTGCAAGAGAAACAACAGAGGACCTATTTTAAAGAAGAATTCACCATGAGTGTCGCAGGCTTTGCTCATCGTTTCGTAAATCCTGAAAATAACCACCTTATTTTTTAAATTCTATGCCTCAGCTTTGCAGTTGTTCTAGTTAGCATCAATTGGTAAATTCATGATATATATGTTAGAAGACTGTAGATCCGAGTTTGACATGTATAGTAAGAATTTCATGAACAATGTTAACAGCCCACTGGCGGATATCCATATTATTTGTTGCTATTATTGATATCTTAAGAAACTTAGTTACTTTTATAATTCTTGAAATTTAGCGCACACTTCTGCATCAACATTAAAATATATCCCGCTGCATGCCGTGGCTAACCTCGCTTTCTGTTGCCCGAATACCAAATCTTGCAGTATCAACTTTCTGTTCGCTAATAATATGTTTTCACTCTCCGCTGTTAACACTTTAGTCATGGAAGCACTTTAAATGAATTTGCAATTGTTGATAGCACCCATCCGTACTAAAAACGCTGCCTACGGTCACACGTCGCTTCTTGGTGCTTGTCCAAGCAAGCATTTGCATGCGATGGGCATATGGCGCGCGGGCGATCAGGCGAAAAACGAGTGGCGCTATGAGTCGTTACGTCACAGTTTGGTATGGCAAAACAGCTAACTCGTATGTAAACCGGTCTATGTAGAAGAAGTAACTGATGAGTTGACCGCAGCGCTCGAAGATTCCTACCATTAATAATCGCGATTGGTTATGTACAAACGTGCGCAATACAAATTTTTTGAACGGAGATTACAGGTTGGAAGCACCAAGTACAGTTTGTTCTGTGTAGCTGCAACTAATATCACTCCGGGACAAAGACCAGATATGTTGTGTTCCGCTCAACATACTTTGCGTCGGCAAAGTGTTTGTCCAGAAATATTTCAAATTCTGACACCGATTTTGACTAAACTACACGCTGCGGCACGCTGTTTCACAAAATCACCAATCAGCGTTCGATAAAGATTTGGTGAGCGAACCGCTTTAAATCAGGTACGACAAGCTTATACCAGTGTCCACGTGTGTTGCCTGGTTTGCGCAGATGAAGCAGCGGTCTCAACACAGGTTAATGACCCAGACGTAATATCCGGTGAGGCATGATGAGGTCAACCCTCATTCGACGATTAGCTAGGGTGTACAGTCTAAGTTTCTTACGCCGGTCTTCCTATGAAACACCTGGTAAGTTGGGAATCAGCCTGGTGGCTGCATGCTACACTCGCTCAAGCTTTTCTACCTCGCCCCGAGTGATAGGAGAATACATGGGAGACTCATACTCTAGCACTAGTCGTATTATTGAGACAAAGAGGCGAGTGGCAATCACTTCGGACCAAGTGCTGCAGCTGCACCTGAGCGCCCAAAGCATACGAAGGCTGTTTCGGTAAAACCTATTCGCCTTGTCTCTGAAATTTAGGTCGTAGGGTGAGAGTACACGGAGGTGGCGCACGAAGGGCGCGGGATGCAACGGTTGACCAGCCAACGTGTAGGTTCGGCTATGCTCACACTTACCCAGCCTCATGAATTGCGACTTGACCGGTTTGATCGGACTTTTGACCTCTGCAGACCAAGTGGAGAGGCGGTCGAGGTCCTGCTGAAGCGAATCACAATCATTGTGTGTGCGTATTACTCTCCACACCTTCAAGTCATCTGCGAACAACGCACAAGGTTATTGGAGTAGCTGAGGCACATCATTTACATGGATGAGAAACAAAAGCGGCCTCAGTACAGTGTCTTGGGACACGCCGCTGCTCGATGGATACGAGTCGGTTGAATGGTTATCCACCTGGAAATTACACTTTAGATAAACAAGGAAATTCCTGATCCATTGTTGTAGCGAGCCACCAACATCAAACCCCCTCAGCCTGGCAAGGAGCACTGCATGATTTACCTTGTAAAAAACCTTACTTTAGTCAATGTAAATGACGTCTACCGACTTGCCTTTGTACAGCGCTTGTAACCATTCGCGCCTCCTCAACGGTCGGTTGTTGATAACCGAGCGACCTTTCACGATACCATGCTGTGCGGGTGTCAAGATTATTTTCGACTCGCGAAGCTGCAGAAGGCTCTTCCTCACGATCATCACGAGGGTCTTTGCCAGAACAGCATCAGGCAGAGAATGAGCTTCATATACCCATGCAAAGTAAACATACAGCTCTAATGATTTCGCACGGCAATAAACTTATTGCTTAAGAAGTCCCGTAATTGATGAGGGTGGGGACCACAATTATGCGTGCAAGCATGCCACGATGAACTGTTGATGTGTTATCTTGTCCACGTATTATGACGACCAGCTATCCTCTCTGGACGTGTTTTTAGTGCTGGCAAATGCAAACAATGTATGTGACCATCAATGGCTTACCATGGCCAAATATGCTATTGAAATGTTCGACGTTTTCAACACCTCTGTTCATTACTCATAACCTATTACATTTTTGTGAAACCATAATTTCGTTAATCGCACCTGAACGTTGGAGCAGCCAAAGTGACCAATTTGCATGCCCACGGCCGTCCCAGTCGCACCCAGTTTTTCACAGTGTTGAAAGTGGTGTTACAGTGCAAACGTATGGAGGAAGAAGCACTCAAGTACTGTCGCAAGCGTGGTAACAAGATCCTATGGGAGAACCGCTTAAAGGAGTTTAAAATCACATACCCTTTCATGGAGGCAGAGCGAAATGACCAAGGCTTATCAACTACGGCAGCAAAGCTTTCTTTTGAGTCGTGAAGCTGTGATGCTCGAGAACCTCCCCAGAAACAGCGACTTGCTTAATGACCACACTAAACGGAAGTTCATCACGTGCGCATCCTAGAGGCCGACTTTCAGCAGCTCAGATTCCAAAATCAGTAGTTCACGTCACATGGGAATACTTGACGATTTCACAAAATTCAGTTTGTAATCTCACCGCAAAACCGTGTCTCCAAACACGGGGGCGCCACTGGAAACGCGCTCCTGTTTGTACACAATCCCAAAGGCCTCCTCAGCAAGGTACCTGAGTTTAATTGTTGCTAAGTCTCAACGCCCTGGCGCACGATGACGCTGCATACGAACTTGCATGGAAAACACAAATAGGCTTTACGGACACCGCTTTATTATGCCCTAGGCCCCCCTAACGCACCTTCAACACTTAGTCCGAAATGATTGCCACTCCACTCTTTGTCTCGATAATGCAAACAGCGCTAGAGTACTTTTCCCCCGCATACTGTCCTATCATCTGGGTCGAGGTAAAATTGCTTGCGTGGGTACATCATGTTGCTCGCGGGATTAAGCAAAACATTACGAGGTGCGCCTTGTGAAGACCAGCGTAAGAGACTGTCGTTTTACACTCTATCGTATCGTCGAATCCGGGTTAACCTCACGACGGCACACAGGGTACCACATCACGGTGACTACCCAAAGTTGAGACGGCTGCGGCTACGTGCTTGCAAAACATCACACGTGAACACGAACAAGGTTCTGGTACCGGATTTGAATCGGATCGTCCTCAATCTATGTTTCTAATGGATATTGGCGAATTTGTGTAGCAACCTGCTGAAGCACGAATTTGAGGCCAACTAAGTGACGAAAAACCGGAAGTTACTAGAAAAAGACTGTCGATGTAAAATACATCGAACGCACTCTAACGTAACGAGCATTTGTACAAGAGTGAGAGTGTATGTAGCTCATGGCTGCACCTGCCTTTTGGCTGCTACTAACTAGTAATCAGTTACAAACAGCTGGCTCAACGACGAATTGAAGGATGCGGAGATCGCCTTAACATGCACGTCCGTCCCACGATATAATCGAACAAGTAGGAGGGTGGCATCCCTTTGTAGGATAACAGTGATTTGTTTTTCTAATTTTTTATACGCAAGGGCTTAAGAAATTCAGCCTGCAGCTTTTACAAATGCTGTCCAATTAACCTGACCTGGAGTGCTTACACAACAATGAAACCACTGCGTCAAGTTAATCCGCGAAGACATGCTTCGGTACCAACAGAATTTATCGGAGAAATTCAGGACATTTTCTAGGTTGCTTTATAGACAAAAAGAGAGCTGCGCGAAAACCAGCGACATAACAACCTGTGACGCATGAGCGGGAGTATTTGTAGGAGTCTTAGATGAATTCGAACGCCTTAGGCCTGAAGGTGAATGTCCCATGACTTAAAGTGCTGGGAAAATTGTATACAATGATATGGGATCCAACAAAATGTGTGATTTAACCATGGCGTGTTTAAATATTATGCGTCCTCTTCTTGTTAAACGATTACTTCCGCATATGATGGATACAATTTCAACACCTTTAATAATTCCATTAATCAGTTCTGCAGTATCCATTCCTGCAAAATAATCAATGCTGAAATTAATTATTTAAAAAAGTGTTTCTTATTTAATGTTCCTTCATTTTAATTAGCCGTTGCCTAGTTTGCACAAGTTTATCTGTTACTATATATGTCAAAATAAACATAATGACATCAGGAATGCGACGAGATGGCTGCTTTAACATTAGCAGCATGTCATAGTTGCGTAATCGACGGTTTTATAAAGAAAAAATGCCCATTGATCTTAAACCATTTGTTGTACGCCTCAAGGGAATCTCAATTGCGGACCATTTCGAAATTTATTTGGCATACCGCGGTCCTTAGTAAACAATATATACACACGCCAACTCCTTATTGTCCTACCAATTAAAAATTATACACTCTACTTAGCTTTTTCTCTATGTTGCCAAATGACCCCATCTAAGTTGAGGCTGTGAAATTTATTGACTTAATATAGATCGCATGGAAGATAAATTAGTTTTCTTTTTTCTGCCGTTGATAAACTAAGAACACATGTTTTATAGCCAATGTATTGATTTAAGGTATTTATGGATTGTTTTTGAAGGTGAATTAATGTTAAGAAATGAGCCAAGCGAATTAGTAACGAAGTTCATGTTCCAAACGTGTGCACGCGTACATTCCTAGCGACTAGTGTTGGTGTGCTCTACCGATGAGGTGTAATGCGGTTATACTCTGCTTGCGCACTTCTTAGGGCCTTGCCTTCATACTTATTATAAAATCACTGAGTTACCAAGATTTTGAATTATTGGCTTGTGAAGCTCGCCTGTTTAAACCCAGAAAGATTATGAGTACCCAAATGCACTCAAATCTGCTACTCAATATATGTTGTTAACCTTACTGAAAATGATGCATAATTTTAACAAGTTAATCAATAAGGCACCGCAGGTACGTTGATCTCTTCCGGTTGTAAAGTAAAAATCCTCATACCTTGCAGACCGTATGGCTTTAGTTTAGTTCGACAAAGCTGTATGCCTTTTGATAAACGCAGCGCGATATCCGTTGATCTGTAGCATTTGGTGAATGAAGTACTTGTAAGATTTCAGCATTTCTAGATAGCAAATCGGTGCAGCTCGATAGTATAGAGAGTGCACTACCTTTCTCTTGTACTTTCTGGGTATAATACTTAGAAAGTGCGTTTACTGGCCCGTGCAACTTGTATTAAGGATTAAGTTTTTCTCAACTGAGCTGACTGTTCGGCGTTGTTAAAAGGATATCTAAAAACGAACATCTACCGTAATATCTACATCGGAATTAAGTAAAAAATTTTGCAGCTCCTTTTAGAAAAAAAGACTTTATTCAACTCAACGGTTGTTTTCGCAAGCTTTAACTTGATTTTCTTAGCCAGCTGTCTTAGATCAACATGGAAGCAAATGCTAATTTGTTTGCCAGATAACATTGTTTGTTTACCGCCTCGTATTTGTTTTTATCACATTCCACCTGATGCACCGAGCAAAAGAAATTCATTTGTGACTATTATCTGTGGACATCTTGACAGCTGTTACCGTTCGCTGGCGAATCAAACTGTTGTTGTTATTGATAAATTTGGATTACAAAATAAGGTCAACCAGTAACGGCGTTAGTGATTTCTTACTGTTATCAGGAATATGGTTCGAAAAATGATTATAACTGATTTATGGTTTCATATAAATCAGTATCATTATGCTATTAGGATGCACCGACTTTATCTTTTGCTTGAGTGCGGTTCAGAAAGGTTTCAGCTCATATGAATTAGAAATACCGATTGCTGAATTTCAGGAACCTGAAAGTAATTCCCTGGAGGCGATTTTGCTTATAAAATTTGGTATTCTAAAAAAGAACTTAATGTATAGCTAGTTATTAAATACAAAATCCTTGGAGATTTGCGACACAAGTATTTGCAATCTCCTTTATCGAATTGGAATCACTTTAAATAAAATAAAAACCTCTCTAAGTGTTGTGCTCAAGGGTATTGACCAATGTAGTCGACCTAATGAGGCAACCAATATACGGTAGGTATGAAACGAAAACTGCGTAACGTGCTTTCGAGTTAGGAATAAAAAATTTTTTAATTTATTTTACCCAAACGTTTCGAGCACATTAGACGAGGTCTCGCATAATGCAAATGCAAATCAGCCACCAAGTTTTATAATAAATCAAAACACAAGGTAAATTTTGCAATTTAAATTGTTGTTCGAATACAATATCAATGTTTTTACGCTTATTTATCTTACAAAAAGTAAATGAAAGAGCGATCTCATTAAAAGCTGCACTACACTGCATGCTTAGACATTTTGTAGCAAATGATTTCATTTACATTATTAGCAGCCCGATGTCAGTCATGTTTGCAGTTTCTGTTGTTACCATGTCGTCTTCACTTTGTTCATTCCAATCAGGCGCTTCCTTTTTTGGCGAGGTTCCGCAGACTAGATATCTTGGAAAATAGCGCCTGAGTCTGTTGTATTGTAAGTTGCCAATCCATCATCCATTACAACGAATTCGTTAAAATCTATTCCGTCGAATTCTGCCAATGCAGATGGAATGTTTAACAAACCGAAGGCATTCCGCGACAGATTGAACAAACGCGGTTTTGCTGAAACACTTCTGTATCTTTACTGGTTGAAATTTGAAACTGGTGGAATTTATCCAATACACTTCCTACAAGTCATATATAAAGCAACATATGAATTTCCTTACACATATGGATATTTAGTATGCAATTTTTGCGTAGCCCATTTAAGAAAATGGGCTAGGTAATGTATTGTGAATGTTTTAATGATGCATTTGTCCAGAGTTAGAAAACGGGAAGTCCAGTATGGATGCAAAATTTGTAATAGTTTTAGGATTAGTTGCCTGGTGTGACTAGGACAGTTATCCAATGGAAGGATAGTAAACGGTTTCTTATTATTTATTCGTCGATACTTCTGATCCAATTCTCAAACATAGCAACGGGTATGCACACAGGACCGCCTAATCACTGGATGAATTGAAGTGTTTCAGGATTCAGGTTTCTGAACGCACATTATCTGGCTGATATCCCAGTGACTAGGAGCTTTAGTTTCTCCCCACTTGAGTTAGTGAATTAGAGAACTGTCAAAGGTATTTTTGGATGGATTTCCACTCTTGCCTTTGTAACCATTTATAACAAGGCTTCGGTTAAACATCGCCTTGAAAAAGAGACTGCACTTGGCCGCTTTAAAATGTCGCAAACGGTGAACCACCTAGGGAATATGGGAATATTTTGATGAATACTTGCACAAAATCTAAAGGCATTTCATTGGATTCACCATACAAAACGTTTGGGAAATTTCATGCCGAATTTTAAATTTCTCTTATTTAACACTGTAACCTGGAAATCTACTACGCCAAATGATTTGAGAAACTTTATGAATCCCTTAAAACATCGGCCCAGATATTAAAACGTTGGCCGTTATCATTTTGCTTAAACTAGTGCAGCGCAGCCTGAGTGATTCCATCTTGTAAAGTTTACTGCCTCTTTCCTTGAAACACTAAGCTATGCTTATCGTATCTTTCGAAGTACAAGTGTTTATGCCATTATATGTTACTAACTCTTTTCTTGCTGACTCCAAATTGCTCTGTCTTCTTTCTTTCACTACCGATTTCCAGAAAATAAATAAGACTAATACATATTTTCAAATTCAACTTCCAGAGGTTATTTTCTTTTGCTATTAGGTTGAACTACGCATAGTCATTAATTTTAATTTTTCTAAAACTTTAAATCCTGAATGTACTTAGCATTCAGGTTTTGTTAGTTTTTATAACTTAAGTAGCTTCTTGTTAATAATAGACCTAAAATGAAGCACACTAAATGTTTGTACATATATTTATCATTAACTTGTAGTTGGTACATGGAAATACCGACAGGAACGTAAGTCATCACAAATTTTACCAAGATTTGAAATCTTGTTGAAAATGATTTCCTTGAAAGCAATACTGTTGTCGATGCAACACAAAGAGTATCACAAAAACAGCTTGAATGTGAACTAGGTGGGATGTGTAGATGAAAGGCTCTTCAAATATTCACCTTTCTGAAACGAAGATTACCGGTTTAGTGCCAAGGTAATGTGTTCTGTTTTCTTTAGACACAATTTAATTGTTTTTCTCTTGTCACTTTTGTCCGTTTGGGGATGACATTGTATGCATTTAGAATGATCATTTTTTTCACTAGTTCGATTCTCTTGGGAACAATCTGCGTTGCCAATACTTTTCAAAACTCCATAAGTGATATTTCATAATGTATATCCCTATACATCACACATACCTTTACTATGTCATTTTGTCATTGTAAGAAAAAGTGAGTGCCAGTTATTTTATTTCCCAGCATACTCATATATTGAGTGCATCATTTGTGCTTTTGTCCATTTCTCCCATAGCTGGATTGTAATCGTGTGTAGCAAAATTGTCACAACCTCAGCTACTGTTCCCATTCGCCCTTTAAGGCTCACAGTAATTCATTCACTTTCATGGAAATTAGGCAATTATGAACAAACCTGTTGTCTTTCTACTTGGAGAACACAATTCCTTGATCTGTAGTACACTAATAAAAATTACCTCACTTCATCTGCTTGTTATCGTGAAGCTCAAGAAGATGTTTTCTGTTGGGACAGAAAGTTTCACAATCCAAAATGTGGTTCACATTCAGCTGCTCAAAAAGTTCCTCATCTGTGAACTAATTATTCAACACCACATTGTAACCAATGTTTTACAGAGTTTAAGTAATTCTGTCCACAACACTTTCCGCTAATCCAAATTTAATTCTATAATTAGGTATGTCCTGTGACATGATTTCATAAAGTACAAACTCCTTAATATATCCACTCTTATGGGCTTGGCAACAAAAGTTATAAGCACGTTTTACCGGCATATTTCTATGAAATACTAAAAATAAGGAAATTAAGGATTTTAACCAAATTACTTTCTGCTACAAGAATAATTTTTCAAATCTAGACATTATGCGCCCCACTCCATGTTATGTCTAGTAAAAACTTTACTCGCTGATATTACGCTTGAGTTCAGATGTCATTATCTGGTACCAAAATATATACTGGATCAGTATAATATGGAGTATGCTTAAAATTGCGCAATAAATATAAGAATCATAGCATATCCACTATAAAGACGCAAGAATGGTAATGGGACTAGCAAGCTGTAAGGAAACCAAATACGTGCAACAAGTAGAGGAAACACTCACAGTATTCTGCTACGCATTTTTGACCACGCTAGACATAAAGCAAGAAAGTTAAATCGTCCAAACTTAGAGCGACGTAATATAGTTTTGGACCTAACTTAATTATTTACAAATGGCTACCTTACAAGTCCTTGCAAGTACCGCAGAAATAACGCTTGCATTTAAGAAATATTTCATTTTAAATAATGTGGTACTGATAATTACTATGATGACACAAAGGGTTAAAGCACGGAGTGGGTCTAAATTCTAGGGTATTATTTACGTAACACTAATTACATGGAATAATTAAAGACGCTAGATTTCCGGGATTCCTGGAAAGGCAGAGAAATCGCGTAATTTCGTGCCTGTAATCGTAAAAGAAAAGTTTCGCGGTTCCGCGGAAAGAATGGAACGTTCATAATGATAGTTAGTTCGAATTATGTTTCGTTGTATTATAATTTATTCGGAAGAAATATCCAGGTTACCAGCTGGCTATTGGTACATACCTCTGAAGTATTCTCACCTCCATCTGGCCAACATCTGCTATCAAATTCCGTTTGTCCAGGCACCAGCGGAGCCAATGCGTTTTCTACTTAATACCTACGTCCCCTGTGTCCACACACACTGTGCAACCGTTCCACAGTACGTTATACAAACACACATTTTTCCCTGCGTACATCAAATTTGTTCGCTCGCACATTTTGCGTAGGTCTGGCCGCCTCACCCGGGCCTCATTACGGTGACCCGTGAACTTGATGGCCTCTCGCCTCTTGGGCGTTGAACAACGGCTACCTCGTTGAATATGACTTGGTGGTGCAAAATAAGCGACCGTTTTAATTCCCTTAATGATTGAAGTCGTCGTCATCTGCCAGGATATTGTCAAGAACCGTGATTGGTAGCCTCTTTTTGTACATAGTGAAGATACTGTTGTACCAGTACTGAGCAGTTACTGGTAACTTTGTCGTTAAGCAACGTTCATCTTTCTTTGAAGAGTATCGTAGTTCAGACTCAGGTTCGTTTTCCTTTGGTCTATTCCTCAAGAAGCAAGCTAATCTGTTGCATAAATAATCAGCTGGTTTTATTCTTTGCAGAAGTTATCTCAGAAAAGGAAACAGTCTGTAGGAGGAAAAAGTGCCATGGACAGAGGGAAGGAGTTTCCTGGAGAGTGCTACCTCGATAAGGCGGATCGAATTTGCTGTTTTGTTCATCAAGCGGAATGACTGTGGATCTATCTCAAAAGCAACGGTTGTTGACCATATTTGTGGCCAAAAGTATCTTCAGAACAAAACTTACAAGGAGGAGCAAGCAATTAAATGTTTTGCCAAGGGGAACCAACTCCGAAGAATTCTCAGAAACCAAGAATCATTAGTTCCATCGTCAATGCAAATGCTGCCCAGGAAGCCCGCGACACAGTGGTATCTAACATTCTACATGTTATGGTATTTGCAAACCTTCCGCGAGAAATCCGACAAACATCATTTGAGTCAATTTATTTATAGACGCGTAGGAAATGGTAAAAACATTGCCGGATATGACTCGCTACGTCTGATAATTCTCCAACTGTACGGAATACTTAATCAGATATAGTAAGGGAGGTTCCGTGATACCTTTGTCAGCGTTATAACAGAAGAAGCAACTGACAATCGCCGGAAGATGGAACTACACATTATGTTATGCCCACCATTAAAGTTCAAAAAGGACAGTCCCCGAGGATATCAAATCGACGCGGTCAGTATAGAGATAGTCAGTTCTGCCACAGTTAGAGGAGCCATTTTGCACAACTTGATAATGATGAGTATAGAGTATTGTCGTGTGGCGGCCTTCTTGTCCGATGGCGCCACGGAGATGTAATTAAGCCTGTTTTCTAGGATTCAGTTCACATCAGACTTGTTGTCTATGACATCTACTTGATTAAAGAGACCATTCAGAATTTCTCTCCGGAAGTCGACCTATTCGTTGCAAAACTGAAAATACTTCTTTCCTTCTGCGAAGCAAAAGACGTGTCTGTATGGGGAACGTAGCTCAGAATGGCATAGATAGCCCAACCGGCCCACTTTCGCCGGTCTTTACTAGCTGGAACTCCTGTATGTAAGATGTCGCACATCACAGAAAGTAACAGCAACATTACCAAACCATGTTACGAGCTGTACAACCTGAGTTTGAGGACTATTCTAGTTTTTCAGTACTGGTGGATATACTATACAACAAAGCACACAGCAAGCTTTGAAATTGCAAATGCGATGCATTACGACTTTTGCGAAGAACATCCTCTGCACCAGAAAATAGCTGAATCAGTCTTCGGTAACTCAAATATTTACAATAACTTCGATCCAACCGTGTCGTTAAAATCTGGCGCTAAATCAAATTGGCTGCAACATTTGCAGGGCAAAGCGCTCAACTTTGATGCATCCAGCGAAATCGTAACTGAAATGCAACTCTGCTAATCCCAAACTACTATAAATGCCCATGATTTACTAAAATTACACGGTAGCTGGCAGTTTTTGAAAGCCATTAGATTCCTCGATCGCAACCACCTCATCAACGTTTGCGTTGATACATGCAACTATGCGGATGTTCCAGGTCTGATTCGTTTTACAGCTCTGGCAGCCAAGTGGTACTTCTATCGAAAGTGGTGGATAAATTTCAAGGTGAATAATGTGAAGATGCGTTTGCTCTCTGTTGCGGGATGCACGAAAACCTCCACAACTGCCGGACCGCCGCCCTTTAAAACTACATACTTGTGAATTCGGTAGATACTGTACGGACTTTTAATTTCTTCAAAACGTTTTTGTCTGACAAGCGTCATAATCTTTCGGACAGTAGCGCGAAAAGTCATGTTGTTTTATTTTACTTCCACTGTTTTGAATAATGCTGAACATGTACATAGCGGGTGCACATGCCTTGATTGCTGTATTATTTTCCGCGGTGAAATCAAATAATTTAATATTTGCGCAGCAGAAATTCTGCGGAATTTGCTCTTTACATTGCAGAAAACATGTTTCACCATAGCGGACAATTTTGGTTATTAAAATTAACTAATCGCCTTTGGTTACACATTCAGACCGATCCCAAATAGAACTGGATAAATGTTCGCCGATGAATGTGGTCGAAAATTGCAATCTCGCCACAGGCCAAAGAGTTAAATAACTGGTACTTAGACCAGTTGGTTAATCGAGGATTTGATATTTACCCAAACTCTTGATTGCGGCTTGTGCGATAAGTGGACACGTTTTTTTGGTAGAAATAGGCTTGCCTGTGTTTAGGGACAAATAGGGAGGTTAAATTCCAATCTTTCCAAATCATTCCATTGGCGCGTATTTGTGGGGACACATATATAGATCTAGGAAATACGCGAGTGCATAAAAGCTGACGGCCGGGCACAAACCCACCGAGAAGAAGTTACATCCTCAAATGGTAAACATTTGTTGATTATATCATTACTGACTGGCGAAGCCCAAGTGGCCAACATACAACTAACATTGGTGGTCAAAATTCAGCGGTATGGTTCTATAGGGTCTGCATAGTGACATTTCTAGGTTTGCAAATTAGTCAACGTAGTGAGGTAGTCATTATACAGTGGTGATCAAACTTAGATAATTAGGACCATAGCTAAAGCAGATGGAATTTGGGTGTTTTCTAGTGATCAGCAAAAAGGTTTCATCTAAGATCCAACTTTAAATAATCCCGGATAAGTTCATTGTTACTGGCGTCGCTTTAAGGTAGGGGTGAATGACGTTATACTTCACCATAACGTCCAAAGAAAATGTAAAGATCCTTTCCTATATGGCAGCTTTAAGTGTCTCTATGATAAATGCTTAGCTCGACAAAACGTCAGCTTTTAGATTTGTTGGCTATTCGTGAGATTGCAACAGACCGTTCTTCATTGTTAGCTTACTAGAATTATTACTCATGAGCATGTGGTGCATAGGTAGTCTTAATTTTAGCGCTCAATACAGTCACCTATAAGCCGGATATTCTATCATGACAACTAACAAAATATGTTATTTTCGATTGGTAGTCTTAAGTACGGTGTATGCCAAGGCTAAACAATGATCAGAAACTATTACCCCACAGCGTTAACTAATTGCGCTACCATTCAGTAGATGTAGCACAAGGACAAGTAGTCAGTAGCTCTTTTTATAGCACTTTGTTTTCACTTGTTTGGTTATTCACAGTTTGCTTCTGCCTTATGCAAATCGGCTAAAACTCTTTCCGAAAAGCCAATAAAAATAAATCCGCTTATTGGCTTTTTAGTTTCACTGTGCTAATTAATGTGTGAGATTATATTTCCCAGCATTCACTGAGATTATAAGCAACTTTCAGATAATCTAGCCCATGACTGATCATTGAAGCACAAATATTAACATCGCAGTTTATTTTAATAACATTATGCAGCTGCAATGAACCTTGATCTAAAAGCTAAGAGACAGATAGGGGGAATAAATAATTACGTGAAAATAGGTTCCGGCAAAGTGACCATACAGTACAACTGTCTAACACACTAGGGAAAACTAAGAAATAAAGTCAAACCAGCATTCAATACGGCGAACCTTGATTGCACTTGTGCAGACCAAGAGTAACATCAATATATTGGAGCAAAGATAATAACACGAAAATGTTGAAAAGCCTGATAATAGGTTTTTGTTAGAAAACAAGGAGAAAGAGAAGTGGGTTATAATATACTAGCCGAAAGTAGCCCCACAAATATCAGGCATAAGTGGGCCTTCGGGTTATGCACTACAATATCCCCCTCAAATATTCGTCTACTGCAACACACCACGCAGCCCAGGATCATGAAGTTGGGATGGTTTTCCGTTTTTAACTGCTGATTTAACATTGCATGCAAAGCTTCCGCAGCTTGTGGAAACACAGTTGGCGAAAGGACATTGTTAAAAACAACTGATCTGGTCTATGTGCGGTTGTATGGTCTACCGAAACTAGAAAAGATAGCTTTTGAATGGTGTAGCAAGGTGTGCCGGCGGCCACCCAAACTCGTGTAAGCAGTTCCCACCGGTTTATAAGCAGTGTTCACATAAGTACGTTGGTTTGACAAAGGAGCATCAGTTTGTACAGTGCAGTGCGAAGGTATCTTTGACTAAAAGTTGAACGTGAAGGAATTTCGGGGACCAGGTCTTCAAGTTAATGGCCAAATCCTGGCTGGACACTCATAGTAATGATATCCACCACAGCTGCTTCGGCGGCTTATTTATTTGGGGAAGTTTCGGACAACATCTATCCGTCTAACAAGCCTGCCGGATCAAGTTCAAATTGGTGTAACTCTCGAGACGAAGTAACACGCAGTTAGGCAGCCACAAAATGGACGCTTCTCATTTACACATGACAATGCCAGATGATTTTACTATACGTATTGTGTCTGTAGTGTACAAGCCAGTTGCATGCCCGTGCCTACAACTTATGTACGCTAGTTTACACTAGAATTTTTACAACACCGTTAAGTATCTCACCGTTTTTAAACGAAATACAAATTATTAGGCTGAATAACCTTGTATTTTGTCTCGTTTGGTCTTAAGTAATGCAAACAACATTTATATAATTATACGTTGGTTGAATTGTGGTGCATTTTGACTAATTACCTGTTGGTGTGTTAGATAGCCACAGTGCCCTACTCCGTACTAATATAATTCTATAGATTTGCGACCGGCCACATTTCTTGTAAACCATTGTACATTACAAAGTTAGGGGAGACTCAGCGTTATGTGGAAAACGCTGAATTAATTGTCTCAAACAGTTCATGTGTTTGCTAAGAGTCTGAATCATGTAGAAAGGACAAAATGATACAATTAGTGCAGTAAGAAGACAGAGGTTGCGATATGTTAACATTTCGATTGCTCTCGTCAGTCGCAACGCAATACAGGCAGAAAAAACGCGCAATATATAGGGCCCACACTTAGTAACATAGATAAGCAGATAAAAATAATGGGAAGGACGTAATCAGGACCAAGGCAAACTAATTGATTGTCTCAGATGTTTCTGGGCACAGAGTACGGGACACTTCAATCTTATCATTAGCGCCTCGCCAATTGCCAACAGCGTCGGGTTCCTGTTGCGCAATAGCACCTTGAATGAGTCGATTGGGTTGACCTGGTGACGAGTCAGCAAGAGATGTTTGGAGATAGACGAGGCAGGGTTCAAATTCATTCTTTGTTTCGCTCCACCTTGGTTAGACAGCAACTGCCTTAGCCACCATGGGAAATGTTCCGCCACCCTTTGAGCTAGCCGGCGACCAGTCTTGCCTATGTAAGTGTCACCGCAACTGCAAGTGAACTGGTAGATGATGTTAGAGGCCGAACTGATTGGCGCGCTGCTCGAACGGATGTGGAGAGGAATCCTTCGTGTGGTGTGAATAAGTCGTAGTTGGGCGGTAGGGTAGGTGCGCATTAGAGCGGATCTGAGCTTGTGACCAACTTCATTTGCTAAGTGATCCCCCTTGAAGGGTAGGAACAGATAAACATTCTTCTACTCCGCAGTTTGCACGGGGAGCTTCTCCTTGGGGGGTCTGCTATGGGTCTGAATGAATTTCTCCGGATACCCATTAGCTAGCAAGGTCCGGTATAAAAACTCTTCTTCAGCCTTGAGTAATTCCGGACTGCATATCCGCCTGGCCCTGTAGAAGAGAGATTTTACAAGGCCGCGCTTGTATGCAACTGGGGCGAAGCTGGAAAAATGTAGGTATTGTCCACCCCAGGTCGCTTTTCTGTACACCGTGCGCTGCAATGTGCCATCGGTCCTTCTCTTGATGAGCACGTCAAGAAACGGCAGTCTGTCTTCTTGTTCCTTCTCCCGTGATACAGAAAGGTTCGGGTGAATTGAGTTCAGGAGGGCAGCAAGACGATCAAAAGGTTCACCATTAGTGAAGACGAGAATATCATCTACGTAACGCTTGTACAGCTTGGCTTCACCTATGCAGGCAGCAACTTTCCTTTCAATCAGACCTAGGAAGATGTCTGCCAGAACTGGTCCCAAAGGACTGCCCATAGCGACGCCGTCAATCTGTTTGTATGCCGTCCCTTCAAACTCAAATCGCACATTCTCAGTACACACCAATATCAAGTCTCTCAGGAACTCTAGAGGGATGCCCACAGAGAGGTTCCGACTCAAAAGAAATTGGCATAGGTCCTCAACCGTTTCACGTAGGGGCATATTCGTGAACAGTGATTTCACGACTATTGCATACATGAGCTCCGCGTCAAGTGTTGTTCGTTCCAGTATATTCACCAATTCAAAGGAGCCTTTCAAACAATGCGTGCCCAGGAGCTTACGCACGGGTTCTAGGAGCTTTGCCAACCACCGGGCTACTTTGTGGTAGGGTGAGTTATTCATACACATAATTGGGCGTAGTGGAATTCCCGCCTTGTGCAGCTTCGGCGCGCCCCTCATTCTTGGTGTTTCTGTTCCTGTCGGTTTAAGCTGCCGATATTGTGACTCAGAGATATACCCATGAAGCAAAAGCATTTGTAGATGTCTGGTAATTTGTTTCTCCACCAAGATATTGTTGTCCAGCGTCTTGTCAATGCGAAACTTTCGTCCATCTCCGAGAATCGACTCCATTTTTGCGGTGTAATCCGTTTTGTCCATTATTACTACACCCGTGCCTTTATCCGGTTGCAGGAAAATTACATCTTCCATTTTCTGCAGCTACTTGATTGCAACATAGTGTTTCGATTTCAAGCAACACTTCTAACAAATAGGTGCGTTCTGGAACTGGTGCGCGCTATCCATTAATTTTGCCCGAAACCATCCTGCATCATCCGATGATTTCGGCGATAGGTCGCTGAAATGATCGTACAGATATTCAAAATTAATCTGTGTGTGGATAATGTCTACATTACTCGGCGGTATTCGGTATTTCAATCCCAACGAAAGAAACTCCAAATATTCTCGAGTGAAAGTTTCTTATTGGCGAGACGCTGCACAACAATATCTTGGTGGAGAAACAAATTACCAGACATCTACAAATGCTTTTGCTTCATGGGTATATCTCTGAGTCACAATATCGGCAGCTTAAACCGACAGGAACAGAAACACCAAGAATGAGGGGCGCGCCGAAGCTGCACAAGGCGAGAATTCCACTACGCCCAATTATGTGTATGAATAACTCACCCTACCACAAAGTAGCCCGGTGGTTGGCAAAGCTCCTAGAACCCGTGCGTAAGCTTCTGGGCACACATTGTTTGAAATGCTCCTTTGAATTGGTGAATATACTGGAACGAACAACACTTGACGCGGAGCTCATGTATGCAATAGTCGTGAAATCACCGTTCACGAATATGCCCCTACGTGAAACGGTTGAGGACCTATGCCAATTTCTTTTGAGTCGGAACCTCTCTGTGGGCATCCCTCTAGAGTTCCTGAGAGACTTGGTATTGGTGTGTACTGAGAATGTGCGACTTAAGTTTGAAGGGACGGCAGACAAACAGATTGACGGCGTCGCTATGGGCAGTCCCTTGGGACCAGTTCTGGCAGACATCTTCCTAAGTCTGATTGAAAGGAAAGTTGCTGCCTGCATCGGTGAAGCCAAGCTGTACAAGCGTTACATAGGTGATATTCTCGTCTTCACTAATGGTGAACCTTTTGATCGTCTTGCTGCCCTCCTGAACTCAATTCACCCGAACCTTTCTGTATCACGGGAGAAGGAACAAGAAGACAGACTGCCGTTTCTTGACGTGTTCATCAAGAGAAGGACCGATGGCACATTGCAGCGCACGGTGTACAAAAAAGGGACCTAGAGGGGACAATACCTACATCTCTTCCAGCTTCGCCCCAGTTGCATACAAGCGCGGCCTTGTAAAAGCTCTCCTCTATAGGGCTAGGCGGATTTGCAGTCCGGAATTGCTCAAGGCTGAAGAAGAGTTTTTATACCGGACTTTGCTAGCTAATGGGTATCCGGAGAAATTCATTCAGAACCATAGCAGACCCCCCAAGGAGAAGCTCCCCGTGCAAACTGCGGAGAAGAAGAATGTTTATCTGTTCTTACCCTTCAAGGGGGATCACTTAGCAAATGAAGTTGGTCACAAGCTCAGGTCCGCTCTAATGCACACCTAATCTACCGCCCAACTACGACTTATTCACATCACACGAAGGATTCCTCTCCACATCCGTTCGAGCAGCGCGCCAATCAGTTCGGCCTCTAACATCATCTACCAGTTCACTTGCAGTTGCGGTGACACTTACATAGGCAAGACTGGTCGCCGGCTAGCTCAAAGGGTGGCGGAACATTTCCCATTGTGGCTAAGGCAGTTGCTGTCTAACCAAGGCGGAGCGAAACAAAGAATGAATTTGAACCCTGCCTCGTCTATCTCCAAACACCTCTTGCTGACTCGTCACCAGGTGAACCCAATCGACTCATTCAAGGTGCTATTGCGCAACAGGAACCCGACGCTGTTGGCAATTGGCGAGGCGCTACTGATAAGATTGAAGTGTCCCGTACTCTGTGCCCAGAAACAACTGAGACAATCAATTAGATTGCCTTGGTCCTGATTACGTCATTCCCATCATTTTTATCTGCTTATCTATGTTACTAAGTGTGGACCCTATATATTGCGTGTTTTTTCTGCCTGTATTGCGTTGCGACTGACGAGAGCAATCGAAATGTTAACATATCGCAACCTCTGTCTTCTTACTGCTTTATTGGATTGGCTGAAGGGGACTCAGTTTTTGAGGATACCATTAGTATCTTGTGATAAACAATCGCATATCTGA
>OX104064.1:218752802-218777610 GCA_944474145.2 Dicrocoelium dendriticum
ATAGTCCTGTATCACCTTCATGCAAAACAAAACCATAAAAGCACTTTCAAAATTAGCTACGACGTATTTAAGGAACATTAAAACAAGCAATATTTACCTTGATGTAAATAGCTTAGGTTAGATTCAAAAATTATCAATTGTGTCTTGCTCATAGCTAAACTGATGTGTATATAAAGATGGAAAATGAACTGGTTTTGCTAAAGAAATTCTGTTTAACAATTTTTCGAAACATCACCCAAACAAGCGCATGCTGCTGCTGATATGCAGGACTGAGAAGGCGAGACTGTGTACTTTGTTGTTTTGACTTATTCAACCTATTCGTTTTTCCTTTTCCGTTTCAATAAGAACAATGCCTCTTGTGCATTTTCCGCTTTGTGTATGACCAACCTACATGTTTCAATGGTTTTATGCTAGCTATAATCTCAGCATCATTGGTCCAAACACCGTATAATTAAGGTTAATGAGTACATCATTGTTTCAATGGTATGATACACGAAAATTCAAATACAAGTTCCATGAAAGCACTCGTTTTATACTAGTCTTACTATTACCTTTATATAAGAATTAAAGAATTGATTAAAAAAGCAAAACTAGTGAAAATTTTGATTACCTGTCTAAATGTCATGGAGTTAATCTATATCTCAGGACATAGTGGACAACAATTTATCAAATATAGTGCATAATGCAAAAAACATGAAGCGGGCATGGTGCCTAAAACCAACCCTAATTTATTGATAAAACAAGTCTATGTTATTTTCGTGATGCTGGAAGGTAGTCAAACACATGTTGCATAACGATTCCTCAGCAACGTCCTGGTAGACGACCATTTTACGACAGATTTAAAGATGGAGAACCAGCTTCCATTTTCGGGTGTGTTGGTCACCAGAACCATTGATGTACCGTTTTAAACATCGTTTGTTAACAAAGGAACATATATCGACCAGATTAAAATTACTAGAGCGATCACACAAAATGACACAAAAAGACGCCTGCAAAACCTTCGCAAATTTGAAACACATTGTACCACTTTTGATTTAAAGCGGCGTAGTGTTATAATTATTCCGATCATTTATTTTGAACGATATCCGAAGCTGCATTATGTTTTGGCTAAAAAACAAACTTACGACTTTTTCGTATGCTCAAGTCACTACAAAGAGAATGGCTCAAAACTCTAGAAATTGACTTCCGCGATAATACCAATAATATGTAAACAGTACGGTCTTACAAAGATTCACATCCCAAATGCCACATCGAAGAGTAAGAAACACAGAGCTGGACCTGGAAACCACATAAAAGAAAATGTCGTGTACATATTAGGAGGTTAATTCGCGATACGATCCATGTGCGTCATCCAGCAAGCCGACTTTTAACAAATATACAAAGGCATGATATAGCATGTAAAACCCCACGTACGGACAATGCATATCGCTTCAATTGGAAAATCAAGGCAGTCCTGTCAGTAGTAGTGGCAAGAAAAGAAGGATAGTTTCTGAAAGAACGGTACTCAACGAAGCACCCGATAAACTAGCACATCGAGATTGACCCTGTTTACCAAATGATAAAACGGAGAGAATTAAACAATTTAAAACTGTCGCGACAAGTCGAATGAGCCATCAACAGATACCGTCCGTCGGATCGCTCGCGTCTACCAGAGACATTGCGCGGACTGGTGGATGTCAGTTTCAGGTAGTCGATTGAAAGTCACTCAAAGTCGATCAGCAATGGACGATCCAACAACGCATTGAAGAAGTCATCTATTTCGGTGATAAAACGTTTGTAAACCAAATACAAAGCTAGACAAACATAAAAATCCGAACGATCTACACGAGAAAACAATAAAATATGCTATTTAATAAATATGCCTGCAAGAATCAGATATAGAAATATTTATCAAGAGCATTATTATCAATTATAGCACATATCTACAAACCGTCTAAATAGTAATGCAATTAGATCTTTTTGCAAGAGATAAGTAGCTTCAATTACTTCAAACCAAGAAAACTAGATAAATAAATCGAGAAGACACTCATTCCACCAATGAGATGTTCATTTACTAATAAAAACGCATCCAGCTGAAATTCCCAACACCCGTTCGACAGTTACATAGTCATACTGGTTTAACGTAGACAGATAAAACGTCAATAGCTGGCTTGAATTTACTTGCTGGTCAGAGATAGATTAGAGGGTAAGAACATAGATCAACTTAAGGCGCCATGCGTGGAAAAGCGCAATGGTGAAAATCAAAGATTTAAATATTTTGCTCGACCTATGGAAGGAAGTAATGATTATTTGCGTAAGGCCATATTGAAAAGCTTAAAAGGACAAATGAAATTCGCTGGTGTTTGCAGAAAAGACAGATGCACATATTGTAGTGTCGTGGAAGACAGTGATCACGCAGGAGACTGAAAAGCCACTAGAACGAGCAAGAACCGGAACGAGCGTAGACAAGATGTAGAGGATCGGAAGAAGCAACCACATCACAAAATACTAGCAGGGAACGAGCGCGAGCAACGAAAGGAACGTGCCTGAACCAAATAGTACTTAACACTGACGTGTATAGTCAAATAAATCAAACAGAAGCTATTTGTTCGTGCATCCTGGAGCAACCCATTGACGATTAACGCAACCGATATCAAGAAAATTAGAAGCCATAGCAAAACTCAAGGCTGGTCAGCTTGCGTGCAACAGGAACAAAGCTACGGGATCAGACAAGAGGCAAGAGCCATAAAATATACAGGCTAACGAGGCACGAAGCGGAAAAGTTACGATTCCCCATGTATGCTGAGTTGTGGGACGGAAACCTGGTCGCTAAAATGCGAGGGTGCAGAATGCTTGTGGAAACCGTTGTGGCCGTGCAATAAAGATTGTGGTTTTCTTCCGCTTTTTTCTACATAGTGCCCTGATGATATATGATGAAGTAGACCTGGCCAATGCATTTTGCTGCTAAAGATGTGAAATATTGGTTAGAGAAATGTAAGCTACCGAGGTGGGCAATGGATTTCAAGTTGATGCCATCCTAACGACTGCCTTGAGAACGCTGCTAACCGTTAGAATGTATTCAATATACTTACTCCATCGCACTGAGGCTGGACCTTACCGTGGTGCGATGGACTGTGTGCCTCAGCGATCCATTGAGCTACGCTGGGTGGTGCTTTTGCACCTTCAGAGTCACTCATACCAGATTGGTCAATGGTTAGAGTCCAGACAAACTCAGCCTCATTGTCCTCCAGGCTGGGGGTTGGAATGAGGGTGGCACCTTATTCCTTAAAACGGACTCCTTGTAGCCCACCGCCAAACCCGCTGCCTTGCGGTCAGGTTTTTGAACCAAAGGCTTTGGTTGAGAACCCTTATCGTTCTCCTGTCTAGGCCTGGGCAACCTGACAGTATCCTGCCCACGCAATACTATGAATTTTCCTTCAAACAATTTCTTGATGCTCTGACCACCGCAGAGGATAATAAACGGTGCCCTATCTGCTGCATCGAGCAGGGTGGATAGGGGTTTGGATGATACTGCTCAAGCCTTCCCGTCTTCTTATCCCCCTCTTACGCTTTTTTACTCTTACCGTCCCATTCCAACTTCAATTATATCCCCCCAGTTTTCAACCCTCCGATACTTGGCCCTCCCCCAACATGCTTTGCTAGGCATTTACCTTCTAATTTCAACTCACACATGATCGCGGAGCGTCACTCCTCTCCTGTCGACAAGCCCATGTCCAACCAAGCGGTCCAATCCAGTTCATCGGCTTCCATTTGGAGCCCTCGATCCTCCTTCAGATTGGCATGCCTCAATGTACGCACACTGCTACAAATCGGTCAACAGGCAGCACTTGCCCGAACATTGGAGACCCTCTCGATGGATATCTGCTGTTTTTCAGAGACCCGCCTGCAAGACTCGAGCACTGTGCTCACTCTGCGATCCCCTTCAGGGGACGCAAGCAGTATTTTCTCTTTGCGCCTATCCGGTGACGATGCAGCTTCGAGCACCGGCCAAGCCGGTGTTGGTATTGCCTTGAGTCCCCGGGGCTGAAGCTGCTCTGGTTGATTGGATTCCAATCAGTAGTCTGATGTGTGCGGTCCCATTGGCTGGCTTGTTTAAAGCTATGAAGTCGCGCGGGACTAAAAGATGTCTATTCATCATCGCTGCCTATGCGCCCACAAACTGTAGCGATGATTAGGTAAAGAACGACTTCTACCGCCAACTGACCCAGCTCCTTCGCCACAGAAGAAGCACGGACACTGTTGTGCTGGCGGGGGATATGAACGCACAAGTTGGAAAGTCGTCCACTGATGAACTGCATCTGGGCGGTCAACACGGTGTAGGCTCCTGTAATGATAACGGTGAGCAGTTACTTCATTTGTGTGAAGATGCTCACTTATTTCTTGCGAGCACTAATTTCCGATACAGCACCCGCCGAAGGGTGACTTGGCGCCCACCAACCTCGAACCAGCCTTGCACGCAGATCGATCACATTGCGATAAGTTATCGCTGGAGAGGCTGCATCCAGAATTGTCGCTCGATTTGGAGCACATGTGTGGACACCGATCATGCACTTGTATGTGCTGACATGCGGATGCGTTTTGGCGGACGCCCACGACGACGCTGTGAGCGTATTGACACCAGCCAACTGACAAAGCCAGCTGTTCTGAATGCGTATCGAAGTACGCTAACATGTGAGTTGAGCAAGCGCTCACAGGAGACAATTGATGGCCACTGGTCACATGTTCGCCAGACCTTACTAGCAGCAGGCAAATCCTCATGTGGTATGTCTAATAGACAACATGGACATTGGGTCTCTTCGCAGCCTTTGGAACTTATAGATGCTCGCCGGCAAATCCCGGCTGGAAGCGAGCACAATGAAACTCGCAAAGAGCTCCGAGCAAAACTCCGTGCTAGCCTGAACAGGGACCGCGAATCTTGGTGGTCTCATCGTGCGTCAGAGATGGAAGTGGCCGCTGCCCTTGGCAACCATCGTAAGTTATTCCGTCTGATACGGGAAACAGGCAGCAGGAGACCTGGTGTTAGTGAAACTATAAGTGACGAGAGTGGACAGCCTATCCACAAATTGTCAAAACGTCTGGAGCGTTGGGCTGAGCATTTTGAAAAGCAAGTTAATCGGCAAGAATTGTTCGATTCGCCGGTCACTGATCGCCCCGCTCCGTGGGCTGTCCCTTTGGATCCACCCTCTCGCTCAGAAGTCGATCGTGAGATCGGACTGTTGAAGTTGAACAAAGCCGCGGGACCAGATGATCTTCCTCCAGCCATCTTCAAATTTGGAGGCTCTGCTCTTGTTGATGCTTTGCATGAATTACTAGTGAAACTGTGGGAGCAGGAAACTGTCCCAACCGAGTGGAGCCGCTCCGTTATTGTTCCCCTCTTCAAAGGCGGCTCGCGCTCGGAATGCGGCAACCATAGGGGAATCAGTCTGAACTCCATCGCCTCCAAATTACTCGCGTCCATAATTCTCCACAGACTGACTGGCGCTCGTGAAAGCCAGATTCGTGAGGAGCAAGCCGGGTTTCGTCGGGGTCGTTTCTGCATCGACCACATCTTCACCTTGCGTCAGTTGTTGGAGCACCGTCACACATATTAGCGGCCCACCGTAGTCGTGTTCCTCGACATCAAAGGTGCCTTCGATTCGGTTGATCGATGTGCCCTTTGGAATTGTCTACTCAGGAAAGGTGTGCCCGAGAAATATGTAAATATTATCCAAGCATTATATGCGCGTAGCACGGGCAGAGTAAGGGCTTACAGCAGGCTGTCGCCACCCTTCAATATCTCCAGCGGTGGAAGACAAGGATGCCCGTTGTCACCTTTCCTCTTCAACTTCGCTATTGACGACGTCATGGAGATTGTATTTACAGGACATGACTTGGATGGTGTGGAGCTACTCCCAGGAGAACGACTTCTTGACTTAGTGTATGCAGACGACATTGCCCTCATCTGTGACAGCTCCCAGACTTGCCAAGCCGCGCTGGACAGATTAGCACTGGCTGTCAGTCGCTTCGGGCTTTGCTTTGCACCACCGAAGTGGAAAGCGTTCCTCCAGGATTGGCAGGGTTCGCCCCCTATGCTGACCCTTGTTGGGGATCCGCTAGAAGTCGTTCAGAAATTCAATTATTATTGTATCAGCACCCTTGGGATCGAAGATGAGATCACGAACCGCATAGCGGAAGCTCGAAGTGCTTTTGCTAACCTTCGCCACCTATGGCGACGGCGCGACATTACTCTCGCCCTGAAGGGTAGAGTGTACAATGCAGCGGTACGTTCGACCTTACTGTACGGTTGCGAAACCTGGCCCCTAAGATCGGCGGACATGAAGAGGCTACTTACGTTCGACCATCGGTGCCTTCGCAGTTTGGCTCACATCTGGTGGGAACACCGCGTGAGTAACGAGCGTGTTCGACGCCTTGTTTACGGCCTAGGAAAAGGGAATGAACCGCTCAGCACCGTCATTTCACTCACTAGGCTCCGATGGCTGGGCCACGTGTTGCGCATGCCAGCCCACCGACTCCCTCGACGTGCATTGTTTGCTCACCGGGGATGTGGGTGGAAGAAGGGGAGAGGTGGCCAAGCGATGACTTGGTCCAGAGGAATGAAGGCCCTCACTTCGGAGCTGGCCTCAGTTGGAGCTTCACGGCTCCCTGGTTGGGGTCCAAAAGACGGTGAACACGTTTGGCTGGATACACTTGCTGATATGGCAAGGAGCCGAAATCAGTGGCGTTCGTGTTGTGAGTTTCTTTGTCCCCCCCATCCCTTTAGTCTCCCACTCCATCTATGATCTTATTTCGTAGGGTAAAACGTAATTAAATTTTTGTTTTTGCCTAGTAGCCGGCTAGTAGCTTACCGGAACGATGCGTATCCGTTGCTGGTAGCTCAGCTGGCATTCAACTGTCGTATTTATTTTTCCTTTATGTATTGTATGTGTTGTATACGTAAGGTCAAAACGCACGAGCAAGTTAAAAGGTCATTCTGATACACGGACTGCTGTAATCTGATCAATGTCTAACTGGGTGAGTACATAAAAGTGTCACAAGGAGAATGATGAACCAATAGGGAAGCAGAGAATTGGACGCTTTGTGTATGTGTGTGTGTGTCTGGAGTTGTGTGCACCTGTCTGTTTAGACTAGGTCAAGAATGCTGACAGAATACACAACAGTATGTATGTATGTATTTCCTTTATGCATTGCGGTACAATAGCGGAGGTGTTTTACCATCTCTAGCTGACATGTGTAATGATGATGATGATGATGATGATGAATATACTTACTGACTCGGAAGGACAAATTAGGATGCATGTTCATTGAGATGAAGGCAGCGCTGTGTGCAGAATTCGGAGAGGAAATGGATTAGCTGCAGGCTTTGGAGACGTTTCACTCGGCAAAGTGGGAACAGTAAGTATTTGATGATGTTTTATAGAGGCCGCGCATGTGCCTGGCGCTTGGGCTTTCAGATTTAGAACAATGGTTTAGAGGGTAGTCCATTCAAAGACTGTCCAGCGAACACCATGCTAGATGCAATTTAGCATAGATGTTAGGATTTAACAGGGTGTATGAGCAGGTGAAGTTTGACAAATGTTTTTCGGAGCATTTGTCGGTACAGAGGATCCAACCTTTGGAGCTGGAACGGAAGGTAAACGAGATGACACGATTGGTAGCAAAGCTGAGTTCGAAGGATACGTCGAACGACTTTAAACAACGCAACGAACATGAAAGCCGGGAGGACCGTCGCTGTTTTGATGAAACCTGTGGGTCATATTGCCCGACTTTGTATGAACAGTACTGTTTATCGTCGCTTCTCCTTATCCATGTAGAATAGATGGAGAGTGCCGGTCCTCGATATAAACATAGGAGGATTGTCAGCCCGTGTCATAGTGGGCACAGAACGGTGGTTTCCATTACGCGAACGGTTGATGGCGTTCGGTTAACATAATCATCATTTATAATGAAGGCGGTCGGAGGATATACTTTAAAGCGAGGGGTACAGCGATCACAATTTATAATAGGACATTGGTGGTTTCTTTCGTGAGTAGTATAATTTTCGTAGCCACGAGTAAACTTTGTACAATAATCTACATCGACGAGGAATCGAACCCCGGACATACGGATTACCGGTCCGCTGCTCTACCACTGAACTACCGAGGAAGGACGATCAGGTGCGCAATTTAATACCTGACTTCAGCTTGGTTCGCGACGCAATGCCAATAAGCTCAAAGAATGCGTCCTGTTGTTGCAGATAGGCTCACTTACTCGTCCCTTCCCAATTAACCAAAGTACCTCTATTCCTGATGTTTAAAGCGCGTCGGTAAATGCAGATGTAATATATTAAATTGCGAACCTGATTATCAGGCATCGGTAGCTCCGTGGTAGCGCAGCTGACCGGTAATCCGTATACCTGGGGTTCGATTCCCCGTCGAGGCAGATTATTGTGCAAAGTTTAATCGTGGCTTATACTTTCTACGAAAATAGCAGAACACTTATTAAACATTCGATTTTCTAGGTGGAGGTGTTTACGGAAACGCTATTCGGTAATTATATACCCAAGTGACCTGGTGCCAGAACCTATTGAGAATGGACGTTGTAATTGTGGGCAACGAAACAATCGGGAAGAGTACAGGACAGCCTAATCGTAAGTGTCGGGAATGTGTTAACTAATTGCGGAAGTCGCAAGATACGGGAAGGGATAAAGAGTTATGTGCACTTGTTCACCGATGTAAATGTTGAATAATGTTCAAGCAACTGGCTAGAACACCAGATACCATTAATTCCGGGGGACAATGCTCATCAGTTTTCAGAGGAATACCACAGAACTCCCTGTTGGAGGTACAGAAATAGGTTGCAGTCTTGGCGAATAAAGCGATCATTAGGGGAACCAGACACCCGTATTAATCAATAATCATTCTGACGAAGAAAAAACAACCTACCGATTAATCATCGCGTTCAGAGAGCTGCACACATTGATTTAAAGTACGTGTTTCCGATGCCACAGCTGCAAAAACATTTTCTAATCCTCACAATGCAAATCAGATTTCGTTGATGGATCTCCGCTCGGGATATTGGTAGCTTACCGTCGCTGAAGAAGATCGTCATAATAAAGCTTTTAATATGAATGTCCAGCAGAATGAATTTTTGAGGATACCGTTTGGATTATGCATTGCTGCTGCTACATTCCGACGCCTACTACTGACGATTCTGGCAGATCTTCAAGGAGCGTGGGCCTTTGAAGATGATATTATTATTTTCTTTGAGGCAGAACAGGAACATATTGCCAGACTCGCAGTCGTACTAAAACGACTATATAAAGCCGGTTTAAAACTAAGTCGCAAAAAACTGCAACTGGTCCAGGATTCTAGTGTGTGTCTTGAACACACTGTGGGGAATGAACATGTAAAAGCATCGTTTGTGAAACTTGCGACAATCAAGGATTTTGTTATTCCTAAATCCAAATTTCAGATTCATGCATTTATGGGAGTGGTGGCATATTCATCGAAATCCGTGCCACATTTGGCAGAGCTGGTCAGCCAGTGACATAATCTACTCCACAGGGACGAACCGTTCGTTGAGACATCCGAGACGGAACAGGACTTCAACCAAGTTATGTCCTAAGTAGTAAAATATCCTGCATTTTAGGCATACTTAATTCGAGTAAGAGTTTCACTGTGGCGCTCGACGCAAGTAACGTTGCAATCGGTGTAGTTCTGTCCAAATCTGCCCGAGTGATAGAATATGCCAGTAGAGTGCCAAAGTGCACAGTGCAAAAGTAGTCTAAAATCGAAAATGAATGTCTTGCCATCTTATGGCCTCTGCAGAATTGGAGAAAGTGTATGTTAACGAATGGGTTCCATGTCACCACTGATGACCAACCGCTGTCATGGCTGATGAAGGCGAAATACCCGGTTTAGCGTTTGGCACCATGGGCCTACCGGCTTCAAGAAATCTAAGTTACAATTGAGTAAACTGCGAAGCGGAAAATCTACTCATACATGCTGTCGCGTCTGGCTCTAAACTAAATCATGCCAGCCAATGCTATAACCATGTACGCTGTTGCAGTGGAGAATGGGAACTTACGGGAAATGCGGAGAAGTAAACTTCGTGCGTATATTTTGTACCTATTTAAAATCGGGAACCAAACAGGAAGCAACATTTGGAGAGCTGAAGGAACTCCGCCGGATCTAGGTCAGGCTTCAACCTGCAAACGGCAATTCGGTGGTGGTAACGACTGGGACGAAACTACAGTTTAATTCAAAAAATGATGCGCGTATTTGAATCAGTTAGCCCATGTTAATGTCCATATGGGATTGGCAGGAGATTTTGGACTGCTACGGAGGATATATTTGTTCAGCATTGCGAAAGGCCGTAGTTGCATACTATCAGAACTAAACTTCTAAACAATCTACGGGAAGGATGCTCAGAGATTACCAACGTAATTTATTGAAGTCGATGAACCGTTTAGTCACTTAGGTCTCAAATACACCTTTGTGAAGACTGACCACTTTACACGATGGGTTAGAGCCTTGTCGATCAGAGATAAACTAGGCGGCGGCAATTCACTTTTATTCGAATTCAACGTGTCAACAAGGCATGGATCACAAAGTAGGTTATCACGGACCAGGTACCTTGGTTGTAATCAAAGGCGTTCCAAATAATATTGAACGAGTAGGGGATCCGGAGAAGACGCAAGCCACCGCACCACCCTCAACTACACTGAAGAAGAGAGCGGTTAATCAGAGCTAAGAATGCTTGGAGAATCTGCACGGAACCGGCGTAATAGGATGCGTTAACGGAAGTGTTACTTGCTTATCGAACCAGCATGCACTTACCGCCAACTATTTCCATTCGATTTACAGTTCACTAGAAAGACACAAATTGCACTCGCCACCTGCTAATGAATGAACCTGAGTGAAAGCTACCGAATTCATTTCGCGAGACATATGAAGCAAAGTCCAGAAGAGTAACCAAACATCAAAAGTAAGGAAGTAGGGGGCAGTGTGATATGAAGTACGCAGCGCACAAGTAGGGACATTTAGTTAAATGGAAACAAGTCAAGGTACGAAACAACGATCGACAAAGACACAGGGGACTTGATAGTAGCAAGTTGAAAGTAACCTTAGAAAGTTCAGTATAGGTAATTGATTAAAAAGTAGGGAACTTCAATATTTACGACAAAACTCATATCTACTGTGGCCGTGGTATTGTAGAGAGAGGCATTTTCGTGCAGGGGCAGAGGCAATGGGGGGAAAACAGCGAGCAATCAGGTGACTGAAAAGCCACTAGAGCGCGCAAAAATTGGAACGAGCATAGACTTACTGTACGGGATCCGAAAACACAACCGCATAACAACAAAAACTTCGCTGGGAGAGGAACGCGAGCAAAGAAAGGAACGTGCCTGCACCATAATTTACTATCATGGTTGTCTTGGTTCAAATAAATGAGACGGAAACATGTTAAGCTAGACGAAATCAGAAAAGCAGATCTGTTTAATATGATGGTTATTTGCGTACCAGTCAGTCTCCAAAAAATACCGCAACAGGATGTGCGAGACACTCGATGTCACATGAACACAGGATCCCATTATCATTCAATAATTACGTCGGACGGACGCACGCTATTAGGGTCCATCCATGCGCTTAATTCGGATTCACTGATCTATGCGTTATGCATGGTCCCTCCAAACACCTCCCGTTTGACGTCCACTGTCATTTGATTTGAACCTGGGGTTAAGCTGGAGTGGTGTGACATGAACACGGCACCGACTGGGCTATCTTCTGGCTCGACAATCGAGTGAAGGAAAGGTTTTTGGATAAATAGGCTTATCTTCCTGAATAGCCTCTGTTGTTGGGCGTTGGAACTCATCCAGAAGTAATTCAACTGGCGTAGTTAGGGCACCTTCTCTTCTGTCATATATGACGTAACTCCCGAGTTGTTTGATGTGCGGATCCGTCTGTCATCGCCTACGGCACATCATAACATGCATAACCATATCATCTTTCAACCATTCTAGGTGTCCAAGAGATTTGGTTGTTCATATTGTCCTTCGCAAACACTTTCTGTCCAAATTCGAAGTGCCGTGGTATGGCTTGATGCCTTCGGTTTTACTGGTGCTCCCTATTTCAGCTTCTCGGGGATTGTGTCTATCTAGTGGCCTTATTAGACAAAACTTGGTTCAAGGCCTTCTGAACAGAAATGATTCTGCTGGGGACTTCCCTTCAGGCATCTGTGGATTGGGCGTAATAATATAGGTTAAAGAAAAGTTGGTAAGACCATTTGGGTTAGTACGACTCCTTCTGCTTTGAGCAGAGCCCGCTTGAAAGTGCTCACAAATCCTTCAGCTTGGCCATTTGACTGAGGATGATAAGGAGATGAGAACAAATGCTACATGTCGTGTATCGCACAGAATTCAGCAGAAGCTGAAGAGATAAACTTGGGTCCATTTCGAATAATATCTTTCCGGAAACACGAAACAACTGAATACTTTCCTGATACCTATAATTCTAACTGGCGTTAATGTGTTCGACATTTGAAAGATCTCGTGCCAGTTGCTGTAGGCATCGATGATAAGTAAATAGTTCTGTGTTTTGACTAGTACTGCGAAATTAAGTTGAAATGTTGACCATGGATTTGTGGGCTTCGTCCAGAAGAACAGTTCTCATTTCCGCGGCGATTTTGCTGTCAGGACACAATTTGAACAGGAAGGTGTTAACTCCTTAATTTGAGAATGCATAAACGGCCAGTAGAGCTAATTTCTCTCTAGAGGTTTCATCTTGTTGGAACCGGGGTGTCCAGTATGAAATTGATATAAGATTTTACATTGAAGTTCGGCTGGGATGACGACACGTTCACCATACAAAATACGGTCTTCGACGACCGATAGTGCATTTCCTCTCTTGAATATTTGTTGTAACTTTACGTCGGCAAATTTTTGAGGCCACTGGGAATGGTAAAACGTGCTCACCTGCGACAGCAGCCGGTCCCGTTAGGTGGCATCTCGAATTTGAATAAAAGATATTAGAAACTGGATAACAGTAACTGAGAATATAACGTTAACGTCCGGTTCGATTGCAAAACTTGCAACAACAGTGTCTTCTGGTTGTTGCTGTTCGTCTAACAGTGGTGACAGCGCATCGGCTTGACAAATGGTGCTCGTCCATCGGTAATTGTTATTGAAACCTACCCTAACATAGTTTCGCCCATCTCAGAAAACGATTGGCTGTATATACAGGAGTTGCTTTCTTCGAGTGAAATATACTAAGCGGTTTGTGGTCCGTTAGCAAGGTGAAGTGAGGAACATTTAACATTTTGTGAAAATGTATCACTGCATACACAATAGCGAGGGCCTTGTTTTCAATTCGACTATAATTCTCCCTGCTACTGTCAATGAACGAACGGCATGAGCGACTGGCATCTCAGACCCATCTGGGAATATGTGGGAAATGACTGCTCCAACTCCATGGCTGGATGCATCCGATGCCAATAAAACTGTTAGTTTTGGATCGTAGTGCATTGGCATTAATTCTGAGCGTATTGACAGTTTTATGATGTCCAAGTCATCTTGACGTTTGGTCGTCCAAACCCATGGGAAGTCCTTTATCAGCAACCGGTTTAATGGTCCGGGTAGGTCGTGCATGGACGGCAGGTAGGCATCGTAATAACTAGCCATACCCAGGAATTATCTCAACGTCGTTAAGTCTTTCAGCACAGGCTATTCCTTGCTCGGCTTAATTTTTGATGGATCAGGTCTTCGTCTATTTTGGTCAGTGATAAAGCCCAGATAATACAAGATGATGAAAAGGTCGCACTTGTCCAATCGTAGGCGAAACCATACTCCTTTATTCTGTCAAGCACGAGTTCCGTTCGTTGGTGTACCTCTACCTGGTTAGATCCAAATATTATGACATCGTCAAGGATTACGGCTGTATAAGTTAATCCCTGTAGCATGGTATCCATGACTTGATGAAATGGTGGACGTGTATACTGGAATAGTCCTCTGTGAAAGTTAATCGTTAGCTACTCACGGTTTTCTTCAAACATTTCAATCTGGAGATATGCGTCTAACAAGTCCAGTTTGACAAAACATTTGCAACCCGTCAGACGTGCAAAAGGTCCTCAAGGAGGGATAGGGGGTATTTGTGGTTTTCTAAGGCTCCATTTAGGCAAGTAGAATGATCCGTACATAAACGTATCTTCCCGTTTGGTATCTTGACAATCAAAATGTGGGCTGCCCATGAAGAGAAATTTGTCACTTTGATAACTCCGGTTGACTATAATGTGTCAAGTTCTTTTTTGACGATTGAAACCAATCCATATAGAAATGGTCTTTTCGGTAGTAAGACTGCTTTGCTTCTGGCCGCAGGGAAAGATAGACCTTTATTTTAGTGCACAATCCCAGACCATTTCGAAGCACCTGCGGATAGTTCCGCTGTAGAGTCTCCGTCCACTATGCGGATGCGTAGCTTAATTTGTTACCCACGGAATGCAAGGGAATACCATACTGTTTCATTTTCTCAAACCAATCGAGACCGAGTATGTTTAGATCGGGATGTATCAGTATGTAGCCTACCCATCTGAACTGACAAACTTGGAACATTACAAAATAATAGATTTTTACTGGCTAAATCCAGCGGTCCTCTTGAAACTTTGGTTGCAATCCGAGTTGTTCTTTTTACAGGTGGCTTACTGATTGTCATCCAAGTTGTCTCAGAAATGAGCGTGATGTCTGAGGCAGTGTAAACTTGGAAGCGTACGGGCACCTGGTTCAAAACTACTGTTACTAACCTACATTTTGCGGTCACTGTATCGAAGGTAGCAAACACACGATAAATCAGAGGTCTTTGTTTGGTTAATAATGTCGGTACAAAGGTCTTGACAGTGTTTGGTATAAGTATTCATGTTAAAAATGATTGAAAGGCTATGAGCCTCCTTGTGCATCCGTTTGTTTCATTTCTGACAAAGATGCTTCCTGAACGGGCAAAGTTGACGAATTGTCATTCGACACATTTCCAACATTCGGATGGTGGTCTGTTTGACTTCAGTGAGATTTGGACCGTCACTGTACTCCCGCGCTGGATTGATACGACCAACACATCCATGGGACATGGACTGTGGCCTTGGGCCATCGTGTTCTTATTGAGCTTCAAGTTGATTAAACTCTGGCATTCGGAATTGACAGACATGAAGTTGATTGACGGGTCCTGTTCAGTTTCATTATGCAGCCTCTTGCGTATTTCGGCATCTACGGGCGCATTGAGATCAAAAACGAAAATTAAGGCATTTAACTGGTCGTGTGATGTCTTTTAGCCTGAAACGCCCGCAATGACCAATGACAGTACTGGCATAATTTACGAAATTGTCTAACGCGCACTTATTGAGCTTCACGCAGCTGTAACGGACACAGAATAAGAAAGAATGTTCACCAAAAACATCATTAAGCGGAGGTGAAAGTTAGTTGTTGATAAGATCTTTAGAGGATAATCGCAAAATAAAAGCGAGAATCTTCTCATGCTCCTTGGCTCCCAGCTTTCGCAAAAGCAGTCGGCACTTCCATCCGTCGTCAGCATCAGTGATTTCTGACCAGAAAACATTTTCGTATTTTCTGAACCAGGAATCAAAGGTTAGGCTGGCACCCCGGTCATACTGAAACTCACAAATCCTGTTGGCAATTGCACCCGCTGATGATTGCTACTTTACACTGTTTGGTCTTGCTTGAACAGCAAAAGCTGAAGGATAATTTCGAGCAATCGTTTCTGGCTTTCTTCAAATTGCATCTGTTGTTTCGAAAGTATTGCGGTATGTTGCTTCAGTGAAAACAACGTTGTTCGTCGTATCCAAAATACCTTTACCTTCTTCGTCATTTGTTAAGCCAAACGAAAACAGAATAACTGAACAGTGTAAAAATGGTTAATTGTGTAACAGTCAGTATCAAAATATACAGCAACAGGACGCGCTAGGCACTCGAGGTCATATGAACACAATATCCGAATTCAGCTAATTCATCAAAGTCACTCCCAATTAGCAGGCTTATGTTAATCTGGAAAAGCACCATTCGCCGGCGTTTCGAACTACCATGTCTCGTTTGTTGTGCGCCTCCCAGCGGACCCCTGATGGGTTCCTGCCTCATGACTTCAGGATGCCAACAGCTAGTGGTACTTTGCCATGAGTGATAGCAGCGCAACTGCGTGTTTGATATTTGACTATGATATAGCCCGGCTCAACTTTCTGTTCCATGCCAGTTACGAGCCGTGCAGATGTCAATGGCTAGCCTCAAGAGTTAGGACTTTCCGCATGTCACCTATGTACCACATAGGACTTAGAAGCTATACGGAGGCACGCTTTTATGGTCCAACCATGCACATCATTTGGGTTCACTGATCCATTCGTTAGGAAGTGTCTGTCCTAACAAAACATATTTGTCCTTGCATCCGGGAGTAACCCATGACGATTAACGCAATCAAGAACAAGAAAATTAGCAGCCATAGAAAACTCAATGCTGGTCAGATTGTGAGCAACAGGAAAAAAGCTACGGGATCTGACGGACAGCAAGAGAGTTAAAATATACAGACTAACAAGGCACGAACGTGAAATGATACGATTCCCCAAATATGCTAAGATGTTGGACGGGAACGCCGTCGCTAAAATGAGCATGCGGACAGTTGTGGAAATCGTGGTCGTGTGCAATAAATTGTAGTTTTTTGTCGTTTCGTTCTTGCTAAAATATGAGACGCTCTAAGGTGTTGCTGCACGTACAACAATATCCCTTCGTAACTGAACACTATACCTTGCACTTTCTTGAATAAGCAATATTCAGGGAGAAATCTTTAGCTCAATATACACAGGTTTCAGTGAACATAGTTAAGTTGAATATTATCGGATAGATATTGTAAATTGACACTCGAACAGTGTTTGTTATCCCTTTTAGGATTTTGTATGCCCTGTTTGACGTCCGAATAGTTCCGTGCCTTTATAGAAAATTTTTAAGTTCAACCGTTGCTAATAACGGGAAACTACACTGTTTATTCTGAATTTTAATTAATAGAAGTGGTTATGTTTGCACTAATCATATTTCTTTTAGCGGTGTTATCATAACTGTTATGCAACAATTTTATTTTTATACGATAAACAAATGAGATGAATTCCTAATAAAAATTTAGCATGGTGACTATACAAGCGCATTTTTCTTACCAAATGCCTAGGTTTAATGGAAACAACACGGTCTTGGTTGTGTTAAAGAGCAGCAATGGTTATTACGATATGTTTATTATGAATGACGTTAATGGAAACATTTAAGTTATATACTTCTGTACTATACTGAAACTTGAAACTTCCTGTGTGATACTACCAACTGCTGAAATTCTGGAAATTCTCATTCGCGGAATAATAGATTAAAATAATTGTTAGTTGGTATCTACGAATTTTCTAGTAAAATGTATCGTAATATTTTTCCCTATCAAGGAAACTAACATGTTGTTTACCATAGACTTTGGCAAAATGCAATTTTGCCTTGGTTTCATCTGTAACTTCAAAGTAAATACTTCATTTTTTGTCAAATGTAATTATATGTTAAGCAAGTTTTCATTTAAGTATTGAAAGGTTGGTAATATCAGCTTTACACATATATTATTCCATATTATGCCTGTTAATATGTTCGGATTTTGCTCGAGTAACTACCTGACCTTAGTTATCCGAAGAAGTATTCCGTGCACACTGATCCAACGTGTTAATCGTAGATTATTTCCAGACGTCACGCAAAATCTATGTGAAACACATGATTGCGCCATGTATAACACTTATTTATTAGGTGCTGCAAGATAAATATAAATTGAGATTACAACTTCCTTCTCCTAATTCAAACACTTGTGTTGTGTCAAGTAAATCCCTGATTAACAATCACATGTCTATCATGTGAAGATAAAATGTTTCCGGTGGACAGGCAGCTAGCACGTTCGTATCTCGCTCTGGCCAGATTGCTAAAATGTTCCAAGATTTCTGTTAACGTCCGATCCACATGCTAGATATGGCATACTTGATTCTGCGAGACCCACATCATGTGTGCCGCCCTTTACTGCAACTCAGCAGCAATACAAACCTGAGGGGCCACTCATTAAAACTCGCAGAACAATACAGTCGTCTGGAGTGCCGCAGAAATTTCTTTTCCATCCGTGTCTGTCACCCGTGGAATGCTCTCCCAGAATCGGTCGTTTCTGCACCGACACTAACAATATTTAAAAGACGGTTGGACGATGCACTCATCCACTTACACTTTGTTACTTAACACTATGTCTCCATCCTACACCTGGAGTTTACCCTGGAATTATTTGTTGTTAACTGTGGGTGTTGTGAATCTAAGTGGATCGCAGGACTGCAGCGAAGCAAACGATAAGTCCTTATTTTCGTATTTAAAGTATTAACTATTTTACTATCCTCTTCATCATAATTGTTATGTTGATATCCCCACCAACTATCCAACGGGGCTTGTAAAGATCATTTGAAGTATTAACCAAAGGAAAGGCTACTCAAACCCTTAAATGTAAGTAATAAAAGTTGGCCAACGGAGTTTCAGATGTTAATAAATTACCATATCCATATTGTGTGAATACATTTTGGTTCGGCATCACCGGTTCTAATAATTAACACATGGTATAGTGGAATATAATAAAACTCGTTTCTTTACACCAGTTACATAACTAGGCAACGTCTCTACCACATATTTTCGCAATTGACAATGTGTATTTCAATTGTCACTCAGTTCTTGCCTGTCCCCTATGGCAAGTCAGTCTAATCTGCTGAGCTTGCAATATTGCTCAAATATCTGGTAGCTTCCTCACGCTAAGAGTTCAGCCTTTTATCACATTACGGTGAAAAACGTTAAAGAGCAAAACCCAAAAAGACCCGAAGCCTGCAGCGCAATACTAATTCTGTTAGAGGTGTCATTATTTTGGGTACATTCATGTGATAACCCCTTCATCATCTTAAAAAGATTACCGAGGGAATGTTCGGGCGGCAAAATACGTGAAAACTACTTTGTCGTGCTCCAAATCCCGCAGTAACCAAGTCCACTTTATTGACTGCATATCTGCAACCGATTTCATGACAGTTAGCTTCCTAACTCGAGGGCAGTTATTGCCTTACCGATACAGCCGATCTAAATAGCAACTTATAATATGGGTACCGACGTCGCCATATATGTCCCTGTAGCTTTCCGCTGCTGAGAACCATTATCATAGTTCCATTTGTTATCATCCGTGAAAATTTCCTAAGCCGTTTCTAACACTTGGTGGGCGCAACTGCTCTCGTTACTAGTGAGAACGTTGCTCGATAGTCCAGTAAACAAATCCTGTTAGTGTATTTTTACAGAACCACCGAAATAGCCTGACCTTTAAGTATCTGACCTAAGTTCAGGTAAGACAATAATCATATTTTCATATAGCAGTTAAAATTACCCAATTTGTCCGGATTTCCGGTCTACCAGATACAGATGGATCACGCAGATATCCATATGTGAAGCGGAAGTTAAATAATAATTTTAAGCAAATGTTGGTAATCGGAACAATCAAAACTTCAGAAAACCTTTGGTTTTCTAGATTCCAGATCTTCCCTTGGAGTGCCGGTGATGATTTTATATGCGCTGACCCTCAAGCAGTATAAAGGAGTGTAACATATTTACGGGATTCTGGGTTGGCGATTGAAAGCGCGTTAAGTTTGAAGACAAATTGGCTTCCAAACAAAAATAAAGGATTCGAAGCAAATGAAAGCAATCATTTTCATCGAGCAATTTGAAACTTTTGACCAGAAGACGAGAGCAGGTAGCTGCAAGCATTTCGTATTTTCCATTCAGTACCCATAAGAATAACCGATGGGAAAGGAAAGAAAACAAAGAAACACAATCTAGGATCAAAATGGATGAAGTTGATTCAGTCTTTATGTCCAAAGAGGCCTGAGACTGACGAATTGCTGCTTATGCACGCAAAGCTTACACGGTGTCCATCGGTCGTCTCAAGAATGACTTCATAAAGCAATGAAAAAATGGATCAATGATTTGATGGGTATATAGACCAATGCTTGACAAAACTTGGAGGATGGTTAAGTTTAAATTGATAACATAAAAAGCATCTGTAAATGAAAGCGCGTAATGCATTAATCTCCAACGGTCTTACATTGGAACATGTGTAAGTATTCCTTTATGGATTTAGGAGGATTGTGACATTATCCCGTGTTTGATCTTCAAGAATGTTTGCGTCCTATGTTCAGGGTAGCTTCAACACGTTATTTGAATACGACAAACGTAAGGCATTAATTGACTGCGCCGGCAATGCTTACCAAGGTTGTGAGACTTTGGGTAATAAAAGTATTTTCTACATTCCATTCGACTATACTGCGTGCCCAAATTAATCTAATGCCAACTCAGATATGTGAATCAGGTGAATTTCAAGGGATGGTACCGAGTACGGCCGAGGATTATAGGATCTGATACACCATTATGATATCGCGTCAGTGAAGCAAATAAGTCCAGAGGATTCGAAATAATATGGAACACTGGTAGCCCGGCTTGGTTGCTAACCAGTTGATCGATTTTCCGAGCTTGATCAAGAAATCGCATACGTTTCACCACCATGCGAGGTGGCATCTTCAGTGCAGTAATAGGCAGTGTGTAATGCTGCTTAGTGAATTGTCAGTCCGTCATCCACGGGCAGGTGACTTTTGAAGGTGGCGATTTCGATTTGTGCCACGTGATCTCTGCCCATTTGCTTCCACGGCTGAACCAGGTCTTGCGATTCGCCGGAGATCTTTCTTTCGGAGTTGATGGTACACGGGGTCAATGTCGATGCGCATGTTGATCGAATTATTAGAGGAGTACCATGCTTCTAGGAACTCTCTTCCTTTCTGTGTTGTTGTTTGAGCTAAAATCACTGTTTGGTTCCAATTGAAGCTATGTCCCTCCTCATCTACATGCGCTGAGACAAGAGACGATGCATGACGGACTGACAATCCACTAAGCAGCAATACACACTGCCTATTACTGCACTGAAGATGCCACCTCGCATGGTGGTGAAACGTATGCGATTTCTTGATCAAGCTCGGAAAAACGGTCAACAGGTGAACTCCAGAGGATATATTTTAAGTTTCCAGCTTGGGTGAGTAGGCAGGTTGGGACAAGCTTCTGAAGTCCCTTGTCACACTGCGTTGTGCAATGCAAACTGAAAAATATTTGTCACTGATAAATGGGCAGTTGCTTGACAAGACACTGGTGGGATGGTGGGCGTTATTTTAAATTTCCCACATTAATATGAGTAGTTGGTTTAGGTGTTTATTGAACGGAAGTGTAGCTTAAACTCAGTAGCGTAAAATGATAATTGTCTGCAAAATCAAGACTACACGAGGGCAATTATAGCTAATGTACCCCGTGAGGAAATTAAGAACACGAATTGTCACACATGTACAGCCTCCTTAGGTTTATGCGACAAATGAGTCCAGCTTGAAAGCATAGTTAATATTTTCCAAATTACTACAGCTTAGACAACAAATTGATAGTGGTCAAAAGCATGCAAACGTTTTTGTAACAGTATTCATTTGAGGAAAGAAACAATAAGGATTAGGAAGGATTTCCAGAGTTGTCAAGCCGATAGAGAACTATAATTTCTCCGGCATTCCTGACAGCCATGCTACGACATTATCTTCAAGCACTTTCCTCTGAGATAGCTGTTATGACTGAGTTTCGGCAATTGCAGGCATACCGGGTTCGGAGTATTTGACATTTACTACACTATTATGCGGGGGCTCCAAAGCCTTGGTTGCAATCCAATGAAACTCCCAGTGACTCTAGCCATTATTTTTAGGAGATATTTCCTAGACCCTAGGCATATTTTGGCCTTGCGTTTCAATGTCTCATACACCTACAGGTCGGGCTTCAGCCAAGTTTGCCATGCTTGGATCACGTATTTAGCTTAAGGCACATGCACGATTTGGGCGCCACAAAGAATATATATGGGTCAAACCTCCATAATGCCCACGGCAGGAGGGTGAAGTGTTTATGGGCACTTTGCGTAGCTGCCTCAGATATGGTTGCACAGTTAACTTTGGATGAACACACCAATGTCGCGTTCTTGGGAAGTGTTTTGTAATTCGTGTGACTTAAGTCATTACATGTACCCATGCCTATCAAGTAGATGAACGCGGCGACAATTAATTTCATTTTTTGAAAGTGTATTTATAACCGACCTGGTTAAAATCGGGTTGTGGCCATGCTGGAGCTTTCCATGATCATCCAGTTTCTCGATCGCTTGCATCACTTGGTATCATCCTCGAAGAGCAGGAAAAGGGAAGTATTTGCGCTTGAAAGCTTAACTAAGAAAACTAAGAACAGTCGGGGTCCCAGCAACGAACCTTTTGGTACGTCAAAATCCAAACCAGTTTTGTTGGACAAGGATTCTCCTGATCCACAAACTGAGATTGTGTTATGTTGTTGGGTCACTGCACCGGTGGATTCAGCACCTTGTCTTTTGGCACAAGTGGTGCATAGAGGTAGTTGACCACGTTTGGGGACGACCTGAATTTTTTGAGAGGCGTTTGCATCCCAGGCGACTAACGCCCACTTCCGCATGATTTAAGCAGCATCTACATGTGGTCTGTGGAAGTCCGCTTTAAGGTAAACCCATCCAAGTCAGTATTTTAGCCTGGAAAAGGGTGTTGCTAGTCAAAAGCACACCATTGATGACAATCCGCTAAATCTCACACCTTCAGTGAAGGACTTATGTGTACTAGCGCGCTGTGATTTGAAGTATTTTGACAAAACAAGCAGAATATATCATAACGAATTGCGTATGCTTGGAGTGGTTTAACGCATCTACTGTATTTTTCTTAGGGGCTCGCCGCTCGAATCATCTCTTCCATCTAAAACTAACACTGGAGTTTGGCTCACCTGCTTACTACCCAATCACCCGAGGCGAGGCACAGGAAATCAGACGTTTCCTAGACTTCTGTACCAAGGTCATTCCAGGTTTACGAAAATTATCGTACGAAGACAGATGGGAGATACTCGGTGATTCCACCTTACCATACGTCGGGTGCGAGTGGACCTCATTATGGCCGACCGAATATTCCATCTCGAGACTTCCCCATGTTGAAGCGGCTACTTTATTTACAAATGCCATGCAAAACATGTGGACGCAAGTACAAGCATGTGGTGCTAGATCTAAAACGATTACCTCAATCACTGTGTTGCCAACGGTGACTTTTAAATGTTCGGAGCACTCTGCCAAAATATATCGTAGGGGAGAAATCTTAATAACGATTAAAATCACTTTTGAATTTATATTTCAATCCCGTTAGCTTCAAGGAACGATTAGATACTGGAACTGCAACTTCGCATTTGTGATCACAGTGCAAATCAGAGTCAGACATATTAATTTCGAACTAAAAGCTTATTAAGCGGTTAGAATGCCACAGATAGCAGACCTATTTTTATATCATTTTGATAACATCGCAATAAAATTTTACATATATAACTTTCTATTTGCTGCTGCATGCAAACAATCAGTTCAATCTTTTCAAGCCCAACTAATTACTTGCAGAGAGCTGCCTATCTAACGCAGCAAGCGATCAGCATTGCCACAGTTCTGAGGTAGCTATGGATGAATACTGTGGTCTAAGCGATCAAACGACTGGAGTATTCAAAGCTGTTATTCCCTTAATCAGGAAGGTTACTTGTTTGATTTCATTATTGCCTTAACTTCCAGAAATCAAGAAATCCATCAGGAGGCGGACACACATTATTTTAAAGTGGAGTGGGGTAAGTTGCAAGAGACCGCTTTCACAACCACCCAGCATATTATTATACGTGCAGCCGTACTTGGTTACTAAGATGCACCTTTGCCTGTGGAGGTGCAGTGTGACATCAGCCTAACTGGAATAGCTACCATTCACATGCAGGATTTTAAAACCTTGGATTGCCGATCTCTGGTGTTCTCGGTGGCCGAATAGCCCTATGCAAGATTGAAAAAGCGATGCTAGCAGTGTTCTAAGCAATGAGGCCATTCCATAAATAACAATTTAGTAGGAACAACACGGTGTACACGGACTATGAACCGCTCATTTCAATAGCTAGCATACCGTTGAACATTCACAAAACTTCTTCAACGGACATTTTCTCTGGTTCAAAAATACGTCAGCTACCTTGTGTACACCTCGGGTACTCAGATGTTCATCGCGGACGCTCTGTCGACAGCTCATTCCCTATAGTAAAACACCTACTTGATGTACTCGAAGCAGCCAAACTGGTACAAATTCTGGCATTAACGGCAGGTCACCTAACAAAATGAGGGGGCAAACGCAGACAGACGCGGCGTGCATGGCGTTGCAAGACGCGCTTCCGTGTGGATGAAGAGATACAAAGTACATATTTCTGAATGGAGTACCGCTGTACGTCATCATCACAGGATGAACTCACTGTGTATGACTTTTGCTGTTCAACGGAAATCACAGTTAGATCCCTCCAATGCTTGCGAATAGATGTTATAACAACCTCATAGGGCATATGTGTGTATTGACTACAGCATTAGCATAATCCCATATCTGAAGATCTGGCCCGGGATAGCGAGTCAAATACGGGATCATGTGTTAACTGTTTCAGTCTGCTGGTCTTACGATGCTCGAAAAACAATGTAACCAATGATACCACGTAAGATTCCAGATCGTCCATGGTAGTAAGTAGCGTTAAAACAGTTATGCGACAACTGGAAACACTATTTAATCAGAATGGACTATTACAGTGACTAATGCGACATCGACCCGCACACTGTTACCACCAGCGGAAGCAGCCATG
>OX104064.1:218778105-218807619 GCA_944474145.2 Dicrocoelium dendriticum
TAGGAGCCATAGAAAAACCCAAGGCTGGTCAGATTGTGAGCTGCGGGAACAAAGCTACGGGATCAGAAGGACAGCAAGATGGTTAAAATATACAGACTAACAAGGTACGAACGTGAAATGTTAGATTACCCAAATATGCTAATTTGTTGGACGGGAACATTGTCGCTAAAATGCGCGTGCGGACAGTTGTGGAACCGTGGTCGCGTGCAATAAATTGAAATTTTTTGTCTTTTCATTCTTACTACAATATAAGACGCTAGAAAGTGTTGCTGCACGTACAACAATATCCCACGGCTTCTTAACTGAACGCGTATACATGGCACTTTCTTGAGTAAGCAATATGCAGGGAGAAATCTTCAGCTCAATATACATAGGTTTTAGTGAACATAGTTAAGTTGAATATTATCGGATAGATATTGTAAAATGAAACCCGAACCGTGTTTGTTACCCTTTATAGCGCCTTTAAGATGGTGTATGCCTTGTTGGACATTAGAACTTTTCCGTGTCTTTATAGAAATTTTTTAAGTTCGACCGTTGCAAATAACGGGAAACTACACGGTTACTTCTGAATTTTAATTAATAGAAGTGGTTATGTTTGCACTAATCATATTTCTTTTAGCGGTCGTTATCATAACTATTATGCAACAATTTTATTTTGATACAATAAACAAAGCAGATGAATTCCTAAGAACAATTTAGCATCGTGATTATACAAGCGCTTTTTTCTTACTAAATGTCTAAGCTTAATAAAAACCACACGGTTTTGGATGTGCTAAAGAGCAGCAAGCGTTATTTCGTTATGTCTATTATGAATGACGTTAATAGAAATATTTAAGTTATATACTTTTGTACCACACCGAAACTCGCAACGGCCTATGTGATACTACCAACTGTTGAAATTCTGCAAATCCTCATTCGCGGAATAATGGATTAAAATAATTATTAGCTGGTATCTTCGGTTTTTCTAATAAAATGTATCGTAATATTTTTCGTTACCAATGAAACTAAAATGTTGTTTACCATAGGCTCTGGCATAATGCAATTTTGCCTTTGGTTTCATCTGTAACTTCAAAGTAAATACTTCATTTTTCGTCAAATGTAATTGTGTGTAATACATGTTTTCTTTTAACTATTAAAAGGTTTGTAATATCAGATTTACACATACATTATTCCATATTATGCCTGTTACTATGCTCGTATATTGCTCGATAAACTGCGTGACCTTAGTTATCCGACAAAGTATTCCGTGCACACAGAGCCAAAGCATTAATCGTAGATTATTTCCAGACGTCACGCAAAATCTATGTAAAATATATGATTGCGTCTTGCATAACACTAATTTATTAGATGCTGCAAGAAAAATATAAATTGAGATTACAACTTCCTTCTCCTAATTCAAACGCTTGTGTTGTGTCAAGTAAATCTCTGACAAACAATCACATGTCAACCATGTGAAAATTTTTCAGGAAGACAGGCAGCCAACACGTTCATATCTCGCTCTGGGCAGATTGCTTAAATGTTCCAAGATATCTGTTAACGTCCGATCCACATGCTAATGCTGAAACGTCACCTTGGTACACGAATACATGTGCATATTTCTGCCGCATGAAACAAACTGCACTGACGAATGTATCCGTACTGAAACACTTTTCCGTATAGATAAAGCGCGATGGCATCCTTTAGGAACAAAAAATTGTCTAGTTAATTTTTAGTTTTATTAGCTATCAAGTATATAAAATTCCGCATACGTTTATAGATGCATAATGCTTAATGATTATAATGATTAATTGCAAAAATGCTTATGAATGGAAAGCTCCCGTTAACAGTTATTTCGTGACATTCAATTTTGATAGGCTTCTATAATTTGTACTAGGATCTAGGTAGTATTTCATATACGACTCTTGGTCTTTGTTTGTCCAACAAAATCAAGCACTACCACGAGCAGCACAATGTCAGACACAGTGATTTATTTAAAACAAATGGTTTCATTTCATGTTCAACTTCATATATTTTTGGATGTATTCTGGCCGATTTTGCCGTGTTTAATTATAGAAGATGACTTGGGTTGCTCAAGGCAATCCGAAAACGCCTCGAAGACAGGGAACCAACACGTCGGGCTGTTGAGGCTAGCATTTGGACAAATAAACAGCCCCATAATTCGACAAATGCTCAGTGCGTATGTTCGCCCCCATGTCGAATACGCAATTCAAGCCTGGCATCCATGGCTGAGACCCGACCTTAATGCACTGGAGCAGCCACAACGCCGGGCATCTAAGAACGTCATTGGAATGCGCAATCGGTCCTACCAGGACAGGCTGCGACGACTAGGATTGTTCAGTGGAAGCTATCGCAGGCTACGAGGTGACCTGATTATGGCATAATTGATTCTGCGAGACCCACATCATGTGTGCCGCCCTTTACTGCAACTCAGCAGACATACAAACCTGAGGGGCCACTCATTAAAACTCGCAGAACAATACAGTAGTCTGGAGTGCCGCAGAGATTTATTTTCCATCCGTGTCTGTCACCCGTGGAATGCTCTCCCAGAATCGGTCATTTCTGCACCGACACTAACAATATTTAAAAGACGGTTGGACGATGCACTCATCCACTTACACTTTGTTACTTAACACTATGTCTCCATCCTACACCGGGAGTTTACCCTGGAATTATTTGTTGTTAACTGTGGGTGTTGTGAATCTAAGTGGATTGCAGGACTGCAGCGAAGCAAACGATAAGTCCTTATTTTCGTATTTAAAGTATTAACTATTTTACTATCATCTTCATCATAATTGTTAGGTTGATATCCCCACCAACTATCCAACGCGGCTTGTAAAGCAACGCTTCTTAACCCGTATAAATTCATTGTTCATTTTTCATTGTTCATTGAATCATACATATTTGGCTCGCAATAATTTAATCGCTTTCTCTCGCGTACTCACTTGAGGACTTTCATTGTTGATTTGATAAAATATGCATACGTGTGCAGTACTAATTGGTATATAGATATATATATATATATCTATATATATCTATACAACAATTTCCATAGTTTGCTTCCGGGGCATTTTTCTCCAAGCCAATGCTGGATTTACGAGACCTCATAAAAGGTCATTACAAAATCCCCGAAATTTGTGTTATAATCATTTGCAGTATGAACCAAAGAAAAGGCTACTCAAAATCTTGAATATAATTAATAAAAGTTGGCCAACGGAGTTTCAGATGTTAAAAAAGTACCTTTTCCATATTTTCTAAATATATGTTTGGTTGAGAATCACCGCTTCTAATGGTAAACACATGGTATAATAACGCTCGTTTCTTTACACCAGTTACATAACTAGGCAACGCCTCTACCACATATTCTCGCAATTGACAGGATGCATCTCAGCTGTCACCCAGTTCCTGCCTGTACCACATGGCAACTCAGTCTTACCTGCTGAGATGGCAATATTGCTCACATATCTGGTAGCTTCCTCACGCCAAGAGTCTAGCCTTTTATCACATTACTGTGCAACAACGTTAAAGAGCAAAACCCAAAAAGAACCGAAGCCTGCAGCGCAATATTAATTTCGTTGGTGGTGTCATTATTTTGGGTACATCCATGTGCTAACCCCTTCATCCTCGTCAAAACATAACCGAGGGAATGTCCGGGCGGCAAAATACGTGAAAAATACTTTGTCGTGCTCCAGATCCCGTAGTAGCCAAGTCCACTTTAATGACTGCGGATATGCAAACGATTTCATAATAGTTAGCTTTCTAAATCGAGGACAGTTATTGAAGTACCGATACAGCCGATCCAAATAGCAACTTATCATATGGGTACCGACATTGCGGTATATGTCCATGTAGCTTTTCGCTGCTGTGAACCATTACCACAGTTCCATTTGTCATCATCCGTCAAAATTTCCTAAGCCGTTTCTAATACTTGGTGGGTGCAACTACTCTCGTTACCAGTGATAATATTGCTTGATAATCCAGTAAAGAAATCCTGTTAGTGTATTTTTCCAGAACCACCGAGATAGCCTGACATTTAAGTATCTGACTTAAGTTCGTTAAGCCAATAATCATATTTTCATATAGCAGTTAAAATTACTCATTTTCTCCGGATTTTCGGTCAACCAGATACAGATGAGTCACGCAGATATCCATATGTGAAGCGGAAGTTAAATAATAATTTTAAGCAAATGTTGGTAATCGGAATAATCAAAACTTCAGAAAGCCTTTGGTTTTCTAGATTCCAGATCTTCCCTTGGAATTCCGGTGATAATTTTATATGCGCTGACCCTCACGCATTAAACAGGAGTGCAACATATTTACGGGATTCTATGTTGACAATTGAAAGCGCTTTAGGTTTGAAGACAAATTGGCTTCCAAACAAACAGAAAGGATTCAGAGCAAATGAAAGCAATCATTTCCATCGAGCAATGTGAAAATTTTGACCAGAAGACGAGAGTAGGTAGCTGCAAGCATTTCGTATTTTCCATTCAGTACCAATAACAATAACTGATGGGAAAGAAAAATAGATCGCGGATTTGGTCAAACAAAGAAACACAATCTAGGATCAAAATGGATGAAGACGATTCGGCCTTTTTGTCCAAAGAGGCCTGAGACTGACGAATTGCTGCTTATGCACGCAAAGCTTACACGGTGTCCATCGGTCGTCTCAATGATGACTTCATGGAGCAATGAGAGGATGGATCAATGATTTGATGGGTATATAGACCAATAAATGACAAATACCGGAGGGTGATTAAGTTGGAATTGACAACATAAATAGCGTCTGTAAATAAACGCGCGTAATGCATTACTCTTCAATGGTCTTAAATTGGAACCTGTGTGAGTATTCCTGTATGGATTTAGGAGGATTGTGACATTGTCCGGTGTTTGATCTTCAAGAAGGTTTGCATCCTATGTTCAGGATAACCTCAATACGTTATTTGAATACGACAAACGTAAGGCGTTAATTGACTGAGCCGGCAATGCTTACCAAGGTTGTGAAACTTTGGGTAATAAAAGATTTTTCTACATTCCATTCGACTATACTGCGTGACCAAATTAATCTAATGCCAACGCAGGTATGTGTATTAGATGAATTTCAAGGGATGGTACCGAGTGCAGTCGAGGATTTTAGGATCTGATGCACCATTATGATATCGCCTCACTGAAGCAAATAACTCCAGAGGATTCGAAATAATTTGGAACACTGGCAGCCCGGCTTGGTTGCTAACCAGTTGATCGTTTTTCCGAGCTTGATCAAGAAATCGCATACGTTTCACCACCATGCGAGTTGGCATCTTCAGTGCAGTAATAGGCAGTGTGTAATGCTACTTAGTGAATTGTCAGTCCGTCATCCACGGGCAGGTGACTTTTGAAGGTGGCGATTTCGATTTGTGCCACGTGATCTCTGCCCATTTGCTTCCACGGCTGAACCAGGTCTTGCGATTCACCGGAGATCTTTCTTTCGGAGTTGATGGTACACGGGGTCAATGTCGATGCGCATGTTGATCGAATTATTAGAGGAGTACCATGCTTCTAGGAACTCACTTCCTTTCTGTGTTGTTGTTGTTTGAGCTAAAATCACTGTTTGGTTCCAATTGAAGCTATGTACCTCCTTATCTACATGCGCTGAGACAAGAGATGATGCATAATGCATAATGGATGACGTACTGACAGTTCACTAAGCAGCAATACACACTGCCTATTACTGCACTGAAGATGCCACCTCGCATGGTGGTGAAACGTATGCGATTTCTTGATCAAGCTCGGAAAAACGGTCAACAGGTGAACTCCAGAGGATATTTGTTAATTTTCCAGCTTGAGTGAGTAGGCAAGTTGGGACAAGATTCTGAAGTCCCTGGTCACACTACGTTGTGCAATTTAAGCTGAATAATAATTTTCACTACTAAATGAGCAGTTGCTTGACATGACCCTGATGGGATGGCAGGCGTTAATTTAAATTTCCCACATTAGTATGAATAGTTGGTTTAAGTGTTTATTGAACAGATGTGCCGCTTAAACTCAGTAGCGTAAAATGATAATTGAATGCAAAATCAAGACTACACGAGGGCAATTATTGCTAATGTAATCGGTGAGGAAATTAAGAACACGAATTGTCACACATGTACAACCTCCTTAGGTTTATGCAACATATGAATCCCGCTTGAATGCATAGTTAAACTTTTCCAAATTACTAGAGCTTAGACAACGAATTGATAGTGATCAAAAGCATGCAAACGTTTTTAACAGTATTCATTTGATGGAAGAAACAATAAGGATTATGAGAGCTTCCCAAGGTTGTCAAACCGATAGAGAACAATAATTTCTCCGGCATTCCTGACAACTATGCTACGCCATCATCTTCAAGTAATTTCCTCTGAGATTAGTGTTATGACTGAGTTTCGGCAATTGCAGGAATACCGGGTTCGGAGTATTTGACATTTACTACGCTATTATGCTGTCGCTCCAAAGCCTTGGTTATAATCCAATGAAAATTCCCAGTGACTACAGCCTTTATTTTTAGGAGAGATTTCCTAGACCCTAGACATATTTTGGCCTTGCGTTGTAATGTCTCATACACCTACAGGTCGGGCTTCAGCCAAGTTTGCCAAGCTTGGATCACGTATTCAGCTTAAGGCACATGCACGATTTGTGCGCCACAAAAAAGATATGAGTCAAACCTCACTAATGCCCACTGCATGAAGGTGACGTGTTGATGGGCTCTTTGCGTAGCTGCCTCAGACGGATTTGCACAGTAAATTTTGGAGGAGCACACCAATGTCGCGTTCTTGGGAGGTGGTTTGTAATTCGTGTGACTTAAGCAAATACATGTATCCATGCCTATCAAGTAGATGAACGCGGCGACAATTATTTTCAGTTTATGAAAGAGTATTTATAACTGACCTGTTTAAAATCGGTTGTGGCCATGCTGGAGCTTTTCATGATCATCCGGTTTCTCAACCGCTTGCGCCACTTGATATCATCCACGAATCGTAGGAAAACGGAAGCATTTCCGCTTGCCAGCTTGATTAAGCAAAGTAAGAATAGACTAGGCCTCAGCAACGAGCCTTTTGGTACGTCACAGTGCAAAGCAGTTTTGTTGGACAAGGTTTATTGTGATCCAGAAGCTGAGATTAAGTTAAGTTGTTGGATCACTGCACCAGTGGATTTGGCACTTTTTGTTTGGCACAAGTGGAGGGTAGAGATTGCTGACCATCTAACTTACTGCTATTCCCATATTAGTGAAGTAACTCAAGGCACTGAGTTAGGGGCTACTCTGTTCTTAATCGATATCAAGGATCTACTTCGGCTTCCTATCGCGTAGTGAGCCACGATTGTGGACGATCTGAAGCTTTTGATAGACATTCGCATCCCAGGAGACTAACAACCACTTTGCATGATCTGTGCAGCCTCTACATGTGGTCTGTGGAAGTCCGCGTTAAGGTAGACCCATCCAAGTCAGTATTTCTAGCCTCGAAAAGGGTGTTGCTGGTAAAAATTACACCATTGATGGCCATCCACTAAATCTCACACCTTCCGTGAAGGACTTATGTGTACTAGCGCACTGTGATTTGAAGTATTTTGACAAAACAAACAGAATGTATGATAACGAATTGCGTATGCTTGGAGTGATTAAAAGCATCTACTGTAATTTTCTTAGTGGTTCGCCACTCGAATCATCTCTTCCATCTTAAAATAATACTGGAGTTTGGCTCACCTACTTGCTGCCCAATCACCCGAGGCGAGGCACAGAAAATCGAACGGGTCCTAGACGTCTCTACCAAGCTCATTCCAGGTTTACGAAAATTAACATACCAAGACCGATGGGGGAAACTCGGTGTTTCCACCTTACCCTACGTCGGATGCGAGTGGATCTCATTATGACCTACCGAATAATCCATCTCGAGACTTCCCCATGTTGAAGCGGCTGCTTCATTTACAAACGCCATGCAACACATGCGGACGCAAGTACATGCATGTAATGCTGGATCTAAAACGGTTACCTCAATCACTGTGCTGCCAACGGTGACTGGTAAATTTTTGGAGCGCTCTGCCAAAACAAATCGTAGGGGAGAAATATTACCAACAATTAAAAACACTTTTGGATTTATATTTGAATCCCGTTAGATTCAAAGAACGACTGGATACTGGAAACGCAACTTTGCATTTGTGATCCCAGTGCAAATCATAGTCAGACGTATTAAATTCGAACTAAAATCTTATTGAGCGGTTAGATTACCACAGATTGCAGACCTATTTTTATATCATTTTGATAACATCGTAATTAAATTTTACATATATAACATTCTATTTGCTGCTGCATACAACATTCAGTATTCAAAATTTTCAAGCCCAACTAATTTCATGCAGGGAGCTGCCTATCTAACGCAGCAAGTGGTCAGCATTGCCACAGTTCTGAGGTATGTATGGATAAATACGGTGGTCTAAGCGATCAAACGACTGGAGTATTCAAAGCTGTTAGTCGCCTAATCAGGAAGGTTACTTGTTTGATTCCATTATTGCCTTAACTTTTAGAAATCAAGAAATCCATCAGGAGGCGGACACACATAATTGTAAAGTGGAGTTGGGGAAATTGCAAGAGACCGCTTTCACAACCACCCAGCATATTATTATACGTGCAGCCGTACTTGGTTACTAAAATGCACCTTTGCCTGTGTAGGTGCAGTGTGACAGCAGCCAAACTGGAGTAGCTACCATTCACACGCAGGATTTTAAAACCTTGGATTGCCGAACTCGGGCGTTCACGGTGGCCGAACAGCCCTATGCAAGATTGAAAAAGCGATGCTAGCAGTGTTCTAAGCAATGAGGCCATTCCATAAATAACAATTTAGTAGGAACAACACGGTGTACACGGACTATGAACCGCTCATTTCAATAGCTAGCATACCGTTGAACATTCACAAAACTTCTTCAACGGACATTTTCTCTGGTTCAAAAATACGTCAGCTACCTTGTGTACACCTCGGGTACTCAGGTGTTCATCGCGGACGCTCTGTCGACAGCTCATTCCCTAGAGTAAAACGCCTACTGGAAGTACTCCAAGCAGCCAAACTGGTGCAAATTCTGGCATTAACGGTAGGACACCTAACAAAATGAGGGGGCAAACGCGGACAGACGCGGCGGGCATGGCGTTGCGAGACGGGATTCCGTGTGGATGAAGAGATACAAAGTACATATTTCTGAATGAATTACCGCTGTACGTCATCATCATAGGATTAACTCACGGTGTATGACTTTTTTGTTGTTCAACAGAAACCACAGTTTGATCCCGCCAATATTTTGCGAATAGATGTTATAACAAGCTCATAGGGCATATGTGGGTATTGACTACACCATTAGCATAATCCCTTAGCTGAAGATCTGGCCTTGGATGGCGAGTCAAATACGGGATCAAGTGTTAACTGTTTCAGCCTGCCGGTCTCACGATGCTCGATACACCTTGTAACCAATGATGCCACGCAAGATTCTAGATCGTCATGGTAGTAAGTAGCGTTAAAACTGTTATGCGACAAATGGAAACACTATTTAATCAGAATGGACAACTACAGTGACTAATACGAGATCGACCCGCACAACGTTACCACCAGCGGAAGCAGCCATGAACATACTTATATATCAGTTTGCTAGAAAAGGAATACCAAAAGTACTGATCTTCGACACTGGCCCAGAGTTTACTACTGATGCTTTCCAGGTTTTTGTAAACAAGTTGTAATTTTCTCATCCACAAACGAACCCATATCACGGACAGTAGAACGGGAAAGCTGAGGCGGCCATCAAAAGAGCCAAAAAGCTTATGTCGATAGCTAGAGGCACACTTGAGAACACGTGTTTACTGCCGTAGGATGTTCGTAGAACACAAGTACTGTATGTCGGCCTCAGCCTTGTGCAAAGTTTGTCCAACAGAAGAACAAAAATCGTAAAGCATGCGATGCTGAACGGTTTCATCCTCCATTGCCATCGCATGAGCAGTTGTAATAAGTGCTTTACTATAGACAAGGCAGATAAGAAACTATGTTATGACTGTGGTAACTGGGCCCTAGCAGAGCTATCAATAACGGATGAAGTGTGGATCCAACCCATACCGGGTGTAAGCGAAATATAGAAGAACGGAGTAGTGATCGCGAAGTTCAGATAAAGCTAGTATGATGTCAGGACTGTAGGGATAGTAAGCAAAAGGAACTGTGTGAGTCTCTGATGACACCATGGAAAAAATGACAAACCTACAGCAAAGGACTTGACGGCTTACAAATTGGTGACAAAAGGAGGGACAACAAAGACCACGCAGAGCGGAAGGGCGTAGGGAATCTTCATCAACAACCGTGCGACTGCTTTTGAAATAGGAATGGGTGCCATTAGGTTTTGTAAGCAAAGTGGAAGATTTGGATTTACTTGACAAAACAAGCAGCTTGTTTTCTGCAAGCAAACACATCAGTTTGTTATAGGCAAGTGCATATTTCACCTATGCGCTGGCTGGTTCATATCTAGATTTTTAACTACTTTAACGGAAGCATTTCATGTATGCAGAAGCGTGCTAATTTATGCCGTTGACCCACTTACTTAAAAGGAGTTTCCTACATGCTGGTTATGCGAACAATTTGGATGTGCTTGATTTGTGTAATTAGCCATTTGTCCTTGAAGTACCGAGTTCTGCTACGAAACGATATCTGGTCTGATGCATGCGCTATAATGAGTATTGGAGACGCTGACGTTTCCTAATAGATTTCAGGAGGGTAAATAGTTAAGAAAATCCAAGAGGGCTCATTAATAAGCGCAGATTACACGTTGTAGTGTGTGGTCGTATACTTTTATCACCTTTATCTTCAGGATATTTCGTATATCACAAATATTATCGAACACAAATTATGATGCTTCTGTCACTCTTGTCGCGCTTCGATAAGGTATACTGCACGTGTCATCATCTACACGCCGAGCATTTTACGAAGGACTAAAGTGTTAAACTTTCCAAACGCTGGACAAGGAAGGCAAGGCTGCTGGTTGCTTTCTTAGATGACTTTGCATCTAACCCAAAAAATACCTAGTTTGATTTGCAGGAAAAACACAGATCCCAATCATGAGAAGTTCGCCGCAAAAATCGTGGATTTTTCCCTGCGTTTCGAATAACCTGATTGCGAATGCTCAGAATGTTTCACACGGCAGCCTTGAAGAGGTAAATGTTTTCGGTTGGTCAAAAAAAGCCTTACCCGGATCAATCTGCAGATATTTAAATCCTCTAAACTGCTGATTGCTTACTATATCATTAAAGCACAACAAATTGTAGGATGTTTGAAGATTGCCCTTAGCATGATTATTTAGAAAGACCAGAAAGAGGCAGCGCAATGTTGCCGAGCCATAGGCTATGCCGTACTAGACTTCGATCATGTCTGAAATGTTGCTGCTAACCCTCAAAATTCGGTGACGTTCAAAGTGACATTCACTTATTCATCCTATAATGGGATAGCCTATTCCATAACTACAAATATTGTATAACGGCATACCATGGTCCAGATGGTTGAATGGTCTTGAAAAACTTAAATAGGCAGCCGCTACCTCCACACAAGCATCTACAACTTCCGTCCAGTATGGGCGCTTTATCAACACTTCGGTATACAGAGCCACTTTCGGTAAATACTTTCTGCTACCGAGTGAGAAGTTTGGTATACCTAGGCAAATCATGACTGCCTTAGCGAAAATGGAACCCATAATCTTGGGGATAAAGAGAAGAAACGCTATCGGGAAAATTATTACCGGTGTTTCAGGACTACCAGTTTGGTAGGTTTCAGTGAGTATCCCATGCTTCCACATCGTGGGAAACTGAAAATAGAAACGAAATCACATAATAATTAGTGTTAACGGTTAAATTCAGCTGAAGACAGCAACTTCTAACACCATTTGCCTCCAGAATGCTATAAGCGCGCAAGGAATGGAGCCGTTTCATTAGTGCTATGGTCGTCAACAATCTATGGTTAAAGCATAATGGTGACATGATCTGCATAGGCAGGTTGCCAGATGATGGTACAGTTTGGAGGGCACTACCAAATTGTGCTGCTTGTGCTAACCCACATACCGTGTGCAGCGCAGGAATTCCGCTGTTAACCCTGCGCTGTTTTACTTGCCTGTATGGCAGTTAATTGTTAGAAGAAACCTTTATCACCTTCTAGTTAGTTCATTAATATGCTCACCAGTACGAATTTGACGCATTGGTTTCCTTGTCTTGTGTTAATATCCCAGTCGTTCTCTCTCGGAGAGGCTGTGTTAGCGAGCCAAGCTGAATAGCACAATGTCATACATTTCCGAGAACTGCTACTTGGGAACGAATTCATCATAATAATCGGCGTATTTGGGTTAAAAATTGGATAACAATTGTCTATATAATTGGATTATCAATCAGCGGCAATCAAACGCAGAAGAACTATAGGCAACCATGAGTTCGTGTTGCACTAAATAAATTTGGATTGGTCCTCGCAGTTGCTTACGACGTGAGAGTTATCGGTATGTTCATTAGGATACTCTGAGTAGCAAATGTATGGGAACACTTGTGTTGCATATGAGTGTAGGTTGTGATTACGCCTATCATGAGTTAATCATTGTAAAAGGTGATATCCAAGAGGGTCAGTTTGTTTCATGTCCTGAAAGGAGTTTGTTAGGTTGTAGGGTGGTGAATCAGCCATTTGCTCTTGCATTTCCTTCTTTCACTGCTCACCTTTTGTTGCCGGAATTTCTAAACCGCGCATGCTGATGTTTTCTGCCTGGACAAAGTGGCTGCTAGATCATATTAGTAGATTCGTAATAGCAAAAGCTGCATCATGGTTTTAAAGTGAATATTTGTGGGCAAAGTACCATGATTAGCTAGCATATATTGCCCTGACTTAGGTGTAGCTGGCACCTTAGAGATAGTACTGTGTGAACACCTGAGGCATTTACGCGGTCGATGAGTAGGTCGGAATTGTGTTAATAAGAACACCGCAATTTTTATTGGGTCGTTCGTTGCTCAAGCCTCAAATACCAGTTAATAGGATATCTGCGCCGGTAATCAAGTCATTCAGCTATGTTCATTTGCCATAATGTGGACACAGCTCATTAAGGGTTGAAGACCTGAAGGCTGAGCCCATGTAATGAAGAGGCCTTGAGCGTTCGTATACTAAAAATTTAGAGCAAGAATGCGAAAGGCTATCTGAACCCTAAAACTTCTCCGCAAAATTACGCCTATATTTGTGGGGCCGTCCGACAATCGCTTCTGGAGGTGTAATTTACCTAATTTTCAGAGCAGTTCTGGTCAGTTTGAAAATTTTAGAGAGTGGAAATGTGACGGCTCGCCTGTTCCTTTTCCTTCGGACGAGAGGAGAAGTTACAATATGCTCAGGTTTGGAAACCCACTTAGCTAGGCACGCGACAACAATTTTCAGTTTTGTGTTCCTCCAGCTGTTTGCCTAGATTGGACGGCCTTCAGAACTACTTACGTTGACGGTTTGGTGCATAATTCATGTCATCTTCTTAGTCATCTTGAAACCATTTGTTTGAAATGGATCAGTAATTTCAGCACCTTTGTATTTGTGTGCTTTGTGTACACATGTCCTTAATTTGGTGATCACATCATGTTGTGAGCTGGCTTTGTAGATGTAACGATAATCCTCCAAGTCACGAGCTGGGGCATGCGACTATTTGCATGACTAGATATATGGACACCATGTGAAAATATCCATTTTATCGTTCTGCTTGCGGCGTTCTCCTAGGTTTTTCTTCCTTTTCTGACGCTCACTCCAAGTGATGTCAGGGAACAATGGAAAGTCGTTTGACGAATCACGTTGACCGTGACCTGACTAGAAGGCCGTCTCCGATTTGCCGCCAAAGAGAAGCGTCATCTGAAGTGAACATGGATTGTCACAATGAAGAGAATTTCGGTGACGGAAGCTGCAAAAGAAATCACTCTGTATTTCTATTTCTTTCGCATAGATATATATTATTTCAAAGCATCATGCACTTTTTCGTAATATAACACGCATTTGACTCATACACGCTTTATCATTTACATTCATGGAGTTCTGCGTCTTACTTTTGTTCCTAGCTTGGGATAAGAGTGTTCCTAATTTTACTGGCAGCGTATTAGGCAGCTTTCTCAGAAGAGCATTGGTATTCGTGAGATTTTGTTCGCTCCTTAGGATTGTCGCAAAGGAAACGACGAAATTATCTTTGGTTTTGCGTTTAACGATGATGAATGCGAGTAGTTAACAAAATCCTCAATGTGGTTGTAATAGTAATATCCGGTACTCTGTTAAAGCAATATCAATAGATTTAGCCCCCTAGGGGATATTAAACTATGCATTAGGTTTGTTCGGAACAATCACATAAAGTTGCGATTAAAGTGATTATGCCAGAGGGAAATACAATGCTTTTTCTATATACGTATGAAGATGTCTCATGTTTTTCACATAGAATAGCATGGTGCGCGATCACACTGTAATACTTCCACGTTATATATGATTGTTAAGTTGGTTTAAATTTGTTACTATCCGCAGTAAAACAAGCCGTTTCAAATGCTCGGAAAGAGGAGCTAAGGAAAGCAAAATAAATAGTTCTATTATAATATAAGCTCTCATATTTACAACCGTTTATAGATTCATCGCATTACCAATGAGTACACCGAACCGTGAATTTACAAAATGCAAATACCGTCTAACATCCTAAATATTGAAAACATTATGGATCAAACAGTTTTTCTGTTGATCATTTTAATTATTTAAATTTCTCTCCCTTTATTTGGTGGCATATAAGACGCAACAGGAAAACCAAGAATATATATATATGCTGAGGCTGATGTTGCATTCTTGATGCTTTGTCACCGCAGTTGGGCTAAACCAACTTACACTTAAACTAGATTTCTTTAAGGAGCGTAAATTTAATTCCAATTTATTTGGTTTTTTCTGCCTACCTGAATAATATTATATAAGCTGGCCACGTTGCTTACGCTAATTGCGCTTATCTTCGGATATTTTGTTGCGTTTGCAGCATTAGTAATTAGACTGTGGAAATGCCTCACTTATCACGGATTCGGTGCTAACCAACTTACTTCATATGGTAATCTAGCGAAGAGTTATGCCACAGTATCTGTATGCATTATTGGATTTATTTTATTTCAGCTTGTCGTTTAAAGAGAATGGCTGTTGTTTGATATCCCCGGTGTGGCTGCACTTGATGTGTATGTTGACAAGGTGCCTACCTGTCTATTACCCACTACCCAGTTCATTTTGGCTCCAAGAGACAATTGGTAGTTTTTGGAAGGGACAGGGTGCGCGGTTCTTGTGGCCGTGCAAGGTTCAAAGAGCGGTTCCATGCAATCCGTGTGGAGCGGACTACGGTCCAGCCACCGCCATATGTGCAATTGATTTCCCAAATACAGCGTGCTTGTGTTTGCCTGTGAAGGAGTGTGGGCCGGCTCCGTTGATGTAACGTGGCTCCCATCCGCATGCCTCCCGGTATTATTCCTTCGGTTTTACACTGGATATCGGGTGTGTGGTTGGAGCTGTGGGTGGTACAGCGCAAGCCATCCATGGTCCCTCTGTAGGCGCAGGCGTCTTGTGGTTGGCCACAGTGACAGGCAAATCCGAAACCGGATGACGCCAACCATATATAACAAAGCAACGACATTCGCTCCAGGGTAAGCTGTTAAAGGTATGTTTTTGTTAGCTTTCAATCATTCTACGAATGAAATCACTATCAAAATTGGAATATTTTACGTCATTTATCCCAACAGATCACATGTTCCACAGCACAGCCTAGCGCGGAAAACGTCATTGTTGGCGCTTTGCCGTACTAATCTGTGTGATGTAGCTTTTAAGTTGCTGGGATGGATGTGTTAAAATTGACACTAAAATCCTGCTTCTCACCAGTGATGTAAAATATATAGCCTCTCCCAGTTTAATTTGCTATCGATATAGAGTTCAGCTAGCGGATGTCAAGCCTTTGCAGGCTAGATACTCTCAGTGAGATTGGAAGATAGGTTTGCCATATCCCATTTAGTCTGTATATCATATGATCCAGCAGACGTCGTCAGTGACTCAATTGGGTTGGATCCTTAGTAGAGGTCCTAGGTAATGCGCAGCACTGACGAGCCCCAATAGTGCGAAACGTTCTTGGTGCTTTTCCAGACTAGGGTATGTAGCTTGTGAAGTGCTGGGATGACTGATATAAAAATTAGAACTAACTTCCTGCTACTAAGCAGCACTATAAAATTAAAGAACCTTGACTTGGTTTGGATAAATTAGACGACTCACAAATTACGAGATAACAAATAAGTGAATACTCAAGGGAACACTGTTTTTTCTAAATGGATAACACCTTTGTGGGGATTGCTGTTGTTCTGTTGGTATAGCTAATGTCCATATACAAATTTACGATTATTTTCTGTTAGAAATGCGCCAATTTTTAAACATGGTAGACAAATTTTGCAGTACGCCTGGCATTATCTTCCAGTCAACCCTCACATAAAATTGCGTTTTCTTGATGGATGCATTTCTCCGCAGATATTCATATCAGTCAAGGTGTTTCAATTATCGAAACATGTTTATCTAACCAGCTTGCGTGCTGTGACCTTTTATTGTTTCGAATTGTGACATTAGGTTAAAATTGTTCGATATATATATATATGTGTGAGTTAAAATGCAGTCTAAAATTATAAAACAATTGTAGAAGACCAAACATACATAAGAAACTGATTTCCTCTAATTTACCGTCTAGCGGTCTGCATCCAAGTGTTGTCAGTACACAAGTGAAATTTGTCTTATGAAATCTGTCAGCTAATCTGCTTACCATACTGATGATCAACACTTATTGGCTATAACATTAGTTGATGTATTATTCGAGCAGGCTCCTCCCCCATTTGAAAGCACGCGAATATCTTCTGGGTGGCACATAAAGGTATCAAGATAACTTATTTACTAACATATTAAAAACTTAGTACATTTATTTAGGTTTATATATGAAGAGTTTATGTGAAAATTCATCAATGTTGAAGCATTATGCAGTTCTTAGTTATTAGCGTTTATGTAGGCAATGTCTGATTCTGATGCTCTCAGATGTGAATGCCAGTGTAGCCCCAAAATACCAAGATAATTATTCAAAGTATTAGCGTGTCTTTGGCGGTATGGGGACGAACGATATAATACATGACATCTGCTAACCAAAAAAACCAACGAGTACGCGTATACAAACTTGGTTTAAACTTGCCGCTGAAATCAATGTGCCGGAATATTTAACATCGCAATTGCAGCGACAATTTTACTTTTTTGTTTGGATTAGCAGTTCTTTTTGTCGCTTGCTTGCGACACGGAAAAGTTTTGGAAACTAACACAGATACGATAACCGTATTTAAAATATATAATTTCGCTTGCTTTTGATACATTCGGCGAAAGTGATTTCCTTATCAGTTGAATAAATAACCTTAGGAATTTCTGCACAGCTAAAACATGTTCAAACATAAATATTTTTCACAAGGCCAATCTGATCGCCTGCTTTTAGCCAATACAGATATATTGTTTGTACTATACGTTTCCATTGTAGAGATCCTAAAAGTTCATCTCTGTTGCCTATTGTAGCGTATAGAGCACAAAAGGGGTAACGGCTACTTTACCTAACCATTTGTTTTCAAACAAAAGCTTTAAAATTCTGCTCCACAAATATGCCACTCTTTTCATATAATTCAGCAAATCTTGCTTTGTGCATCTGCTTTCAGTCGTTATTCTATCATTGGTCATTCTATTCTCCTCCTCACTATTATTACTTGTTTTCATGTCATTGGACATGAAGTTACATCTGACTGACATCTGTGCATAACAATTTGGTTATAGAAAAATTATTCACCCTGTGACGACAAACACTGATAGCTTAGGCAAAGCGTTGCCAAAAGCATGCGACTGGATATACACAAATCGAAAAGTGGAACCTTGTTATTGTATAATAAAACAAAGTAACCACTGTAACTAAACGCTTCCTTCTATGATGTTCAGATAGTTGAACCAGCAACCGGCACATACTAATTAATGTTGATATTAATGAAATGCCGGTGTAATTCCGCTCTTATTAATGGCACAACATTTCATAACCGGTAATGTAGGCATAACGTATATTCTCAACCAGCCTGCCATGGAATCGCTAGTAAGGTTTCCCTTATATGCCGAGATAAAATAAAACCTTCCTGTAAGTATCCAATTTTCTGCTAACCTATTTAAATTCAATAATTCTTATATCTATATCTCACTTGTCAAAAAATCATTTGACTTCTTATCGTGAGGAATAAATTCAGGTTAGCATAGATTGCCTAATAAGAGATCCATTGTTCTTGATTACCCTTTTCTAATAGATCGTGCATGTAGCGCTGTCGCAAGCACCGACAAATAGCATATATTCTACTGCACATGCCTCATCGCAGAATCCAAAAAAATTAAATGTAAGATAAACTATGACATGTAGACCTAGACGAAATCCCTGAGAAGACGAAAAAGCAGTATTGTAGATTCTGTAATACATACGAATAGACGTTATCTCTCTTTTCAACCTACGCCAGTAGTAATTCGATGGAATAAAAGACTTGTTCTGCGCAGTAAATGACATCTGTGATAGTAGAAAAATGCCGTTAACATTCTACGTGAGCATGAAATACTCTATTAAGTAAACTGGTTTAGGAACCTTCAAAGGCCTGTTAAGAAAGATATGCCTAATTTGGCACGAAAGCAATTCTAGAGCAATCACATTTGGCGAGCAAAGTTTTGCGCCTCGAGAATTACACTTCTACAGATAAATAGTTTTGATATAGCGCAACAAATGAAACGCCTTTCTGAATCATGTTAATCAGCAGTCGTTCGTTATAAACTGAAATTTGAAAATTCATTTTAATACCCCTGCCTTTTAACACAAGGATTATTGGTTGATTAAATTTTACCACATAGTATTTGTAGATAAACGTTGCTTGTTGATTAACCAAGTGACTGAATACTGACTATTACTATTTGAACAGACTTGATACAAATCTCATATTGAACTGGGATTCTGTCCCAGAGCGATCACATGAAGAAGGCCACTGCAATTAGCTAATGGGTGATTCGCGTGATAGAAAATTAGGTTTTTTCATGAAATTCGATTTATTTGCGATGTCAAAATGAATGGATCTTATTTGTGAGGCATTAAATTAAATTAATAGTTTTTCATCGTTAAAGCTGTCTCATCAACAATTTTATTGAATTATGTCACCAGGGTTTGTCAAAATTTTACCCGTTCATTACGATTTGATTGACCACTAAACTTGGCACACTTATTTTAAGGGAAATACATTGCTGCGTTTTCAAAACGCTTTCATTACAAAGAGTAACTTATTTTCTATATCTGACACTCTCATAAATTAGCACACCTAAATTCCTGATTGAGACTTGTTTTGACATATGGCACATGTTAATTGTGCAGCATAGTTATGGTTAATGTCATACACAAATACAAATAGTCCATTTTACTTGAAAGTTCTAAGTAACGAAAGTAATTATTGCACGTGAAAATACATCTGAAGACAACTGATTACTGGTAATAACCGATTCGATTATTCACTTGATTTGTCAGTACCTGGACATTTTAAGTATTCATCGAGCACAGTAAGATGTAGGGTATTACAACACACCCCTGCGGTTTCGCCTTAAATACAATCCATAAACCGTGATAATTAACCTTGGTAGCTCGATGGGCAAACTGAATACACACTGATGGCTTAAAGCATAAGTGTAGCCAATTCTACTAAACGGTTATTTAAGGTACCAAAAAGTAATAACTTGCAATTAACGGAAGTTAGTAGAGAAATTTCCGATTGATTTCAGTTTGGTTGCTTTATCGTTTCAGTTTTTCATACAAAACGGAAGGAGGTTGGCAATTTAATTTAATGGTTCTACCTTAGAAATAAGCAGAGAGTGCCTTGATAATATCCGGACGCCTTTACTTTAATGACATAACACATGAAATTTAAATGGTCTCATTAGCGCAGACCAGATGTCGGTGTCATAATCCATGTAAAAGAATAGAAATACCCATATGGTGCTAAGGAAACCTATTGCTGATTACTGCAACTTGCAGGTTCTTTACCGACGCTGTTTTAACTTATAGTTATCTACGGGAATTTTTACTCAACTTTTATATGCAATTGAAAGTTTGCTAACTGGCTGCAGTATGTTTACAATGTCCCGACATGTAATAAGTTTAAATTTAAAACAGATGTACTTAAGTTACTACGCGTATCTCTTTAATGGGATAAAAAAATAATTCCGCAACCTACCACTTACATTCAATCCATCTAGAAGCATTATCACATAACGTTGCCTCACAGTGAGTTGAATGCTTAAACCCATCCGAATGTGACAAAAATATCCGTCAAATATTTATCCCTCCCGATGGAGAATGTCTATTCTTTCTGCTTCACCACATTTCTTCACATTCTCAGTGTCAATACACAACTCTACGAATAATATGCCACTCAACCCCGGAGTATCTGCATAAATTTCGATGTCGCGGTTCTCCAGTCATTACATAATTCAGTTGCTAAATCCAATGACCACTCCTAGCTACCTAATGGACTTTGATTTAAATCACTTGAATAAAATTATGTCTAAATTTGTTCCTTTGGCAGGTATTCAGAAGGATTAACTAATCTCTGCAGAGCAACCACGAATTTCGCTTATGCGGCCTTGATAGTCATAACTGGAATTGCTCTGCTGGACTTGGAATCGCCTGCCCCTTTTCAGCTTATTCTCGACCATGGCCTTGTACTTACTAAGTGGAGAAAGGTTACCCACCAAACATCTGCGCAAACTATGTTGTCGTTGCAACGACACTTCATATTTTTGGGTAGATCGTCTTCTCATTTCGCCATGGTAGTGCTCTCTTAAAATGACCGTCAACCAAAAGAAGTGAAACTTTTACTATGGTCGATGCCATTTTGTCCTCGACAAATAGAGCTCGATCCCCGGAATCAACACTGGCGAACTAGCTATCCTATAGTGACATCAGTTGCTCCTCCACTGATTGCTGATCGTAACGGACGCGGGTGATGGTGGCAAATGACGCTTTTGAGTTTAATACTGACGCAATCAATGTCCGTCCCAAGGGATTTCGCGCAGCAAACGGTTGATTCCTTCCATACAGGCGCTGCCCTGGTTGCCAGTGGGCGGCTGGTAAATCGGCTTTAATCAATAATCTCATACGATTATCTAATAGCTCCGCGAATTGCACACCTTTTAGGCCCGGCTAGCAACGAGCCATCATTCGAGCAGAAGCCTTGACAGGTTGCAAATTCAACTCCCTATGGCGGTAGGCCCAAAAAACTTGAATTGCATCATCACCGCTCAATGAAGTCAAACTGAAGCCGACATAGCTCGCATCCGTCGATGTCGTTCCGGTCAGCGTTGGGATTTTAAACGACTAAGAATAAGCTTTAGTCCAACCTCGCGTAGCAAATCTTCCTCCACCAACGTGATATATGACCAGGTGTTTAGCAATGCATATGTTTTATTTGAATCTACAGCACCACGTAGGCGTAGAAGTACAATGCCCAGTTGAACCGGTTGTAGTTAACCGGAGGTAGTACAACAGCAGCTCAAATTTGGCTGCGAATCCTCATTGCGTTCCAGGTGCAGCAGTGGGTGATGGTTACCTCTGCAATCCGACTGCTTACATCTATCCTTCAACATGCAAGAAGTGGCCAAGTGACCAAAATCGAGGCATTTGTAACATCCTTTCCTTTGTTTCATTAGTTCCAATCTAGCGGGTACACCCCAATCCAAAAACGCCATACATGAAGCGGTGCCATATGGACCGTCACCAAGTAAACAAGGTCAATCCGGTGTCACTTTGGACTTAATGTAGTGATTGATCTGGACCTCATTCCTTTCACGTATATCGATAGGTGGACTTCGGAAATTAGACGGTCTCATCTCAGTCATCGATATCATCTGGCCAAAGTTACTGCGCGTAATGCGAGGTTCAGAAGAAACAAATTCACTACCGTCTCTGAACCAGACATTGCTCTCTTCCTGTAAGATGCTGTCAGCTGATCGTGCCCACCATATCTTCATACTTTCTAGCAAAACATATGCGACTTTCGATGTTTGCAATCGAGTCGAGTTCAGCGAGGAACACCATCTGGCTCAACACTATGTAGCAAATTGCCATTTTCAGGGAGAAATTGAAAATGGCTTCATCAACATTAGCGAGTGGTTTTAAATATCTAAGCAACCCATTGGTAAGTGATCTAGCAACTACGTGATTCGGACCAAATAAAAGGTGTAAGATTGTTTTAGCCTTTACACATGTTTGGTCTGGTGGCAATACGATACACTCACTGATGGCTTCTTTCGCCCGATTACGACAATGGTACATCAAATAAGAAAGACCTTGACCATAGTCTCGCACATGTTTCAAAATAAATGTGTAAACGGTTTCATAAACTTACAATTAATTGCAATATTACCATAAAAATGTTCGAGTTCTAACTTTGTAACCTCCAGTTGACAATAATAAGCAATGGGTTGTTCAACAGACGAAGTTAAGTTTTCGTTTTCACGGAGTTCTTTGTTATCGGCTTCCTTCTTGATACTATTAAATGGCATTTAACGTAATAAAAATAATCCTGTGTTGTTTGAGCACTGCTCCAGAAAAATCGGTCTTAGAGACGGAGCAATTCCTAGCGCAACCGGGTCAAGTCGAAAGTCAATACCGAAAGAACAAAGGTGCTACTTACAAATGGTTAGACAACACTGTAATAAAAACCTCCATCAAATTCTAGACTAAATCTCTACATTAATTCAACTCTCATTTGCAACATGCCGCCAACAGCAATGGTCAATCCATAAGCGCAATTATGCGAAGCGGTTCTAATTTTAGCGTGGTTTAAAGTGAAGTGATCAATCGTCAACTGATCAGTCAATGAGCAAAGCACATGGAACGCGGGCGTGGTGAGTGGGTCTAGCCTATTCACACAGAAAGTGGTCTGTGTCCTAGACGATAGTTATGGTGAATGTCTGGATGAGAGTTCGATCAGGCAAAGGAAGTAAGACGGGACCTGAGAGTGCATCACAAAAGGAATGCGACAAAAGGCGGGCGTAGCAAGATTAAACATTGAGCGATACTAAAGGTGTAAACTCTTATGGTTAACCAATGTCCAAATGTGACGAGAAACAAAGTAACTATTTTATCATGCAAAGTGCAATAATCAATCAAATGGCAGTGGTTGGTCGTTTTGGGTTCGATAAAATGGGGAATCTCCAGAGAGTTTGAACAAGTTAAGTTGTCCGTTACGGCGATTATTAACCACTTGTATATGTATTAAACCCACATATCAAGTGTTGAACATTTTGGTTAAATGTTATTTTCCTACTTTTTTCATGGCAGTTTTGATCAATGGAATTTTGCTCTTCAGCATTTTTGGGGTGCGAAGAGCACACTATGTCTAATATTTCAGATTCTCATTGCTAACAAAACGAAACTTGTTAACTATTTTTTCCACTATTATTACTACAGTTCTGAAATCTTTGCATTCCAGTATATATTTAAATATATACCTACGTTGTGTATTGTGCCCATTCAACATTAGAAGAAGAGGAGTTGTTGCGAAGAGATCTCTTTTCTATAGTTATCCTCAGGAATTTACAATCATGAGGAAAATTGATACAACACGAAAAGCTATCTAAAGCTGCAGTAGTGAATGATTACGTCACAATTCAACGGAAGGCAAACGAGGCAATCTATCGATTAATCAACAAAACGCGCTTCCACACCCTAAACACTAAAAGGCAAACATAACAAGAAAAATGGTTGTTTTGGTGGCAAAGCTCACAGTTAATCCAGGACATGGGTAGGTATGGACGGCGTCAATTGTTCCGGCCAAGGCAGAATGAGCGCTTGTACAAGCGTCCTCTGCTTGCAAAACTCCGGTTCCCTTCAAAGAAGATATCACATACGAGTTACTGACCAAATGATTGTCTGTCGATATGAATAAAACATATCCGGCACAAAGGGTTCGCTTTCTTGCCGAGACTGTTCTGTTTGTCACTAGAAGCCTCAAGCGCAGACTCGCGGCACGTTCCGAAGCTTTCGTTGCATATCAGTTCACCTGCGTCTATGATGCCAGGTACCTCGGACACACGACCAAGCGTTTAAGAGGATATCTGTACACAGTCCCGCCTCTTTACGACACGGTACAGTTAAGAATGCAGATAGCGCAGTCCTAGAACACCTGATTAGTACGGGGCATTATGTTCAGACCGTTGACGCATTCAAAGTTCTTTACGCCGTGCATAAACGCAACCCAAAGGGACTCAGGAAGCGCACGTTGACTACTTCATAAGCAATGGCTATTACGCTACTGAGACCGGAGTTATGCAAGCAGAGAACGCTTGTACAAGCAATCATTCTGCCTTGGCCGGAAAAATTGACCCCGTCCATACCTACCCATGTCCAGGATTAACTGTGAACTTTGCCACTAAAACAACTATTTTTCTTGTTATGTTTGCCTTTTAGTGTTTGGGGTGTGGAAGCGCGTGATAATTACCACCAGACAGCATTGATTATTCGATCGATTGCCTCGGTTATCTTCCGTTAAACTGTGACCTAAGCATTCACTGCTGCAGCTTTAGATAGCTTTTCGTGTTGCATCAATGCTTGTAAATGCCTGAGGTTAACTATCGAAAAGAGATCACATCGCAGCAACTCTTCTTCTAATATACCTAACTCTCTATATTAATTTTACTTTACACACCTGCAGATGAGGCAGATCGGTTGGCAACCTTTTTACCACCAATCTCCTTTCTACTGATTGTTATAGAAGCGTGTATTGCAATTGACTTTCAAGTCGAATTCACAAATTGTTGGTAATTTTTATCAATTTTTCACAATTATTTTTTTAAATTTCCTGGTACAGACATCCGCAAAACGCCGAGCGCTATATAGTAGCTGAAATGGCACATGCGATTCCTTCTCAAGTTTATATTCTTTATGGATTCTACCAATTAAAAATGCCGTGACTATCAGACAAACTAATTTTTGTATTTTATTTTACGAAATATCCATTTTCAAAATTCGCAGAATACCTTTTTATATACGAGCATAAAATGAAAGCTGATTTACGAAATACGATTATTTTACATTAACCCGACAACCAGCTGCTCTCCTACAGATTGGGATAAAATAAATGCGCACCTCTGAATAAAACAACATTCTCTTGTTACCTAAACAGCATCAAAATAACTCTACCATACAGAATGTTCTCAGAAGCATTGTTGCCTGAAAGGAGGTTATAAACAAATGTCAGTATGTACATTTGTTATGATGGTATACGCTGAATTCGACGGCAATCATAATTCATTTCAGCTGCAATGTAAATCCTAGTCGTCAGAACAAATCGCCCATAATTCAGTAGCGATTATTAATAGTGCAGACACATTCTCAGGCGATAACCGATACACGTTGACCAAAATATTTTTAGTGGAACATTTTAACTATCTTCTGGTAAGTGAGGTTGAAAAATGTGAGTTTGTGTAGATAAAGGCCTGCACGTGCTTAGCTATAGTGCAACGAATTAAAATGTTTTCCAAATTAATCGTCTAGATGACCTCTGTAGATTGCTAATAGAAAAACTAAAAATGGGTGCTTGTGTTTCGCCTTTATAATTAATAAAACAAACATTTAAAATCGGCGGTATGATAGATAACCTATTCACCACAAGTGTTTTCTAAAGTAAATTACGTGAATAGGCGAAAAACCATGCGTCTAATGAAAGGCTTTAGAGATTTATGTAAACATATTTCGTGCATTTGCAATGTATTCCACGAAACACGTTCAAATTGCAAGGAGTAGTTAAGCCTTTTTAAACTGAACTTGAGCAAGTTTTGCAAGTATTTATGAAAATGCAGAAAACTGTAACATGTTCATATGCGCTTTACGTATTTTGAAAAACGTTTGCCAAATTTAAAAGCATCACAAATTACCTTTTAGTGAAAACAAGAGTAACCTCACGGTTAAAAGTCACTTGGTTGGATAATCAACGATCATTCTATTCACGTTTCTAAGGTTTTGACCCTTGCTAAAATTTCTTATTTTAGCTCTATGTGACAATATTCAGACATGTGTCAGATAATAATACAAGCAAAAGTAATAAATCACACCATATAACATAAAAACATAATGACTCAGATAAGTAAAAAAATATATTTATGGTATTCGACACATACCATTGTTTGGTTACTGGTGCCGGTTAACCATAATTTTCTTATTAAGGTGGCGTTAGTTCTCTCTATTGTTACTGCATTTGCTCACAAGATATGTTGTGGTTATTTGTGATACACATGGCGAAAGACTTTACGAAAAGTCAACAAGTATAGAGCCCAGGGCAGCAGCGCTACCTATCATTGAAATGGAAGTTTGTAAAATACGGCTTAACAAATGCCGACAAAAAAACATTATCTTTTGACTCGCTTAATTCTGACAGGTATAATGGATTTTATAGTTTCTACAATTCCTTTTTTCACCTAATTTGTCATTTTAAGTGACAACTTATATTTAACTGGATCCATTACTATATTTTTCGACATAGTGAAATGAAGAAAACTCTTTGTTTCCGAAATCACCAAGGAAAACACACACGTAACACATTGTATGTTGATGCAAAATGTATTTAGATCAAACGTCATACTTCTCCTTTTGCCTTAGAAGATGCTAATCACCTCTTCGAGTCAGGTAAATAATCAGCCAGGCAATACTAGTATGATCTTAAAATCATATCTGTGGTAGTAATGAACTCTTGATCTTCACTGACGTAAATCATTTTAATTTTGCAGTACCGCTATCACCCACATGTCTGTGTTGGCTAGGAGCAAAATCTGCTATGTATAGACATGTCATTTGAACAAAATGGTTGGATCTCTTAGCTATAACTAGGTGAATATGACGCACCGACACACGCCTAAAAATAATGTAAAATCAAATGAAAACAAATAATATCACTTACTATTCCTGGTCACTATCAGTGTACACACTGGTAAGAATAATTTCGTTATTTTTTGCTAAGACATAATTCGACACACCTTTGATAGCATTATCATAACTGATACACTTATACACCGCAAATGATCTTAAGTCGATTAGATTATCATAAGATTTATGTAATATTTATTAACTATCCTTATTATTATCTCAGGTGTCCCCAATTTATCATCAGCCATGTTTTCGTCATTAACAGCAAAGGAACGCATATGTAGTTGAGCGACGTAGAGAAGCAAACATTATGATTTACGGCAACAATTTCCGTCTATTTATTAGCTTCCTGTATGCATTATGTGTGGCGCTGAAGATGAACATGTTGTCTTGGCTTGTACTATCTGTGGCAACGGTTGGTTTCGAACCTGAGCGGACTGAAAGTATCCAAATTACCACTAATTTTGTTGGGCTAGTAATATTTGTGACATTATTAGATCTCTGGATAAGAGTACCATTGCTATTCAGATCGATTGCGTAAGTGAGCAAGCAGCCGCAGTTGCCGAGCCGTCTAGGTTAGCAGTGCAGCGAAATATCGTGTCGATATTCTCATCACGTGCAGTTTTTAAGTCAGTTCGCTGGGTTCTCGGTGCGTTACTCTCTTTCTTTGGAACATGCTCATGTAAAACCTCAAGCGTTGTCTTATCTGACCTTCTAACCCTAAGTTTAACTTCGTTCTCGCTATTATAACTGACAAAATCCGTATTCACGATATCGCACTCTCAGTATTTTTGAATTTCAGTAGCACCGGGTACGGGTCCATCAAACTCTTCTTCTTTGGACGTACCGCAAGGCACATTTATTTTGAAGCTGAATGGTGTCTAGTAGTAAGTGTTTTAACCTCTTCGCAGGTAGCGTTTCCGGGACATTAAACATTATAACACTATTTGCACAGGTAACTCGTTCAGACATTTTGGTGGAAACCAAGAAATTAAAATGCCATTGATATGCTGGTGGTCGGATGACTTATAAGAAAGTAGTGGAAAAGTGAACACATAATACGAACCAGAGGCTTAACAGCATCCAAGCTCTCTGGTTTATCTCGCACAGCTTGTACATCTTCATTTAAGCTGTCCTGCAATCCAGAGAATTCAATGTTGTCTTGTGTTCTACAGGAAGAGGGATTTTTGCCTTTTTTTGACCGCTTTGTAATTGGTCAATGCAGTTGCTTGGCTGGTGGCACTTTTCTTTCTCATAAAACGTGTTCCATCTATCATGAGATATTATTGCTTGTCTAACATAAGGTTTGCGATATATGAAAAGCGAAAATGTCCGATGAACGAATCTAATAGAGTCGTAATGCAGTCACGACAGTCACTTGTAATGCCTAATTTAACTTCTCTCCAATCGCTAATACAGCAATCAGAAACTGAGTGAAGTGGAACAAAATATAAGACAGTTAGCGGCCTACGATCCCTGCCTGTCCAGGTATGCATTATAGAGGGCAGGTGGACAGAACATACTGTCACCGTTTTCATGCCAAGGTCGTTCGCTGAGAGTTGGGAATGAAAACAATCCGGTATTCAGTGACTTGCTAAAACTGCAGTGTACAATGCTTCACACACAATGCTTCACACATCAAAAGTACAAGGCCAAATGTCCGACCGTGCTAGTTGATTGGCCCGAAAGCTGTGGGCGAATCAGTAGTCTTGAAAGATATCGATCGTTCGCTGGCAGTGGTGATACGCAGTGCAACACTGGAGTAGTACAGGCGGACCGCTGGCGGACGGTTGGTTCGACAACGGCTGTAGAACTAGGGGGAGCAGAATTCGCTTGTAGCTTTCTTATGCGGTTAGGGAGTAGAGCCCTTGTTCAGTTTTTATATAGCGATTAAACTGGGCTTCTAAAAATTTCGAAATTTGCAGTAGAGCATGCGAGTCAACGAATTGGTGGACGTGTTCCGAGTGAGCAAGAGCAAAATGAGGAATGAAAGAAATGGTAATCAGTGAGGTATAGATGTGATATATCAGCAGCGTTAAGAGCAGCTCGCCAAGCCTGATCGAATAAGTGTATGCAGGCTGGATTATGCGAAAATGTGAAGGCGCGAAGTAAAATTTTCCCTGAGCGATATAGTGACTGGCTGGCGCGCAACGTTCGGTGACCTTGACAAGTTGTACAAACAAGCACTAGTGTAACTCGCTTATCTATCCATGAAATTCTTCTACTCTTAGCTTCGTGGTCTAGTCTGCAGACCTTGGCCGATCGTTGATGGATATCGACCAGCGTTCACGTGCGCCTCCTTACCTTCCCATTGTTAGCGTTGTAGGTGTGTCTGTGTGTGCATGCTAATCCCCGGCACTGGTTCCGTGCGTGTGTGGCTACCGACGACCTTGGATCTCCAACCCTACTCTTCGCCAAACATGACACGTTCAGCCCGGATCATGTGTCGCACCCCTCCCCCGTTCACTGGTCGCTAGTCCAACCACCATGTTTATGCGTGCCATT
>OX104064.1:218807678-218920296 GCA_944474145.2 Dicrocoelium dendriticum
ACTTCCTTGTGTAGCCGAAATTATACGCTTAGTTGTCTTCAGCGTGGCTAAGTCACCTTTGAAAGGTAACTCGATATACACTTTCTTCTTGGCTGCCGTGTGCACCAAGTCCTTTGGTCCTCGCGGTAAGCTGTGTTTCTCGATAACTCTTCGAGGGTAGCCGTTCCGCCATTAGTGTTACTGTAAATAACACCAGCTCATCGTCCAGACAGTCGCCGAAACAAATTCGTCTAGCACGACTAACTAGAGTCTTCACAAGAGTCCGTTTGTACCGCACGGTGGTGAAGCTGGTGAAGTGCAGGTACTGACCGAACCAAGTCGATTTTCGGTAAATTGACCTCATAATCAATCCATCCTCCCAGCGAGTTATGAGTATGTCCAGGTGTGGTAGACAATTGTTTTGTTCTATTTCACATGTAACCCGTAAGTTAGCATGAGCACCATTGAGCCGTTCTACCAAATGTGTGAGCTGCTGCTCCGACGAACAGAAAGCCAAGATATCATCGACATATCTTTTGTAGTATGGCACCTGGGCTATTTCTGTAGAAATGCTTCTTTCTAACATCAACATGAAGAAATCAGCGAGCACAGGACCTAATGGGCTACCCATTGGTACGCCGTCAATCTGACGGTATGGTGTATTCCGGAAGTGAAAATCCACATTCTCCGTGCACAATAGTAGAGATTCTCTTAGCAATTCAGTCGGAATTGGTAGCGAACAGCCACCGTTTTCAGCTACTTCGCACACGTCATCAACCGTCTGATGTAGTGGCACGTTGGTAAATAAGGATTCTACATCCAAGGAACACATAACTTTGTCTGACAGGTTGAGTTCATCCAGATCATCAATGAGTTGAAAGGAGTCTTTAAGACTGTACGGATTGAACTGTTGTTTCAGCGGAGCTAGCAACTTCACTAACCAACGAGCGAGTTTGTGCTGGGGCGCGTTCATCATTGAAAGGATTGGCCTGAGTGGCACTTCACTCTTATGTGTCTTTGGGACCCATACAAACGTGGAATAGTGCTACCACTCGGCTTCAAACTATTAAATGTCTCAAAGTCTATCACGCGGTGGAGAAGAACTAATTCCAGGTGAGGAATTATGCGCATTTCGACATTGGTTATGTCCCCCACTTTCGTGAGCCGTTCGAATTTACTCGCATCGTTGAGTATGGCGCACATCTTCTCATTGTATTCGGTTTTATTCATGATTACCACTCCTGAACCTTTATCTGGTTTCATTACGACTACGTCCTTAGCTCGTAGTTCACGTAAAGCCTGAAAATGTCGAGCTGTGTTGGCACATTTTTCATTAATTGGCATGGTTTTCACCTCATGGGCGATATCGGTTAACTTGTTTCTGAACCAAATATGCTTATCAGGGCTGGTTGGTTGGAGCTCCTTAAACTGGTCAAAAGGTTCTCAAATTGGGCTTCTATAAACAAGCCGTTCAACGTTCTAGGGGGGGACTTTGTAATCAAGCCCAAGTGATAATGCTTCTAATTGCAACGCATCAAGTTGTACGTTCGATAAATTCATCACGTACTTACTGGGATCACGAGCAATTGGTTCCTCCTCCTGGTTGTTCGTCAGCGAATTTTCTAAACGAGCGGAGCGATTTCGTCTCGTACGATCAAGAGTTGATTTACAAAAGTTAGTGAAAACAATCCGGCAACACAGAGACAGATCCTCGACCACGGGTAGTAAGCGTGCATGAGTTTCTAGTAGCCCTGCAAGTTGAGCTTGAGCCGCCTCTAGGTGAGCGGACGCCACACGTCTGAGGTTAGCCGCAGAGGGCTTGAGTTTGTTTCTACGCAACAGTAAGAGCACTGGACGAGGATAGCGACGCACGAAAATGCATTTCGATAGAAACGATATCTTCACACGTAAGCACACCAACTTGCACCTCAGGCTGACTATGCGGTGCAGCAACCTGACTGTTTCGGAGGGAATTCGTCGTTTCAGGAATTAAAAGCAGTAAGTTCACTTCAACAATTTGAAAAGCACGGAAAGAAGACGAAGGCTGGTAGATGCATGCATTTCGTATTGTCTCCTCAGTACCATTAACAATAACCGATATGTATAGATATAGCTAACAGTGGGTGCAACCAGACAAGCTTAAGGTGCAAAACGAATGACGGAAGTTCACACCTACGTCCAAGGCAGCTTTAGGCTGACAAATAATTGTTTCTGAACACATGAGGCTGGCTTAATCCGGCTTATAGCGACAGCCTCAGCAAACCGAAGGAAGCGGGGATTAGTGTGACGTAACACGACTTTAAACGCTGAGCTCAGCTCTAATTGGTGACCCGAGTCTAATAGGTGTTTGCCTATCGAGGAAGCCGGCGGTCTGCGCGAACATGGAATCTGACGGGGGTAGGAAATCTGAGCAACTTCACGTTGAACCCATTTTGGCACATGTTCCTTTATTCGGGAAGTCAGCGTTCGATTGGTTCTGCCTATGTAACTTTTTCCGCAGTCACATACAAATTGGTATACACAGTGTGAGTTGGCCCCAATAGGCTGAGCTTCCTTCGTTGGAGGTATGGGCAAATTTCGGGTTCGGTTGATAACGACAACTTGGGCAGCATAGTAACTTCCTTGTGTAGCCGAAATTATACGCTTAGTTGTCTTCAGCGTGGCTAAGTCACCTTTGAAAGGTAACTCGATATACACTTTCTTCTTGGCTGCTGTGTGCACCAAGTCCTTTTGTCCTCGCGGTTGGCTGTGTTTCTCGATAAATCTTCGAGGGTAGCCATTCGCCATTAGTGTTGCTGTAATTAACACTAGCTCATCGTGCAGACAATCGGCCGAACAAATTCGTCTGGCACGACTAACTAGATTCCTTACAAGTGTCCGTTTGTACCACACTGGAGTGAATCTGGTGAAGTGCAGGTACTGACAAGACCAAGTCGATTTTCGGTAAATGGACCTCTTAATCAGTCCATCCTCCCTGCGAGTTATGAGTATGTCCAGATATGGTACCCCCGCCCCACCCCCCCCCCCGAATTCAGATATGTTCAGCTACAAGTATACCTTTACTACCCCACTGACCTCCTGTCCTGCCGTAACAACACGTACTGTAAGACCCCAACATTGTCCCCCCCCCCCCCGCTCCCCCCTCCCCACTTCGCACTCAAATATCCCCCTCCCCCTCCAGTATTGTCTCATCATAACCCGCATACTCCCTCACAAACATCGTCTCCGTCCATTAGTGAAACCCACACCCCACACCTCCTCCATCTCAACGTAACCTTTCAGAATGTGATCCACCCTCCTGTTCTTAGATATCTGTGGACTGTGTAGTCGTCACTTCTTCCCCCATAATAGCCTCCCTCCCCCCCCCTACGCCTCAACCCCATCGCGCGTATCCCACTGCTCCCGCTTGTACATTCTTAATCCCCTCACACCCCAACGCCCCCCTACCTGTCCCCCCCCTCTCCACCCACCCACCCTCCCATCACCCCCTAGCCCAACCCCCTCGCGTTTCTACCATACCCGCCGTCCAGTTCGCCTGACATCCCCCCCCTACCCCATTTACATCCCATCTTGTGACCACGCACTCAACCCACTATTAGTTTCAACTTCTATACAAGCCCCACCTAACCCCCGCACCCCCCCTAGATCAGATATAACGTCGACTCACCCCACGCGTAACCGTCATGTCCACAATACTAACCCTACCCCTACCACTCATCATATCGAGATTCTAATCGCATACACCTCACCGCGACCAAACTTCAAACCATCCCTGACAGCTGTCTCGCAAGACTACCCTAGTCCACCACATATGTGGAGTTTACAACCAGTAGAGCTAGATACATCTGTCTACACCGTGCTGTCGCGTCCCAAAGCTATAACAATATGTATAGTCTCGTGTGTAGAAGACATTATGTCCCCATCGTACACTGTGTCCAATAGCCTCTAGCTCCTCACTAGATCAGTCTAACCGCTGTGCTTGTCGTAATAGTAACTCTTGAATGTAATCACTATGCCCTGGCCCTCAGACGACCCATCCAACCCCCCGAGCCCCCTGCTATCCACCCAATCGTGCCCCCGCCAGCAGTATTATAGCTGAAGGGCAGTTTAGAATATACACGCGCCATGTGCCTAACCGGACCCTTTCATCGCAGACACCTAAGCCCCCCCCCCACACTTCCACACCCATCCCTTCTTGATACTGCCCCCTCTCTGTCCCACATACCCACCCCTTAAGGTGATCCCCCCTCCCCCACAACCCCCCCCCACATAAACGATTGAATATTCCACCCGTCTAGATATAAGCACCTCTCCCTTCCTCTGTGCCCATGTCACGTCCCCACATGCAGCAGTACCAACTATACTCTGTGTCTATCTCACCCCTGCATCTACCCTCCATGTTCACCCGCCCGAGCCCCTGTCGCCACCCATCGACCCCCTGCATCACGTCAGAAACCCCTACAGAGCGCTGCCCGCCCAACAGCAGCACCACCTCGTTGTGACCAGCCCCTCCCCTACGCCTGTTTACATGATCCCACTCCCCCGTATCACTGTCACCGAGAGGTCCCCCCCCGGTTCCTCCTCACACGTAATGTCTCGGCCCATCCCTAGCGCGCAGCCCCTCTCCTCATCGCTAGTCATACTGTCCTCTATTTCACCTTCACATATTCCCTCTATTCTCCCGTGTCTACCCTCGCTGTCTCTTTCGGTTTTCCTGATTGTGCCCATGCCTTGACTCAATCGTTCCCCTGTTCTCCCTATAGGTTCTGTCAGAGTCCCGTCGTCCGAGCCCTCACCTGACCGTTACTTCGCTCCCCTCATATATAGCTCCATACCCCGTCTGCCCTGATTTGACCCGTTACGAGCTCGCGCTCTCGCATCAGCTGTACTGATCCCTATCCTCCTCAGAGATACGATTATAGGAGACGCCGACCCTCCTACACATTTGCAGTGCCCCGTGTCCGCTCTCTATATACCCCACTGTACCCCCCGCCTGCTTAACTGTGTTAGTTACGGAAATTGACGTCAGAGTGCTAGGGATAAATACTCTGCCACTGCGTGAGACAGTGTGTGTGCACTCTCCGGCCATCCTCGTCCTCTCCTAGCCTCTCTTTTTCTTTTTACTAGATGTTCTAATAATACCGCTGTTGGCGTTTGGATACCCTACGAATCGATTGACAAATCACATCTTGATGGCTTAAGATCAGCACGCTGTCTTGGACAGGCACGTGAGGCCACTCCACTTCTATTTTTCCACATAAGTCTCTTGCCCCCCCTGCCAGTGAGTCGCCCCAAGAGTTTATCAGTATCATTCTAGACTCGCTCCGACTTCGCCAGCCGGCCCATCCCCCCCATGGACGCCACAGTACAGACAACTGGTAAATAACGGTTGATACCACCTACAGTGCTTAAGCTTCGCACTAGCTTTAGTCCCTGCCCCTCGCATTATATGACACTGCTCCCAAATAATCCAAGTGATTATCATCCACCGTACATATAGAATAGAAGCGCGTCATCACACAGAGAGAGACGATACTGGAGGAGCGTCTGTAGCTGCAATAAGAGTGCTGTTTCTCATGTCATTGAACACACGCGTTTGGTATAAAGTTGCACCGCCAGAAAAACGCGCCTTAGTTACCACAACGTGACGAGAGACTCAGTTGAGCTAGTTCGGAAGTCCCTCCGATGAACTAGAACTCCCCACGATTGTCTTCGTATGGGTGACTGTGCATTCCCACCATGCTCGGCCCTTATGGATGGCCACTAGTTTTCATGTAATCCGCCCCGCCCCTATTTCCTGTTTATACCCTGTGTTTGACTGAGTGTTAACCTTTCGCCCACACTCAGATACACGCCTCCTGTGAGACAGTCACCCCTCCTCACCATACTTAATCTCTAATTCACGCACTACTCGTCACACGTATATTTTATCCCCTGTGCACCTTACCTTGACTTCCCCCGTGTTTAAGTGCACGCGCTGTCTCTCCTATGTGTCTTTCCCGCTAAAGTCTACGCCCCCGCTTGTGTTAGGTTCTCACGCCCCAATACACCCCCCTTGATCTCCCTCTAGTCGGCGCTCCCTTCTTCCACTTGTGCTCAGATCCTAACCCCCCAGACTTCAGGTCGGTGGCTAGAATACACCACCCCCCGAACCCCCCGCCCTAATGCCAGTGACGAACCTCTTTCATAATAGGTTGTACTTTTATGTCATGAAGTAAGCCTACCTGATAATATTATACTCGTCTTACCTACCCCCGGACTCGACAAGAGCAATACGCGAGATAAGATAAAGAGAGAGCACAACTGAAAAGTAGTGACTATGAGACCTGTCAAATAGCAGACACTATCCTACGACAGCTGACTCCCCCAGTGTCAGAAAGTGACAGCCGCTGACTTACCACAAAGACTGCGATAGAACTCGAACCCGCGCTTTGTGTGTACAGGTCACTTCCCGCTTGTAGTCTGTTCCGCCCTCGCTATAATAACAATGTGAGAATCTATCACGTATCTAGTCGCCTTGAAAAACGACGCGTGCGTGCAATCACGCTTACGCTACTGGTCTTTTAGACACTGTTTGCTCGTTTTCGCGTGCCCTCTGTACTTGTGTATATGTAGTGTGTGTATGTACCCACCCCCCCCCCCCCCCCCCCCCCCCCCCCCCTCCACCCACAACCCCCCCCCCCCACCCCCCCCCCCCACCCCCCTAAACCCCCCCCCCCCTTCCCTCCCCGACTATTCATGCCTGTTTTGCCCTCAGTGTCTATCAGATTAATTCGAGCATGCACGCCCGTGCCCCGGTATCCCCCTGCTAGCGGTACTTAGCAGACTTCTGGTGCCTAAATACAAGGGCATATATCATAAATATCAGAGAGCATACAGTACAAATATTCGTTGCTTGCTTGTTCAAATGGAGATAGAGATGGATAGCACGGCGAAGCCACTATCTCCCGCGCTCTCCTTGGCCTGCACCCGCCCGCACCCCCTGTCTACGAACACAGCGCCATAAATCACCCAAATGGAGTCCACCCTCCCCCCCGCGCCCTATCCGCCCAACATGCACGCTCACATACCCTGTTCTGCCCCGCCCACACCATAAATTTACCACCGCACTCCGTGCCCCGTGCGCCCGCCCGGGGGCCACCCCCCCCCCCCCCCCCGGCGTGTGTTGTGGGCCCCCCCCCCGGCCTCGAATGTCGTTACAGTTGTATCGCGCAGTCTAATGCCCACGTCGTGTTATCAAACTATCACTACTCTCTTGGCGCCGCATGCACGATTTGTCTAGCCGCTCACTCAAAATGGTCTAATGTGTACGCTGGCAATACTGTGCTCGGAGTCGCCTTGCCCCACAAATGTTTTCCTTGTTGCCGTGTTAGACACGAACTCTTCGGACTCGAAGGCTGTCACGTACAGACAAGTGTACAGAGAATGCTCCCGAAAGACAAAAGAAGCAGCGACGCCCCCGTAACATGTCACAGACGCCCGTCATGTACCGTTCTCTCCCTTGCTGAGCAAGAGTCCGAAAGGTGAGTAAGACAAAAAGACCGACAGGCGGTACCCTCTTAATAACACTTATCTGACGTCCTGCGAGGACCGGGAGATTTAGTTTAAACATCTCGAGCTCTCAGACAGCCTCTAGCACACGGAAGCTGCGAATAATCGGTGTTTCATGAACAGCGCATTGATTATCTCATGGTAGAATTCATGCTAGTTTGGAAAGTATTAAGATGTTGAATGCGGAACAAGTTGCAGCTATTAAACGGAGTGTCGAGTTCTCGTAGCAAATAAATAGTTGGATAGAGCTAAGAGCATTGGGTAAATTAATGACACTTATGATGGGATGCACTCGAATATCCTTTTCGAGCATGCTTGGATTTCTGTGCAAATCCTATTGAAATTGCAGTAACCGATGCAGCGATGATATGTGCTAATTAATATTGCAGTGATAGATCTACTTACTGGTGTTGCTAAATCCGAGTTGGATAAGTGTAAGCATAGAAATGTGTGTCAGTAATTGCGATTAGTAGATCTAGAAGCGGACGAGCGTAGGTCGAGATCCATGTTATACAGGTTTTCCTCTACCTACAGTTCCTTACAGGATTGTCGGTTTACGCTTGCCATTTTATGATCATGAGGACCAAATATATCTTAGCAAATTCTATCACAGCGAACCAAGGGGGTCTTTGAAAACATCAAACGATGGTCGACGCAAATTCATACTAGTATTAGTTGACTCTGTTCCGATCTCTGGGTTGAATATCGGTTATATTAGCTACCACCATTTCAACGAACTATATTGAATGATGTTTGCACCGTTAAGCACGATAATATTTCCGTCTAGATAACAGGTATCTGAAATATAAATAAACATTTTCGTATGATTTTTCCAAGTAAACGCATGCACCTCGGTGATAGCTGCACAATGCATGCGTGACACAGGCAGCTCCTTAAACCAACAACATCGAGAACACACCTTCGGTTGTACGCACATACGTTCGCAGTCCGCTTGAACCTATGCTAATGTAGATCATTTTGCTTTGGATTTCTGTTTAATTCCATAGCGGGTTGCTGATGATGACCAACTAGTTTTGTTCAACACAATTCGGCTACGTCCAAGCGCTTAAGCTTTCGATCAATAAACTAATAGTCACATTCAAGGGCTATGGTGCGCGTAACAAGAATTCGCGTTTGAATAATGGCGTCTGTACTCCTTCTGACAGTCGTTCATATATGCCATGGTCATATACCTATGGACTTTAGCAGCGAACGTGCACTCTGCTTGAAGTTTAGATTCTAAAACATGGCTTCCAGGCACTCGTATGACTGTTGGTAAACGCAACTCAAAACAGTGGCAAGTCCAGGTGTTGTGCGTCGTATTAAAATTCGAGTGCATCTACCATATTTTCCTATATGTTGTCAATGATTCCACTTTCAAAAGCATCAGTTGTGCCAACTCACCAAATCTCCACTAACCGACTATGAAATTAAAGTTCCTAAATATCTTTAATATCGCGGTATTATAAGCCATTCTGATAGATATAAGCGTCTCAAGTTGATTCAGCAATTCTACAAGTCTTACATGACTAGACAAGGAATCGGTAGAGTTGAATGTTGAGTTGAGCTAAGATTGCGGCACCCAATATTCTAGTGATCACGGTGATAACCAGCAACCAGTATGTGTCAAGATCCTTTCCCAAATCACGCTTTCTGCAACTGCAGCGGTCAAATCAGGACGAGCCCGGTAGTGCAGGGAGCCAGCGACACCAAAACCCAAAAACCAATTGTTTATTGCCAAAGGTATTGTTAAAGTGCATCATATTCGTATCAAATTTTGGCACTTTAAGCTAGTATTTCAGTTAGTACTAACTTTACATATTCTTAAGTAGGGTTGAACCCGGACGGCATATTTTGAAACTAACGAGACTAACAATGCATCGGAATAATCAGTAGGTCCTGGTGCTTATATCTTAACTCATTTATCTGTTTGCACTTATCTGCTATATAAAAAGCAGTGCATATTTTCGCCAATTTACATTCCTTAATGTTAATTTGCCCCAAAAATACTTGTATAGAATATGAAATTCTTCAAACTTGACTCAGTCAGACAGCCATCAAATCTAAGAAATGCAGTGTGTGATCGTTTAATTCTTTTGGAAAACCTCAACACTGCGCATTCCGTCTGATTCCTGTAAGCCTAGAACATTCAATCCGAATATTAGTAGTCCATGGTGAATAACCATAAACTACGAGGGACGACAACCACCGGATGACTAATTTTAGACTTTATTCTTAGCGGCACTTTAGCACGTGGTTTGTTTGTTCCCAATGTAGCCCATTGGCTTCGACCACATATGCGTGATAGACTAGTTGCAAGTCAAAGGTCTTAAGAAGCACTGATAAGGATTCCCTAAAGGACCAAACAAGTATAATAATACGAATGAGTAACTTTCTCTGAAAGTGAGAAGCTATGTCCATATTTGGCACAGATCAACTATATACAGGTGGTAACATTCTCTTGCATGGTTAATATGCATTTGTAGTGAGTAAAGATCAACCTTATATTCCTCGTCGGTGCGAGGTATAGTCCAACTGTATAGTACGACCCGTGGTGTATGGCAGAATCACAGGCACCAGATGTTACGTTTTACGAATTTTTCAAAGCAGTCCGCAAGCATTTTGGCACATTGGGCTAGTTAGTCTGTTAAAACGTTCAGGAAGCTTGTGATGTTTTAAAAATAATAAGTGTAGATAACTAAAACGTATACGTGATGTAACAGGCCATTAATGGGACCACCACCTGGGACTTTTTTCCGTGCGGATCATTTCCTCGATTGATTTCACTCACACTTCTATGCCCCAATTGAACCTTTTCCGGTTTGACTTTTAAAGCCAGTAAACCATCACTTATGTAACTCATATTTATGGCTGTATTTCTGTGTATGTAGTGTGGCTAGTCAACCCACCTTACCCGTACTGTCAGCTGGATATTTTGAGTAAAACGTGTTTTCATCGCCAGGGAACCAATGGCAATGCGCCTTGATAGTGCATAATTATTAGCGTTGGAAGCTTAGATCGGTCACCTCAGGGGATCGACTCAGTCGTAGCCAACGGTGAAGTAAAATAAATATAAAATATGTGCACAAGAAAGACCGAGCAAATTTTACTGAGGAGGTGTCAAAACCCGATGAACATTCGAAATATTAATATGCTCGACAGTTCTGGAAATAATAGTTACAGATTAATCATCATTTTCTTGCGTTCGAAAAGTATCGGAATCGATAGCGCAGATCAATGACACGTGTTCTCTGTTCCTGGGCTATCGCCTCCGGGACAGAAGCACTATTTAACATCACATCGACAGGATAAAAAGGTTTTGTCTAATTCAACGAAAATATATGACTGTTTCATGTCCCGATAGTGCGAGACACGGACCGTCCTGCTAAGCTGATCACGTTCGTAATTGAATCGTCAAGAAATGTTTGCGTTCACTCCGTTCTTAATAAGTGTTCACGAGCCAATGTTTCAGCTGTTCAACCATAAGGTGCATCTGAGGTGTGTCGGGAGTGACATCCACGGGTTTCGGTAATCACTCCGTAATTTGTTCATTGATTCCTCCGGATAAAATAGTGATTTAGTTAAAAGGTGGGAATAAGGTTGTTTTATAACTAACTAGGTGGTAGAGCAGGGTTAACTTGGAATCTGAAATTTTTGCCAATTGTTGTGTTGCGATCGACCCATCCTCATAAAAGTGGCTATATATACGTATGAATTGAGAATATCCTCCACTTTAATCACTATAAATTTCCTGTTAACTAAAGTAAGAAAAACACTTTTTGAGTTACAGTTTCTCAGATTCTGCAGTAGTTTGTGTTGCATGAACGCCTAGCGGTTAGGAAAATATTTAATGTCTAGCTAGTTCTTACCTATTTGATTTTTAACATGCTATGTCCATCACATAAATTCTACTTGAGAAAAGGTCGAATTACAACCTCACTGTCTGAGGTAAAGAGGAGATTGTGGATTATATCGAACATGAAGTTCGTGTTCAATGTTATTTTCCTTAACCAGAGATGTTCTATGTTCATTTCACAACAACGGTCATATTAAGTAAAATCACCCAAGTTTCTCATGAGACACTTCGTAAAGCGGCGCTGTTTATTAGCTATTGATGTTCTATCATATTTAATCTTGGAATAAATTTGTGAGTAATATTTGAGTAGGGGACGAAGAATGGTTTTATACAGGTAGATTTTGGATTCCTTAAATACTAAGGATTTTAGCATTAGCCATCCTAATTTACGGACATTTACAACAGTATACTTTACCTGTTCGGCGAAATTGAAGAAACGCGAATAATGGATCGCAATATCACGAATTTTAAGATAGGTGAACAGCTTTGTGCCGTCTAGCACTAAAAATTTGGTGCAATGCTGTACCGATAACATATACAACTGTACTTCTTGGATAAGAGTTCTATTTTCCGCTTACTGCATCAATTCTCCAGCTATTGCGCATCCGCTTATATGTCGGCTAGTGGTTTATGAAATTGCTCAACTCATAAGCCATTTTTACATAATATATGAATACATATGTTTTGTCGTGTCCGATGCCATCGAAGACGTCTTTAATGTGTATCACAAACAGAAGAGGCCCTAGAATAGTTCCCTTGGTCTCCCCACTGGTGACTTTTCCACTCGTGCAAGTGTTGCTTACTATTTCAACTGCCTGAAGCCGACCGGAAAGATACGATTCTATTCAAGATTGCAAATTGCCACGCATACCTAATGATTGGAATTTCGATAGAAGAATTCCATGTGCTACCCGATCGAACGCCCAACGCATATCAAGAAATATGATGCCCTGACACGTACCATGGTCAATGGAACAACAAAGTACATAATTTGTATTTGACAAGTAATACATGACCGTGCTCTCAGAAATCCTTGCTGGAAAGTATTGATCAAATATGGGACGATAGGAATTCAACTATCTTAGCTTGAAGTGCCGTTGCCATTGCATTAAACAGAATAGATGTATGGCTGATTGGCCAGTAGCACGCCTGTAATTGACGTGAGGTACTTTTATATCATGGTGAAAACAACGCATATTCCCACAATTCCGGAACAACCGCAGACTTTATGGACAACGTACAACGATTTTAAGCAGCAAGTCGATTTAAGGGTCGCCGAATTGGAGCATAGGATACGGTATTCCATCCGGACCTGGATAGAAGCTTGAAGTTGAGTCTCCGCTGGAATTTTTCACTCATTACTTTAGGTTAATTACAGGGAGAGTGATTTGTTTCTAAGGATGACATTATTTATTTTACTGAATTAGCGGACTAAAATTATTAGTCTTTTTAAATTTATACCGTAGCTTCTTTACTTGTCGTATTGTATGCGACGGGATAGTGGTCTGACTCGTTTTCAGGGAAGTGCGCCCGTGACGCATTGGGCGGAAGAGATCTAGATGTGATTACGTTTTTGTATAACAAGTCAGCTGCATTTAGAGGTTCAAGGAAGAGAAACACTCATCCCAGTATAGAGCTCACAATTTGATTGAGAAAACATGTGATGTTCATGTGACAGTCATGTGATAGTCAGAAAAACATATAATCTTGTTGAATGGGTCGTGGTTGCAAGCGATTGCGTTGAAGCAGATTTCTACTATATTGAGTTCAATCCCAGGAAAGCTTGGGGGATGCGTTTACACCTAAGACTTACGTATATAAATTGTTCACTGCTTGTTGTAGATGACCATTTTTGCATCAACTTAAATGTACGTATGGTTGAGACATAGTACAGGTATTTAAATTGAAACCGTGATAGATAACAAGAAATCTCCACTGATAATTTTCTGACTTACCGATTGCTCAGAGGCATATGGGGAATCTTCTACATGGTGGTCGAAATACGATTTACGAAGGTGTTGTGGGTTTCACACTCAACCCATAAGATTGGTCATGCAATTTATTTAAATGGTATTCCAAACAGAACCACCAAGGCACTGTAGATGTGGGTCGTACACATAAGTTTCATTGTGCTTATTGTCCACATATATGCGGCAACCGCAACCATGGCAAGATATGCGACTACTGCCAAAGCTGCGGAAGTTTATGGATGTAAAAATGGATATCAGAATATGTTTGTTTTCCCGTCTCCGCGGCAGGTACAATGTCCGGACAGGATAGTAATAGTAAAATGCATAGATGATGAACTTTGTTGTTGAAAGACCGGGCATTTAAGGGAGACAATCTAAATATTCATAATGCGTAGACAGTTTTCCTGAATGTTTTCATATTGTTTACAAAGGGCATCATCCTACCTAGCTGAGGAACCTGCGGGAGTACATTCGAAATTCACGAAATGGTTTCAGGCATATTTGGGCTAAGTTTTTGATCTGTTGGAAGAATTGCAAGGTACACTGATTCATTTGGATTGGTGGCCGTGTCGCCACCGATAAACCTACAAAATAGTTGGATGCAGTTTGGGACACAATTTGAAGCCGTAACTCTCAGGCGTATGATAAGTAGTAGGACACTAAACATAGTCGAGTTACTTATTGTAATATAATTGGATGGATGTCTAAAGGTTAGGTACTTATACGGTGTCAGTCGGCGGATTCGATCGCATTGCTTAAGCAGGGATTTCACGGCAGACGAACCAGAAAGAATGATATTTATATGGAGGGAACAACCGGCTGGACGTTATGTTAGCCTGAATACTGCTAACAATCTCCCTATCACATTGGAAAGAATCGTAAGACTATTAAATACTTCGACTGCTTGCAAGGTTTCAGGAATTTTAAACTTTATTGATGTGCTCTGAGGTGTCGAGTTTCGTAGCGTGATCGAATTACTGGTAGTGGCTTTGTTGGGATTGATAAAGCTGCAGTGCACATCAACGGAGCTACGAACCTTCTTGCTATTTATTAGCTTCCAGTGTGCATCCTGTGTGGCGCTGATGAGAAAAATGTTGCCTAGGCTTGTGCTGTCTGTGGCAATATTTGGTTTCGAAACTAGGCGGACTCAAAGCAGATAGTATCGGTTACTACTAAATTGTTTCGGATAGTAATATTTGTGACATTATTAAATCACTTGATGAGAGTAATATTTCTATTCAGATCGATTGCGTTAGTGAGCAGTCAGCCGCAGTCGCCGAGTCGTCTAGATTAGCTGTGCAGCAAATATCGTGTCCATATTCTCATCACATGCATTTTGCAAGTCATTTCGCTGGGCTTCCGGTGCGTTACTCTCTTTATTTGGAACATGCGCATGTATCACTTCAAGCGTTGTCTTATCTGACCTTCTAACCCTATGTTTAATTTCCGTTGTCGGTTTTATAACCGACAAATTTCGTATTCACAATTTCGCACTCTCAGTTTTTTTGAATTTGAGTAGCACTGAGTACGGGTCCTTCAAGCTCTTCTTCTTTGGACGTATCGCAAGGCACATTCCTTCTGAAGCCCGATGGTGTCTAGTAGTAAGTGTTTCAGATTCTTCATGGGTAGAGTTTCTGGGACATTAAACATTATAACACTATTTGCACAGGTAATCCGTTCAGACATTTTTGTAGAAATCACGAAATTAAAGCTAACATTGATATGCTGGTGGTCGGATGACTTGGAAGTAAGTAGTGGAAAAGGGAACATATAATAAGAACCAGAGGCTAAACAGCATCCAAGCTCTCCTCTAAATCTCACCCAGCTTATTCCACTTCATTTATTCTGTCCTGCAATCCAGTGAATTCAATGTTGTCCTGTGTTCTACAGAAAGTGGGATTACTTGCGTTTATTTTGACGGTTTTGGTATTGGTCAATGCAGTTGCTTGGCTGGTGGCACTTTTCTTTCTCATGAAATGTGTTTACATCTATCATGAGATAATATTGTTTTGCAATACATGAGGAGCGAAAATGCTCGATGAACGAGTAAAATGGAATCGTAATGCAGTCACGACGGTCACTTTTAATGTCTACTTTGACTTGGCTCCAACCGCTAATAGAGCAAACAGAAACTGACTGAAGTGGAACAAAATATATGGCAGTTAGCGGCCTAGGCTCCCTGTTTGTCCAGGTATACATTATAGAGCGCAGGTGGACAGAACATACTGTCACCGTTTTCATGCAAAGATCGTTCGCTGGGAGCTGGGAATGGAAACGATCCGGTATGCACTGACTTGCTAAAACCACGGTGTACACTGGTTCACACTTCAAACGTACAAGGCCAAATGACCGGACGTGCTAGTTGATTGGCCCGAGTGCTGTGGGCGAATCAGTAGTCTCGAAAGCTTTTGATCGTGCGCTGGTAGTAGTGATACGCAGTGCAACACTGGAGGAATAGTTGCGGACCGCTGCCGGACGGTTGGTTCGACAACGGCTGTAGAACTAAGGGGAGCAGAATTCGCTTGTAGCTTTCTTATGCGGTTAGGGAGTAGAGCCCTTGTTCAGTTTTTATATAGCGATTAAACTGGGGTTCTAAAGTACGTCGAAATTTGCGGTAGAGCATGCAAGTCAACGAATTGGTGGACGCGTTCCGAGTGAGGAAGGGCAAAATGAGGAAAGAAAGAAATTGGTCATTAGTGGGGTATAGATTTGATATATCAGCAGCGTTGGAAGCAGTGAGAAGTCTACGTTTTCTGAATTTCCCGAGTAGTTTTCTCGTTATGAAGTTACTCAGAGTGGCGCATACCTTCATAGGACAAGGAATGGCATGTTTATTATGCGGGACATGTACAATTATGATGTGGTTGATCTGGTAGTAGAAATGTTCCAACGCAATGTGGGAGCTAGTGGAGAGAAAGAGCTCATCCCAGTTGGAGGGCCGGATCTGATTTCCGAAATGCTCCCAGTCAATCCTTCGTATAGTATGCTGGGTAGGTGAGTGGAATTTGGTGCTCATTTCTAAATGGATGGAAAGGCGTAGCGTGTTGTGGTCATTACCCGGAAGATTGTCTAAGACGTCAACTTATGCGTCAGGAATCCCCAGGGTGAAGATAAAATCCAGTATGTTGGCAGACCTAGTTGTTCTGGTAACACCCTGAGTCCAACGCCCAAATCTGATAGTCTATAAGATCTGTGCAATGATGTGGATGTTTGTGGTGACCAAGTAATATTCGGTAGATTGAAATCGCCAGCGATTATCTTTAGACCCTGTGGTAACACCGATGCGAATCCAAAAGCCGAGGAGATAATTGCGATATGTTTGGCTGTCGCTTTCCGAGGGTTGTAGATGCAGCCGAGAAGTATTGTGGAGCCTGCAGTGAACTATAGCCATAGAGATGTTGGAATATTGTTTAACTGTGGGTCATCAAAGAACTCTGCTTTGAAGATCCGATGGAGATTTTCGAGAAACCTGTTGCCTTTCTTTGCGCTGCGATCTTTTCGAAATAGATAGTAGTTAGGACTATCTAAAGTAACATCCAAAGTATCAAGGGAGCACCATGTTTCAGTGACAAAGATTATATGTGGAGTGCTCAGCTGAGTGAGCATGCTTACAAAATGCTACTTGATTTTATGAATCTTGCGTTAATCAGTATAAGTGAAAAGGTAGTGTGCACAAAAACGTATTCTGTAAGTACTACAATGGATTGGGAATCAGAAATGACAGACAAAGAAGTTAAATAAGGGAGTGATAAAAACGAACCCATGGGTGGAATGCTCAGGTGTAAAGGCATTGTTCGCACTAGTAAGACCGGATGAGCGAAAAAGATTGATGTCCCGAGGCAAGGTTGGATAAACTGTCAGAAAAGTGGAACAAGGTAGGCTGTCTCTGCTGGGTGTGTCAGTAGTGGGAATGGGTGCGGAGCGATTCCCGCTTCCGCTAGAAACGGGTTAAAGTGAATTGATGGATTCTGAGGTGCTGCATAGATATGTCGCATGACAGGTGATATCGTCAGGATTTCAAGGCCTTTTTGATTTTCATTTCTCTATCTAGATTTCTTATAGACGTGAGCTGATAATTATGGTGTCCTGTTGGAGGTTGGTAGATAGGTGTAGCTAGAAGATAATTATTGTGAGTTCTAATAGGCTCGAAGTGACGCTTAGAGCTGCGATGGATAGATAGTTGTTCACATGCAGATTTGAGCGTTACTCAGTTCCTCATAGCTGCATGTTCTGTGTACATACCAGTCCATGTTATATTTGTGTCTACAACATCAATACGGAAATTTGGGGCCCATCTTGACCTTGGTATCTGTTTCCTGGTGTTTTTATTTGTTTAGCAACAGTCACTTGTTCGTCACATCTAACAATTCTGTAGCGACTAAACCCTACGTTAAGTTCGGTTGTCATACAGTAGCATTGAGCTGGAAGGTGAGGCAGAGTTATTTGATATTACTGACACTAGATACTTGTTGTCGAGATCCACGTTGGTAACTGCGGTTGACACACTGGCTATGCCATTTTCATGCGGATTTGTGTGCGGTTTATCAGCGTAGCTGTTACGGTTTTCCGACGGTCTCGGTGTAATTCTGAGGAGGGATCATTGCAGAGGCGTACGATCCAGCTTAATCGAAATATTTTTGCACTGGATACATGCAGTAATGATAGGTTTGCTGTGCAATAAACAATCTACCGATTCTTCGCTTTAAAATTTAAAAATTACTGGACAGCAATGCCTCGGGGTTTTCATTTTTAGCCGTAGACATTTACAGACGACATCGGACATGGTACAAGCGCTAAGTTCATTCATCTTTACTTTGTTCAAACTGTATCTATCTGGTATGCTAAAAGCGATCACATATTTTACCCTACGGTTTCTTTCATGTACCTCTGAGGCGATGGAGTCTATTAGTTGACCTGCCTTTTTGAGGTGAACCTTATCAAACTTATCAGATGGGTTGCTAATATAATCTATCGAAACTAGGTTATTTTGAGGGGTTCATCGAAGACCAAAATATTCTTCATTTCGTCTAGCACTGATTGCAAGGGGCAGAATTTAGCGTTAAGTTCAGACGTGAGCTGAAAGGCCGCAGAAGAACAGTCTAATGGTAGTTTTTCGGCATCACATTTTATTCGTTTGGGCCGTGGCACAGAGGGTACATTTTCCTTAGGTAGGCGACTGCGTTTGTACTTCGGGGTCATAGCAAACCAGGTGTATCCAGTTAGATTAATGGGCTAGAGGGAACGTAACAAAACCAATCTGTTCTGACTTGATTAAATCCACCTTGGTTTCAGATTACAAGGTCGACGAAACGCTACCCGGCCGGGCGGCTGTCGGTGCGGGTTGAAATCTGGCCAGGGAACTGATCGCGGCCGGGCGACGCAGTTGAGACAAAGGCGGGGTATATCGATCGTCAACGACCGGGAGAATTGGTCAGTTGAAGTGGTCAGCTAGCGGGCACGACAGTTGACGATGAAGACACAGAAGCTCAGATAGCAATCACAAAAGGAACTGCGACTACCGAACGGAATGTCAGAAATCAGCAGGACAATTTAGGTAATGAAGCGATGGAATAATTCCCACGCTTTGCCATCCAATGGGTAGTGGTAGTAATTCCGATTCCAATGAGTGGATTTCAGTTGGCGTGTGATAACGCGAGCGGGGAAAATCCACTACAAGACTGAACATAGATTGATTGAAAAATGTTTGGCACAGTTTTATGAAAAGCCGTTGGAAGTACTTCCTAGCTTCTCCGATGGTAGAAAGAGCATACAAGGAGAGACTGAATATTAAACAACACTTTGCGATCGGTTGAAATTGCACTGGAATGTTGTTAAAGTGACAGAGCGTCGGATTTGCGTCGGTTTACGTGTCACTGTGATCATAGTTAGGTCTGTACGCCCACAACGCTAGTTCACTTACCACAATACGTTTTCGGGTTTTGATAAGGAGGATTAATTGAGCTCTTGCGGACGATACGAACGTGATCAGAGCACTGCAGTTGCTTGCAAATTCCATGCAACCAAGATTATTGTTATCGTCATTTAAATACTATCACGCGGAAGTTCCAACCGAATGTGAATTTGCGTAATTAGTAGACAAGGTAACAACTTTCTGAAGAATATTCTCATAATGCACAGTCAAAGAGAATGGTGAGGTGTCCACTCGTCCCCAGAATCCCCGTTACTTTCGGTTTATAGTTCATGCGCTTCAGGAGTATGATCACTAAATCCAACAAGAATCGCTTTTGTCGCTCTAAATGACGGAATGCTTGCAACAAGCTCTACAGTTTGAATGCGATTTGCTCCATGAGGAATGTCGCAAAAAGTTAGCTGTGATAAACTAATGTAAAAGGAAAAAAACGCCGGTGTATCACTGTTAATCATTAAAAGGCTTTCCGTATGGATTTATGTGTCTGGTACTAGCTGAAATGAAAGTCAATTTAACTTGTACCAGCGGTCAGTCAAATTGAACATATTAGGACTTTTGTGAGTTAGTAAATGTGTTTCATACATTCTGAGTATGAATATGGAAAAATGAAGTTGCATGCCGTATTTTCCTTTCACTGTCCAATCTGAAATTCACCATGAGGCTCTGTGCGCATTTTTTATTATCTTCAATTTTTGGTGCTATAGCAATGCGCAATTCACACAATCAGACACAAAATGTTGTGTAGTTGCACGGTGTATCATAAAGCGCTACATTTATTTTAGCGTGAAAATTCAGAGGATATTGGAATACGAATTTGATAGTGTTCAATGGATAATTAGCTGCTAACAGAAAAGTATCCGTTTACTTACGTGTGAAATATTCTACCATTGGGTATTCGTTAATATACATTTAGCGCTTTTCCGGTTTTGTAACCCAGGTTCTTCTATTCGTCGAAAATGGAAAGGATGAAAGAAATACATTGAATTAATGAAACCTGGTTGAAACCGTCAACATAATCAAAGAGAGAAAACAGGCGAAAGCTTATGAATAATTTAACAGGAAGACGATGAGAAAACACCGATTCTAGTGCATGCATGCCACCAGTACCGACTTGCGAGGATAGTACATAACACTCCGGTAAAACAAGAACACCTTGAAGCTTTCAACCGTCTGGTTAGCAACAATGAGGTCTTACTCACTCGACCAGATAAGGACGCGGGCATTGTTATCAGGAACAGAGTGGAATACAAGAGCAAAATGAAAGGAATACTGGCAGATGAAACCACGTTTCCAAGAGCCATAGGTGAGAAAGACAAAACAAAACAGGTTGAAACTCAACTTTGCAACTGTGTTATAAGAATTTGAAATGATGGTTAGATCAACGAAACCACTTATGAAGAACTTCGGCCGGTAAGAACGGTTATTCCAAGGCTTTATGGGCTACCAAAACTCAGAAGCCTAACGTCCCTCTTCGTCCTGTCTTGGATATGAAAAATCCCCATATCACTCGATTGCTCGGTGGCTGGTTTTGATTCTTACGCCTATTCGAGAGCGAATTGTTGTGCACAGTGTGAAGAATAGTTTTGAGTTTGTGGATATAGTGCGTGATGTAAATGTTTCCAATCTTACCATGTGCTCACTCGACGTTACTTCACTCTTCACCAACGTACCATTATTTGCGACCATAAACTAAATCTGTATGTTGATGCAAACCACATTAATGTTGGCATACCCACGGTGATCCTAACGGAACTATTGCTCAGATGCACGTTCAATTTCTATTCAATGGCGAATTATACCGGCAGTGCGACGAGGTAGCAATGGATTCCCCACTGGGTCCGTTCCTCGCCGACATCTTCATGGGCATGCTGGAACAGGGAAAGCTAAAGCCAACGATCTCAAGTGTCGGTTAATACTGCCGTTACGTAGAGGACATTTTTGTCTTGCTTCAGTCGTCTCGAAGTACCGAGGAAGAAACTAACACGTTCAACCAAAGCTATCCAGCAATAAAGTCTACCTGCGAAGTTGAGGAAAACAGTCGCTTTCATTTCCTCGATGTCACATGAAATGACTGGATGGGGGTGCGTTACATCGCAGCGTCTATAGCAAAAGTACGTGGAATGAGCAGTACACAAACCTCTACAGCTTTGTGCCACTTAGGTTTAAACGGAACTTGATAAATACCTTAGTGACCTGAACTAAACGTATCTGCTCGAACGACACGCTTCCGGAAGAATTATAGTGTATTCACTTAGTGCTAAGGGAGAATGGTTATCCGGAAAGCTTCCTCAGAGTTAGGATAGAACATAAGGAGAAAAAGCCTGTTGTGTTGACTGTAGAATGCAATCCAATCTTCCTACAGCTGCCATTCAAGGGCGACGTTGCAACGGAACTTCTATCTCGCCGTTTGTACTCAGACGTACCTATCCAGCAGCGCAGATACGAATCTAGTTCATTACCATCCGGATGGTGAGACTAAACTCAAGGGATAAGAGGCTTCTCCACACCAACTCAATGTGAATCTAATCGTTTTCATGCTTCTGTGGAGCGGAATACATTAGTCCTACGTCACGGCGTCTATCTGAGAGGATGAAGGATCACCACCCGATCGGGCTTAGAACTGGAAGTGGCAACACAGTGAACTCTTCAATAGTCGCGCACCTAGCTGATACAGGGCACGCCACAAAGTTCACTGATACGTTCAAAATTATCTATCAGGCACCAAAGCACTGCATGAACTACGTCCGCAAGCGACTACTAGAAGCTGCTGAAGCAATTGCAATCCGGCTGTATGAACTGGAGCTGTGATCAGAAGAAGTTAACTGAAGGCTTGGGACTACCGTGACCAAAACTAGCCGGTGACCTCTGACTCACGAGGTCAAAGGCGGTGGGCTGTCGTGGCTTAACAGACAGAGCTGTCAGCATGTAATTATCTCGCTCTATAGCATTACACGCAAAGTCGCCTATAAGGTCCAAATTTTGCAAAGAGGGAGCAAAATTTTGAAATGAATGTCCAAAACTTTGCAAAGAAAGTCCAAAATGTTGCAAAACCCTGTGCGATTCGCCAGCCGCTCAGAGCCAATCCTCTAATCTTAAGTGTGTTCTCATTGGCCACATGCCAAGGTTCGGTGTGTTATTCTGGGGAGGTAAACGCGCTGCCCGTTGACTGGGAGAGACTTGTGAATCAACCTTAGAGGCACGCACTTCGGCGGTGTACCAGGATTGAATGCGCCCCCTTCACGTCCGAAACGATGGATCATAATTGGTATGAGCGCAATGAACAGCTGGAAGATAAGCGCACGACCATGTCTATGATACTAACGTCTTCGGTATGCCTTTTCGCGTTCGCCAGAGTATCTCATCAGACATTCGTGACCGAGTTTTGGGCGCTTTCGTCAACAGTGATGACTGGCAGCTGGTGGCAACGGTGAACGACGTAAATATCAGACAGCCTACTCCTGGATTCGTCGTTCTCTTGACCAGGGGCCGAGTATTACGCAGGCACGCGGTCGTTAGCGGATTTTGTCGGAGGAAGATGTAGATGAAATCCTGGATTGGATCGCAAGTGACTCAACTCTTACGCTAAGGGAAATGCGAGTACGAGTACAAGCAGAAATGGACAAGGACATTTCAAAGTCAACAATTGCACGGCACCTAGATGGTCGATTGATTAATATGAACAACCTCTATCAGGTTCCTGAGGGAATGAACAATGAGCGAACCGAAATGATACGCAGGGATTCGTTCAGCAGTTTCTCCAACTTAAGAGAGATGGTAAGTTCTTCATTTGGGTTGACAAAGCGAACTTGGACGTTTACTGCAAACGTACGCTTGATCGGGCGCCCAGAGGAGTGAGGGCCTGTTGCGAAGTTGCCAACAGCAGAGGCCACAATTTGCATTTAATCGGTGCGCTCTCGATGGAAGGGAAAGTGTCGATTACCACCTGGAGTGGCTCATTCACAGGTCCCCTATCTCTCGAATTGCTGCGAAACATTTTAGACAACCTGAAACGGGAGATGGAGCTCCGGCATGTTGTTGTGGCATGTGATAATGCACCATGTCACACAGCAGTACAGTCGTCAGTAGATGGATACGATGGCGTAATCATACTGAGATTGAGCACATACACTCCGTTCCTCAATCCGATCGCGAATGCTTGGCAGGTGGTGAAGGACCGAGTGAAGAATGAGATGGCAGTGTTCTACGAGGAACTTCTGGCCGGGGATCCCCAGAAACTCATGACGCAGATGGAATGGAGGCTGCGGTTCCTTGAAAGCATTGCCAGAGCAGCAAGCAAGGATATCAGCGTTGTGGGATATCGTAATACTATTCGGCTAATGCGTGTACATTTTACTAATTGTCTAGGAAAAAATTACATATTTTGATCACGTTGCTGGTCTGTTTTTTATGCATCTGGTTGTATAGCACGTCACTGGCAGCACGTAGGGAGGTGTGCGTGTTCACATCGTTTTCAAAAAATGTTTGCACATATGTATGGTTGTGTGTTCTTAGGGGGTTGAAGCGATATCTGATGACTAGCGCAAGAGACTGACACGGGACTGGCTTCCAGTGAGTCAGCCCGTAAGGATAAAACACGCAACCCGAATATTACTAGCTTTTGTGTAACACGCTGGAAACTAAACAAACTACACGATCCCTCTCAACTTATTTAAAAGGTACATGCATATAGATGGCATGGAAGTACACCACATAGGCGACGAACTTAGCAAATGTAAGCGGTAAACTAACTGGCATATTAATTAGCTTGATCTACAAACTGATAACATGGAATTTTTAATGTTACGTGTAGAGATCCATCGAGATTACACATAGTCGGACAAGGATCACACCCCCGAAAATGCAATCTATACGGTTCTCTTCCTGTAGCGTCCACGGTAAATGTTGAATAACGCGTAGCCAAAGATCCCGAAATCAAAACAAGTCGGATCACAAATACTACGGTACTATTAAAATATATACAGTTGATAATTGGGACATACTTCAATTGTTCAGTATCCTGGTGTATGCAAGTTGACAACAAGGTGTCAGTAAACAATAGGAGGGAACGAGTTGTCTACGCCGGACAATCAAAGGAACAAGTCACTACACCTGAGTGCTACGAGTATTAAGAATAATGGCGTTGACCAATCAATGAATGGTCCAATCACAGGGTGAGTGTTTAATGGCACGCATAAACATGGTGGTTGGACTAGCGACCAGTGAACGGGGGAGGGGTGCGACACATGCTCCGGGCTGAACGTGTCATGTTCGGCGAAGAGTAGAGTTGGAGATCCAAGGTCGTCGGTAGCCACACACGCACGGAACCAGTGCCGGGGATTAGCATGCACACACAGACACACCTACAACGCTAACAATGGGAATGTAAGGAGGCGCACGTGAACGCTGGTCGATATCCATCAACGATCGGCCAAGGTCTGCAGACTAGACCACGAAGCTAAGAGTAGAAGAATTTCATGGGTAGATAAGCGCGTTACACTGCCTCCGAAGTTCTGCTGCGATTGACGCCTCGTACGTCCCCGACTCCACTCTGGCTCTCGGTCCTACAACTGCCTACAGTAGCGCTCCTTAGAAAAACAAAAGGGAAAGCAACGCAACCACACGAGAGCGTCTTGACAGGAGCCGTTTTCCATGACTCCTACCAAGCGCCGTTCGTGGGAGTCTTTGTGCATCGAAGCGTTTGGGTGAAAGCCGTTTTCCATTACTATCATCCTGCGCTTCAAGTCACACTTAAGCGCTGCTACTCATCGCCCTCCAGGCGGCACAACTTTCTGACATCTCTTTTTACTATACTTGAGTTCGTTCTAATGTACACCGTTCTTACTAAACCGTCATTGCTGGCTTCACAACTCACGACTCGACCCAGCGGCCAACAACCCCTTGGTAGTTTCTCCGAAGCCAACAACACTAATTCGTCTTTTCTACAGAATTGGTCGGAAGCTGCCATTTCTGTCGAGATTGTAATGTTGTTATGTATCCCTTTAACCATCTCTTCCAGAATCCCGTGGTTACGTGGTCTACTTGCTTCCAGCGCTTAGTATACCTGTCCCTGATGTCGATGTCTGGTAGCTGCATGGTTTCGCATCGTATGAGAAGTAGGCGGTTCGGGTTTATGGAGGAGCATCTTGACTATCGGAGGTGGGTGGAACTAGCGGGCGATTGTTTAGAATCCGGTCTACCTCGACGAATACAGTGGCTAGGGGATCATCAGTAAGGCGTTGCTCGTTGCATACGCCGTACAATATTTTCCTTACAGAGCGGATAATTCTTTCCCACACCCCGCCCCTGTGACTTGCAAATGGTGGAGTGAAATGCCATTGCACACCACGAAGGCATAGCTCTCGGTCAATCCGTTTTTGATCCCATTTTTTAACACCATCAAGTAATACCCTAGCCGCCCCGACGAAATTCGTTCCCTTTCCCTATATACTTCTGATGGGCAGCCCCGTCTGCCGACGAAACGGATGAACGCCGTAATGAATGCATCAGTCGAGAAGTCGTGGTCTGCTTCCAAGTGCACTGCCCTGGTTTGCAGGCAATTGAATATGCACCCAAAGCGCTTTTCCACAGTCCTTCCTCGCTTTACAACAATAGGGCCAAAGTAATCCACACCCACATTCTTGAAAGGAAACCAACCAATTCCCGCTCTGGCACGGGGTAATGGTGCCATCTGTTGCTGGCACAGAGTGGCGGTACGCTTCCAGCAGCGTATGCAGCTTCCGACCATGCGCTTCACTGTTTTAGATCCATGCAGTATCCAGTACTTGGTGCGGATCGCACTTAGCACGTGATGCCCTCCACCGTGGCCTTCTGAGAAGTGGAAATGACGCACCAGCGCCTCGACAACCGGGTGCCTACTGGGAAGGATAGCAGGGTGCTTCAAACTGTCCTCGTAGTCCGTGTAGTTCAACCGCCCTCCGACGCGGATAATTCCCTCGATCAGAGTGGAGTAAAGGCGACGGATTGGGTTTCGTTTTTTCATGCGTGACTAAGGTGGGTCTATTGATTGCTGCGCGCTTTAAGGTTTGTCAGTTCGTTGCTGAACGTCTCGCGTTGCACCATGCGCAGGATGTCTTTCCTGGCATCTTCTATCTCGGAAACTAACAGCGGACCTCTAGCAACTACCCGATACGCATTGTGACGGGATAGTAACCAGCATTTGAAACGAACCAGCCAATCTACTGCCTTCAGTAATTTGGCCCAACTCGCAAAATACGTCAGCAGTGGGTTTGCGGGGTTTGTTGATGTAGCATTTATGGAACCACTTTGCTTTTATTATTTCCACATTTGCCATGCTTTCCGTTGGGGTATACCCGTCTACCCAGGAGCAGTCGGTTTGCAGGAGAAAATCCGGTCCTCCTACCCACGCTCTCCACTCGTTCAACTTCAGGTTTCCCCTTTGAGGTCAAGTCTGCTGCGTTATACTTCGACCGAACGTGGTTCCATTGTATCGGTTCAGACAGCTGTTGTATGGCGGCAATTCGGTTAGCGACAAATGTACTGAATCTTGTCAACTTATTATAGATGTAGTGCAGCACGATTTGCTAGTCGGTCCAATACTGTGTAGCTCGTGGACCCATACTCAGACTATCTGCGAGTATCTGATTAACTTTCGCTGCCAACCCTACAGCTCCAAGTTCTAACCGGGGTATAGATGTTGCTTTCAATGGAGCAACTCTGGCGTTTGCAAGCAGGAGAGAGCAATAAGGCCGACCCAACGCGGAGGTGTGCCGCAAATATGCGATCACACCATACTCAATTTCAGAGGCATCGCTAAAAATATGCAGCTGTGCGCGTTGCTCAGAAGTCTCTATGCCCCGCAGCACACAACGAGGAACCGAGAGTTGGCAAATAGCTAAAGTGTGATTAATCCATTGCTTCCACTCTTGCTCGTCTGACGGCTGGAGAGGGTCATCTCTACCCAGTCCTCTTCTACACAATTTCTGTAGAAGCACCTTTGCTGGTAGAAGCAAAGTACACACTAATCCGAGGGGATCGAACATCGATGATACGGTTGACAGGATGCTCCGTCGGGTCGTCGGGCAGTTGCGAACGCTGAATCGGAACCAAAACTGATCTGTCTCAGCGTTCTAGTCGAACACAAGTGTACGATCATTGCAGTTCGAGCCAAAAACGAGTTATTTAGGCGCTCGTGCCCACTCGGTAGGGTATATCAATTCTAGGGCGTTCGTCTTATTCCAGATCTATTTCCGCAGCCTGAATCCCCCTTTAGCTAGCATTTCACATATGTCGTGGGCGAACTGCGCTGCTTCCTCTACTGAACTCAATGTACCAGGCAGTCATCTACGTAGAAACCATTGGTGATTGCATTCGTTACCGTAGCGTTGTATAAATGACCGAAATCACTCACCGTCTTGCGAAGGGTATAAGTGGCACAAAATCGCGATGACGTCTCCCCGAATGGGTGGGCGGTCATCTGGTAGTCGACAGGATCACTAGGCATTTCGCCGTTTGGCCAACACAGAAACCGCAGTGCTCTTTGGTCGTCCTCCGGCACCTTTATCTGCACGTATATTTCTTCCACGTCTGCTGCTAACGCCACTAAATTCTTCCGAAACCGAATAAGTACTTTGGTCACGTTCGCAGTGACGTCGGGGCCCTGGCAGAGTTGGTCATTTAGGGACAGACCTCGAAATTTCACCGCACAATGCAAAACCATTCTAAGTTTCTCCGGTTTCTTGGGGTTAACTATCGCGTGATGAGGTAGGTACCAGCACCGAGGTCCGGTCTTTGCCAAGGCTCTAACCGCATAACCATTATCCAGCATCGAGTTTATTGACTGCGTGTATTTCGAGCGAAGTCCACCATCTCGCAGTAGACGACGTTTAAGGTACGCTAGGGTTTTTTTGGCCATATCCATGTTACTAGATAGAACTTCGCTACCGTCTCGCTAAGGGGAGGAACAACATAGTTTCCATGCACTAAGCGCGTCCTCGCCTCGGGCTTAGCAACTGCCGCTGAATCCTCACATGACATGGATAGTTCCAGAACATCAAAGTCTGAAAATTTAGTGTTGCACAGCATTTGAATTTGGTCAGCAATGGGTATGTCCGCCGCCCAGATGCCGTTAACGGATGCAACTCGACGCACCGCGGATCCCAGTGGGCCCAACACAATCCAGCTCAGCAAGGTTTTGATAGCGTACGGTTCCTTGCAATCACCAAGTCGTTGGTCTAACACCAAGTGAGCCTGCGGAATGCCGCAACCAATCAACAATGATATCCGCGGGTCGCGGATCTTTCCGAAGTCGAGATCGGCCAGGTGCGGCCACTTGCACGTCTCCGCTTGTGTCCCGGTGACAGGAAGCTTGAATATGCAGATTAGGCACTGCGAACGCGCGCTTTACCTTAATCTATTCTAACCCGTTTAGTGAACGCAGGTAGAATTAGACCACGGAGCTATCCATACTGCGGTCTCCGTTGATCGTCGAAATCGTCAAAGACAGCGGCTGTGGCTCCAAACGGAGGCGGTCGACGAGATCCTGGGTGATTAGTGTTGTATATGAACCGTTGCCGAGAAGTGCATAGGTTTCTATCGACACGAACGGACCAAACACAGTCATCGGAATCACCCCAAGAGCGACACAACGCGAGCCCGCGTCTGTGACTCCGCAGCGAGCCTGATCTGTGGATACTGCGTGAGTTAACTTGGGGACTTCGCCACCATGGAGCAGGCTGTGATGACGAGATTGGCAACCTGCGGCATTGCAGGCTTGGCGAATGCCACAGTTTTTAGCGACATGGCCCGGTCTTAAGCAACCGAAACAGAGGTTTTTGGTTTTTAACATTTCCCATCGTTGCGATATGTCCAGTTCTCTAAATATTCCCCACTCCACGGCCAAGTGGTTGTCCGAACAAACGGGGCAAGAGTGGGTGGGGCGGGAAGGCGACGTAGTTCTCTGACCAGCGTAATGGCTACTTATCGCCGGATATTTTTTACTTGGAGGAGCTCTCGTAATAGTCGTTTCGACACCACGGGGTGATCGATCGGCTAACTGTCCGAACCGGCTGCGAGCTATGCGTGCCCGCGATGAAACAAATGTGGTTAAATTCAAAAAACTGGGCTCATGACCACTAAACATTAGCTGATCGACGATTTCGGCCCATTTGTATTGCAAGGGCTTCGGTAGGGCACGGACTATCTCTTCTAGGGTGGTGGAGGAGTCTACATCTGCCTCATAGTTCATTTGTTTCAAGGTGGTTTGGCAGTTCTCCATCTTAATGGCCAATTCCGACAGGGCCTCTGCGTTGGTGGGAATGGACTTCGCGCCTCGAAGTAGGCCTTCTATCGATGCCTTAGCAATGTAATGTGCTTGCCCGAAGAGGTCTCGAAGGATACGTCGAGCTCTTTCATAACCTTGACCGGGCGGCAGCATTACGCAGTTGCCAATAGCCAGTCTAGCTCGTCCCTTACAGTAATGAATGAGGTAGAGCAGACATCTTCCTTCATCTACCACCTTGCTCTCCACATAGAACTCAAACTGCTTCACGAACCTCCAGTAGTCAGCTAGGTGCCAATCGAAATAAGCCAGCTCTACATTGGGGAGACCAGCTTCCGAAATAAGTGGGACTAGAGAGGACGCTATGGCGTCTCCCAACGTGACAGTGGGGAAGTCAATCGGTAATTAGTCATAACAACCAGCGGATGGTTGATTCGCAGCCACCGCAGCACATTCCGTGACAAATTCATCAAATCTGTTTGACGAATAAATAGGGAATGCGGGCAGATCTACATCGCCAGGTTCGTCTTCCAGCAAGGCGCCTCGATAGGCGAATTTGACCTCCTGTCTAGCCTTCAACAGTCTGCGCCGTTTGCAAAGTTCCTGCTCCCTAGTTTCTAGTTCTAGCTCCTCCTTGAGCTGCTTTTCTTCCAACTCATCAAGCAGAAGCTGCGAGCGCGTAATGCTAACTGAATTTCTAGAGCTAACCCGAGAGCCAGAGTGAGAGACAGCATCAAGAGAGACTTGCCTTGACTTGGAGTCGTTTGTCCGGGTAGATTCGCGGGTGATTGGATTTGCGATGAGGAACCAATTTGGCACTTCGAATTACGAGTACCACCAAACCGTGGGATCGAATTAAGCAATCCGTCGAAGCAAGAACCGAATTGTATACTGTAACGTCCACCGTAAACGTTGAATAACGCGTAGCCAAAGATCCCGAAATCAAAACAAGTCGGATCACAAATACTACGGTACTATTAAAATATATACAGTTGATAATTGGGACATACTTCAATTGTTCAGTATCCTGGTGTATGCAAGTTGACAACAAGGTGTCAGTAAACAATAGGAGGGAACGGGTTGTCTACGCCGGACAATCAAAGGAACAAGTCACTACACCTGAGTGCTACGAGTATTAAGAATAATGGCGTTGACCAATCAATGAATGGTCGAGTCACAGGGTGTGTCTAGTGGCACGCATAAACATAGTGGTTGGACTAGCGACCAGTGAACGGGGGAGGGGTGCGACACATGCTCCGGGCTGAACGTGTCATGTTCAGCGAAGAGTAGATTTAGTCTTCCAAGGTCGTCGGTAACCACACACGCACGGAACCAGTGCCGGGGAGTAGCATGCACACACAGACACACCTACAACGCTAACAATGGGAATGTAAGGAGGCGCACGTGAACGCTGGTCGATATCCATCAACGATCGGCCAAGGTCTGCAGACTAGACCACGAAGCTAAGAGTAGAAGAATTTCATGGTTAGATAAGCGGGTTACACTAGGGCTTGCTTAAACTAGTTGTCAAGGTCACCGAACGTTGCGCGCCAGCCGGTCAATATATCGCTCAGGGAACATTTTACGTCGCGCCTTCACATTTTCGCATAATCCAGCCTACATACACTTATTCGATCAGGCTTGGCGGGCTGCTCTTAACGCTGCTGATATATCACATCTATACCTCACTAATTACCATTTCTTTCTTTCCTCATTTTTTCCTTGTTCACTCGGAACACGTCCACCAATTCGTTGACTTGCATGCTCTACTGCAGATTTTGGCATTTTTAGAAGCCCAGTTTAATCCCTATATGAAAATTGAACAAGGGCTCTACCGCAACCGCATAAGAAATATACAAACGAATTTTGCCCCCCTTAGTTCTACAGCCGTTGTCGAACCAACGATCCGCCAGCGGTCCGCCTGTACTACTCCAGTGTTGCACTGCGTATCACCACTACCAGCGAACGACCGATAGCTTTTAAGACTACTGATTCGCCCACAGCTTTTGGGCCAATCAACTAGCACGGTCGGTCATTTGGCCTTGTACTTTTGATGTGTGAAGCATTGTGTGTGAAGCATTGTACACTGCGGTTTTAGCAAGTCACTGCATACCGGATTGTTTGCATTCCCAACCCCCAGCGAACGACCTTGGCATGAAAACGGTGACAGTATGTTCTGTCCACCTGCCCTCTATAATGCATACATGGACAAGCAGGGATCCTAGGCCGCTAACTGATTTATATTTTGTTCCACTTCACTCAGTTTCTGATTGCTGTATTAGCGATTGGAGCCAAGTTAAATTAGGCATTACAAGTGTCCGTCGTGACTGCATTACGACTCTATTACATTCGTTCATCGGGCATTTTCACTCCTCATATATCGCAAACCTTATGTTAGACAAGCAATAATATCTCATGATAGATGTAAACACATTTCTTGAGAAAGAAAAGTGCCAATAGCCAAGCAACTGCATTGACCAATTACAAAGCGGTCAAAATAAAAGCAAAAATCCCTCTTCCTGTAGAACACATGACAACATTGAATTCTGTGGATTGCAAGACAGCGTAAATGAAGTTGAAGAAGCTTTGCGAGATATGCGAGAGAACTCGGATGCTGTTAAGCTTCTGGTTCTTATTGTGTTCACTTTTCCACTACTTTCTTATAGGTCATCCGACCACCAGCATATCAATGACACCATTAATTTCTTGGTTTCCACCAAAATGTCTGAACGGATTACCTGTGCAAACAGTGTTATAATGTTTATTGTCCCGGAAACTCTACCTACGAAGAGGCTAAAACACTTACTACTAGACACCGTTCAGCTTCAAAATAAATGTGCCTTGCTGTACGTCTAAAGTAGAAGAGCTCAAATACAAAAAAACTGAGGGTGCGAAATTTTGAATACCAAATTTGGCAGTTATAATAGCGACAACGAAAGTTAAACTTAGGGTTAGAAGGTCAGATAAGAGAACGCTTGAGATGGTACATGCGCATGTTCCAAAGAAAGAGAGTAGCGCACCGGGAACCCAGCGAACTGACTTAAAAAATGCACGTGTTGAGAATATCGACACGATTTTTCGCTGCACAGCTAACCTAGACGGCTCGGCAACTGCGGCTGCCTGCTCACTTACGCAATCGATCTGAATAGCAATGGTACTCTCATCCAGAGATTTAATAATGTCACAAATATTACTAGCCCAACAAAATTAGTGGTAATTTGGATACTTTCAGTCCGCTCAGGTTCGAAACCAACCGTTGCCACAGATAGTACAAGCCTAGACAACATGTTCATCCTCAGCGCCACACATAATGCACACTGGAAGCTAATAAATAGACGGAAATTGTTGCCGTAAATCATAATGTTTGCTTCTCTACGTCGTCCAACTACTTATGCGTTCCTTTGCTGTTAATGACGGAACCATGGCTGATGATAAAGTGGGGACACCTGAGATAATATTAAGGATAGTTAATAAATATTACATAAATCTTATGATAATCTAATCGACTTAAGATCATTTGCGGTGTATAAGTGTATCAGTTATGATAATGCTATCAAAAGTGTGTCGAATTATGTCTTATCAAAAAATAACGAAATTATTCTTACCAGTGTGTACACTGAGAGTGACCAGGAATATTAAGTTATATTATTTTTATTCATTTGATTTTACATTAGTTTTTAGGCGTGTGTCGGTGCGTCATTTTCACCTAAGAGATCCAACCATTTTGTTCAAATGACATGTCTATACATAGCAGATTTTGCTCCTAGCGAACACAGACATGCGGGTGAAAGCGGTACTGCAAAATTAAAATGATTTACGTCAGTGGGCGCATAAATTTGAAGATCATGAGTTCATTACTACCACAGAAATGAATTTAAGATCATTCTAGTATTGCCTGGCTGATTATTTACCTGACTCGAACAGGTGATTAGCATCTTCTAAGGCAAAAGGAGAAGTATGACTTTTGATCTAAATACATTTTGCTTCACCATACAATGTGTAACGTGTGTTTTCCTTGGTGATTTCGGAAACAAACAGTTTTCTATATTTCACTATGTCGAAATTATGTAGTAGTGGATCCAGTTAAATATAAGTTGTCACTTAAAATGACAAATTAGGTGACAAAATGAATCTTAGAAACTATAAAATCCATTATACCTGTCAGAATTAAGCGAGTCAAAAGATAATGTTTTTTTTGTCGGCATTTGCTAAGCCGTATTTTACAACCTTCCATTTCAATGATAGGTAGCACTGCTGCCCAGGGCTCTATACTTATTAACTTGTCGTAAAGTCTTTCGCCATGTGTATCACGAATAACCACAACATATCTTGTGAGCAAATGCAGTAACAATAGAGAGAACTAACGCGATGTTAATAAGAAAATTATGGTTAACCGTCACCAGTAACCAAACAATGATATGTGTCGAATACCATAAATATATTTTTTTTTACTTTTCTGAGTCATTATGTTTTTATGTTATATGGTGTGATTTATTACTTTTGCTTGTATTATTATCTGACATATGTCTGAACATTGTCAAATAGAGCTAAAATAAGAAATTATAAAAAGGGTCAAAACCTTAGAAACGTGAATAGAATGATCGTTGATTATCCAACCAAATGAATTTTAACCGTGAGGTTACTCTTGTTTTCCCTAAAAGGTACTTTGTGATGCTTTTAAATTTGGCAAAGGTTTTTCAAAATACGCAAAGCGCATATGAACATGTCATAGTTTTCTGCATTTTCATAAATATTTGCAAAACTTGCTCAAGTTCAGTTTAAAAAGGCTTAACTACTCCTTGCAATTTGAACTTGTTTCATGGAATACATTGCAAATGCACAAAATATGTTTACATAAATCTCCAAAGCCTTTCATTAGACGCATGCTTTTGCGCCTATTCACTTAATTTACTTTAGAAAACACTTGTGGTGAATAGGTTATCAATCATACCGCCGATTTTAAATGTTTGTTTTATTAATTTTAAAGGCGAAACACTAGCACCGATTTTTAGTTCATCTATTAGCAATCTACAGAGGTCATCTAGACGATTAATTTGGAAAACATTTTAATTCGTTGCACTATAGCTAAGCACGTGCAGGCCTCTATGTACACAAATTCACATTTTTCAACCTCACTTATCAGAAGATAGTTAAAATGTTCCACTAAAAATATTTTGGTCAACGTGTATTTGTTATGGCCTGAAAATGTGTTTGCACTATTAATAATCGCTACTGAATTATGGGCGATTTGTTCTGACGACTAGGATTTACATTGCAGCTGAAATGAATTATGATTGCCGTCGAATTCAGCGTATACCATCATAACAAATGTGCATACTGACATTTGTTTATAACCTCCTTTCAGGCGACAATGCTTCTGAGAACATTCTGTATGGGAGAGTTATTTTGATGCTGTGTAGGTAACAAGAGAATGTTGTTTTATTCAAAGGTGCGCATTTATTTTATCCCAATCTGTAGGAGAGCAGCTGCTTGTCAGGTTAATGTGAAATAATCGTATTTCGTAAATCAGCTTTCATTTTATGCTCGTATATAAAAAGGTATTCTGCGAATTTTGAAAATGGATATTTCGCAAAATAAAATACAAAAATTAGTTTGTCTTATAGTCACGGCATTGTTAATTGGTAGACGCCATAAAGAATATAACTTGAGAAGGAATTGCATATGCTATTTAAGCTACTATATAGCGCTCGGCGTTTTGCGGTTGTCTGTAGCAGTAAATTAAAAAAAATAATTGGGAAAAATTGATAAAAATTACCAACAATTTGTGAATTCGACTTGAAAGTCAATTGCAATACACGCTTCTATAACAACCATTAGAAAGGATATTGGTGGTAAAAAGGTTGCCAACCGACCTGCCTCATTTGCAGGTGTGTAAAGTAAAATTAATGTAGAGAGTTAGGTATATTAGAAGAAGAGGAGTTGCTGCGATGAGATCTCTTTTCGATAGTTAACCTCACGCATTTACAAGCATTGATGCAACACGAAAAGCTATCTAAAGCTGCTGCAGTGAATGTTTAGGTCACAGTTCAACGGAAGGTAAACGAGGCAATCGATCGAATAATCAATGCAGTCTGGTGGTAATTATCACGCGCTTCCACACCCCAAACACTAAAAGGCAAACATAACAAGAAAAAAAAGGTTGTTTTAGTGGCAAAGTTCACAGTTAATCCTGGACATGGGTATGTATGGACGGCGTCAATTTTTCCGGCCAAGGCAGAATGAGTGCTTGTACAAGCGTTCTCTGCTTGCATAACTCCGGTCTCAGTAGTGTAATAGCCATTGCTTATGAAGTAGTCAACATGCGCTTCCTGAGTCTGTTTGGGTTGCGTTTACATACGGCGTAGAGGACTATGAAAGCGTCAACGGTCCGAACATGATGCCCCGTACTAATCAGGTGTTCTAGGACTGAGCTATCTGCATTCTTAACTGTACCGTGTCGTAAAGAGGCGGAACTGTGTACAGCTATCCTCTTAGACGCTTGGTCGTGTGTCCGAGGTACCTGGCACTACAGACGCAGGTGAACTGATATGCAACGAAAGCTTCGGAACGAGCCGGGAGTCTGTGTTTAAGGCTTCTAGTGCCAAACAGGACGGTCTCGGCAAGAAAGCGAACTCTTGCAGCCGGATATGTTTTGTTCATATCGACGGACAATCATTTGGTCAGTAACTCGTATGTGATATCTTCTATGAAAGGAACCGGAATTTTGCAAGCAGAGGGCGCTTGTACATGTACTCATTCTGCCTTGGCCGGAAAAATTGACGCCGTCCATATCTACCCATGTCCAGGATTAACTGTGAGCTTTGCCACCAAAACAACCATTTTTTTGTTATATTTGCCTTTTAGTGTTTAGGGTGTGGAAGCGAGTAAGTGTTGCCACCAGGCTGTGTCGATTAAACGATCGATTGCCTCGTTTACCTTTCGTTTAATTGTGACTTATTCATTCACTACTACAGCTTTAGATAGCTTTTCGTGTTGTATCATTTTTTCTCATAATTGTAAATTCTTGAGGATAACTATCGAAAAGAAATCTCTTCGCAGCAACTCCTCGTCTTCTAATGTTGAATGGGCATAATACACGACGTAGGTATATATTTAAATATATATTGGGATGCAAAGATTTCAGAACTGTAGTAATAATAGTGGGAAAAATGGTTAACAAGTTTCGTTTTATTAGCGATAAGAATCTGAAATATAAGACATAGTGTGCTCTACGCACCCCAAAAATGCTGAAGAGCAAAATTCCATTGATCAAAGCTGCCATGAATAAAGTAGGAAAATAACATATAAATATAATGTTCAACACTTTTATGTGGGTTTAATACATACACAAGCGGTTAATAACCGCAGTAACGGACAACCTAACTTGTTTAAACTCTTTGGAGATACCCCATTTGATTGAACCCAAAACGACCAACCACTACCCTTTGGTTGATTACTGCACTTTGCATGATAAAACCTCAGTTACATTGTTTCCCGTTCACATTTGGACATTGGTTAACCATAAGAGTTTACACGTTTTGCATCGCTCAATGTTTAATCTTGCTACTCCCGCCTTTTGCCGCACTCCTTTTGTGATCCACACTCAGGTTCATTAGACTGTACTGGTCCCGTCTTACTTCCTTTGCCAAATCGAACTCTCACCCAGACATTCACCCTAACTATCGTCTAGGACACAGACCACTTTCTGTGTGAATGGGCTAGACTCACTCACCACTCCCGCGTTCCATGTGCACTGCTCATTGAGTGATCGGTTGACGATTGATCACTTCACTTTAAACCACGCTAAAATTAGAACTGCTTCGCTACATTGTGCTTATGGATTGATCATTGCTGTGGGCGGCATGTTGCAATTGAGAGTTGAATTAATATACAGATTTAGTCTAGAATTTGGTGGAGGTTTTTATTACACTGTTGTCTAACCATTTGCAAGTAGCACCTTAGTTCTTCCGATATTGACTTTTGGATTGACCCGGTTGCGCTAGGATTTGCTCAGGTTCCAAGACCGATTCTTTGGGAACAGTGCTCAAATAACACAGGATTATTTGTATTACGTTAAATACCATTTAATAGTATCAATAAGGGATCCGGTAACAAAGAATTCCATGAACATGAACACTTAACTTCGTCTGTTGAACAACATATTGCTTACCATTGTCAACTGGAGCTTACAAAGTTAGAACTCGAATATTTTTATGGTAATATTGCCATTAATTGGATGTTTATGAAACGGTTTGCATATTTTATTTTGAAACGTGTGCAAGACCATGGTCAAGATCTTTCTTATTTGATGTACCATTGTCGTAATCGGGCGAAATAAGCCATTAGTGAGTGTATCGTGTTGCCACCAGACCAGGCTTGTGTAAAGGCTATAACCATCTTACACGATTTATTTGGTCAGAACCACGTAGTTGCTAGATAACTTATCAATGGGTTGCTGAGATAGTTAAAACCACTCGCTCATGATGATGAAGCAATTTTCCATTTCTCCCTGAAAATGGCACATTGCCACATAGTGTTGAGCCAGATGGTGTTCCTCGCTGAACTCGATTCGATTGCAAACATCGAGAGTCGTATATGTTTTGCCAGAAAGTATAAAGATATGGTGGGCGCGATCAGCTGACAGCACCCTACAAGAAAAGAGTAATGTCTGGTTCAGAGACGGTAGTGAATTTGTTTCTTCTGAAACTCGCATTACGCGTAGTAGGTTCTGCCAGATTACATCGATGACTGAGCTGAGACCGCCTAATTTCCGACGTCCACCTATCACTATACGTAAAAGGAATGAGGCCAAGATAAATCATTACATTAAGCCCAAGACGACACCGGATTGAACTTGTTTAATTGGTGACGGTCCACATGGCACCGCTTCGTGTATTGAGTTTTCAGATTGAGGTGTACTCGCTAGATTGAAACTAATGAAACAAAGGAAAGGATGTTACAAATGCCTCGATCTTGGTTATTTGGCCACTTCTTACATGTAGAAAGATAGATGTGAGCAGTCGGCTTGCAGAGGTAGCCACCACCCACTGCTGCACCTGGAACGCATGGAGGATTCGCAGCCAATGTTGAGCTGCTGCTGCTGTACTACCTCCGGTTCAAGACAACTGGTTTACATTTTTAAAAAATCCCATAGCATGATCTGAAGTCAGAGTAAGCGAACATATGTTTTCGATAATTCATCTTCAGGCTTATACAATTATATGCAAAATCAAAATCAAAATGTAGACAGACATTATAAGTCGTTACTAGTGCCGCGAGTTACTTGGATGCTGAGAGCGCTGTCTGTTAGGACACGACAATCGACCGCGTTTGGCCTCGTGGGTTAGAGGTCACCGGCCGTTTGGGCCAGGGTAGTTCCAAGCCTTTAGTTAACTTCTTCTGAACACATAGCTCCGGTTCATATAGCCTGATGGCAATTGCTTCAGCGGCTTCTAGTAATCGCTTACGGACGCAGTTCGAGCGATGCTTTGGGGCCTGGTAGATTAGTTTGAATGAATCGTTGAACTTTGTCACGTGTCCTGTATCGGCTAGGTGCGCGGCTATTGATGAGTTCGCTGTACTTCCACTTCTATTTGTAAGCCCGACCGGATGGTGTTCCTTCATTCTCTCGGATAGACGCCGTGTCGTACGACCAATGTATTCCGCTCCACAGGAGCAAGAAAATGAGTAGATACACATTGAGTTGGTGTGGACAGGCCTCTTATCCCTTGAATTTAGTCTCACCATCGGAAAGCTAGTGAACTGGATTTGCATCCGCGCTGCTGGATAGGTGCGTCTGAGTGCAAACGAAAGACGACGAGATAGAAGTTCCGTCGCAACCTCGCCTTTGTATGGCAGCTGTAGGAAGATTGGCTTACGTTCTGCTGTCAAAACTACAGGCTTTTTCTTTTTATGTTCCATGTTGGCTCTGATGAAGCTTTCCGGATAGCCGTTCTCCCTTAGCACTAAGCGAATGCACTCTAATTCTTCCGCAAGCGTGTCATTCGAGCAGATACGTTCAGCTCGGCTCACTAGGGTATTTACCAAGTTCCGTTTAAACCTAAGTGGCACGAAGCTGTAGAAGTTTGTGTACTGCCCATTCCAAGTACTTTTCCTATAGACGCAGCGCTGTAGCGCACCCCCATCCAGTCTTTTCATGGCAACATCGAGGAAATGAAAGCGACCGTTTTGCTCCACTTCGCTGGTGAACTTTATTGCTGGATGGCCTTGGTTGAAAGTGTTTGTTAGTTCATCGATACTTCCAGACGACTGAAGCAAGACAAAAATATCGTCCACGTAACGGCAATATAAACCGAGACTTGAGATCGCTGGCTTTAGCTTTCCCTGTTCCAGCATGCCCATGAAGATGTCGGCTAACAACGGACCCAGTGGGGAACCCATCGCTACCCCATCGCACTGCCGGTATAATTCGCCATTGAATAGAAACTGAACATTGAACGTGCATCTGAGCAATAGTTCCTTTAGCATCACCGTGGATATGCCAACATTAATGTGGTTTGCATCAACATACTCACAGATGTAGTTTATGGTCTCAACCAATGGTACGTTGGGGAAGAGTGAAGTAACATCGAGGGAGCACATGGTTAGATTAGAGACATTTACATCACGCACAATATCCACAAACTCAAAACTATCCTTCACAGTATGCACAACAATTCTCTCGCGAATAGGTGTAAGGATCAGAACCAGCCACCGAGCAATCGAGTGATATGGGGAGTTTTTCATATCCAAAACGGGACGAAGGGGGACGTTAGGCTTGTGAGTTTTTGGTAGCCCATATAGCCTTGGAATAACCGTTCCTACCGGCCGAAGTTGTTCATAAGTGGCTTCATTGATGTAACCATCCTTTCGAAGCTGTTTAAACAATTGCAAAGTTGAGTTTCAATCTGTTTTGTTTTGTCTTTCTCACCTATGGCCTTCAGAAACTTGGTTTCATCTGCCAGTATTTCTTTCATTTTGCTCAAGTAGTCCACTCTGTTCATAATAACAATACCTGCGCCCTTATCTGGCCGAGTGAGTAAGACCTCATCATTGCTAACCAGACGGTTAAGAGCTTCAAGGTGTTCTTGTTTTACCGGAGTGTTATGTACTATCTTCGCACGTCGGTACTGGTAGCATGCATGTACTAGAAATGATTTAAACTCTTCCACATGCATTTCAGAACAAGGAATCAGCTGAGAGGTCTGTGGGCACACGTTTTCAAACTGGGCCTCTATTGCTAGTCTATTATCCTTCCTAACAGGAAAACAGAATTTAGGGCCTAATGATAGAACCTCCATTGTAACACGATCAAGCGTCAGGCATGACAAGTTTTGAACATACCTTTCTGGTTCGGCCGGAAAAGATGTTGAAACTCAACTTTGCAATTGTCTTAAACAGCTTCGAAAGGATGGTTACATCAATGAAGCCACTTATGAACAACTTCGGCCGGTAGGAACGGTTATTCCAAGGCTATATGGGCTACCAAAAACTCACAAGCCTAACGTCCCCCTTCGTCCCGTTTTGGATATGAAAAACTCCCCATATCACTCGATTGCTCGGTGGCTGGTTCTGATCCTTACACCTATTCGCGAGAGAATTGTTGTGCATACTGTGAAGGATAGTTTTGAGTTTGTGGATATTGTGCGTGATGTAAATGTCTCTAATCTAACCATGTGCTCCCTCGATGTTACTTCACTCTTCCCCAACGTACCATTGGTTGAGACCATAAACTACATCTGTGAGTATGTTGATGCAAACCACATTAATGTTGGCATACCCACGGTGATGCTAAAGGAACTATTGCTCAGATGCACGTTCAATGTTCAGTTTCTATTCAATGGCGAATTATACCGGCAGTGCGATGGGGTAGCGATGGGTTCCCCACTGGGTCCGTTGTTAGCCGACATCTTCATGGGCATGCTGGAACAGGGAAAGCTAAAGCCAGCGATCTCAAGTCTCGGTTTATATTGCCGTTACTTGGACGATATTTTTGTCTTGCTTCAGTCGTCTGGAAGTATCGATGAACTAACAAACACTTTCAACCAAGGCCATCCAGCAATAAAGTTCACCAGCGAAGTGGAGCAAAACGGTCGCTTTCATTTCCTCGATGTTGCCATGAAAAGACTGGATGGGGGTTCGCTACAGCGCTGCGTCTATAGGAAAAGTACTTGGAATGGGCAGTACACAAACTTCTACAGCTTCGTGCCACTTAGGTTTAAACGGAACTTGATAAATACCCTAGTGAGCCGAGCTGAACGTATCTGCTCGAATGACACGCTTGCGGAAGAATTAGAGTGCATTCGCTTAGTGCTAAGGGAGAACGGCTATCCGGAAAGCTTCATCAGAGCCAACATGGAACATAAAAAGAAAAAGCCTGTAGTTTTGACAGTAGAACGTAAACCAATCTTCCTACAGCTGCCATACAAGGGCGAGGTTGCGACGGAACTTCTATCTCGTCGTCTTTCGTTTGCACTCAGACGCACCTATCCAGCAGCGCGGATGCAAATCCAGTTCACTAGCTTTCCGATGGTGAGACTAAATTCAAGGGATAAGAGGCCTGTCCACACCAACTCAATGTGTATCTACTCATTTTCTTGCTCCTGTGGAGCGGAATACATTGGTCGTACGACACGGCGTCTATCCGAGAGAATGAAGGAACACCATCCGGTCGGGCTTACAAATAGAAGTGGAAGTACAGCGAACTCATCAATAGCCGCGCACCTAGCCGATACAGGACACGTGACAAAGTTCAACGATTCATTCAAACTAATCTACCAGGCCCCAAAGCATCGCTCGAACTGCGTCCGTAAGCGATTACTAGAAGCCGCTGAAGCAATTGCCATCAGGCTATATGAACCGGAGCTATGTGTTCAGAAGAAGTTAACTAAAGGCTTGGAACTACCCTGGCCCAAACGGCCGGTGACCTCTAACCCACGAGGCCAAACGCGGTCGATTGTCGTGTCCTAACAGACAGCGCTCTCAGCATCCAAGTAACTCGCGGCACTAGTAACGACTTATAATGTCTGTCTACATTTTGATTTTGATTTTGCATATAATTGTATAAGCCTGAAGATGAATTATCGAAAACATATGTTCGCTTACTCTGACAACTGTTTTAACTAAGCATTGTACCTCTACGCCTAACTGGCGCTCTAGATTCAACTAAGACATGCATTGTTAGACACCTGGTCAGATATCACTTTTGTGGAGGGAGATTTGCTACGCAAGATTGGACTAAAGCCCATTCTGAGTCGTTTAAAATCCGAACGCTGACCAGAACGACATCGATGAATTCGAGCTATGTATGTTTCAGTTTAACTTCATTGAGCGGTGATGATGCAATTCATGTTCCTCGGGCCTACCGCCATAGGGAGTTGAATTTGCAGCCTGTCAAGGCGACTACTCGAAAGATGGCTCCTCGCTGGCCCGGCCTAAAGGGCGTGCAATTTGCGGAGCTATTAGGTAATCGTGTGAGATTATTGATCAAAGCCGATTTACCAGCTGCCCACTGACAACCATGGCAGCGCTTGTATGGAGGTAATCAACCATTTGCTGCGCGAAATCTCTTGAGACGGACATTGATTGAAGCAGTAGAAAACTCAAAAGCGTCATTTGGCACCATTATCCGCGTCCGGTGCGATCAGCAATCAGTGAAGGAGCAACTGATGTTACTATATGATAGCTAGTTCGTCGGTGTTGATTCCGGGAATCGAGTTCTATTTGTCGAGGACAAAATGGCATCGCCCATAGTAAAAGTTTTAGTTCGTTTGGTTGACGGTCATTTTAAGATAGCACTACCATGGCGAAATGTGAAGGCGATCTTGCAACGGTAACAGAGCTTGCGAAGATGTTTGATGGGTAACCTTTCTCTACTTAGAAAGTACAAGGACATGGTCGAGAATAATCTGAAAAAGGGGCACGCGATTCCTTGTCCAGCAGAGCGATTGCAGTTAAGTTTCGCACCTCCTTGGTACCTATTTCAGTATGCCGAGATAAATCCTTAGAAGCCTGATAAGCTACGTATGGTTTTCGATTATGTTACGAGTTATGAAGGCCTTTAGTTAAATGATCGGTTTTCACTAGGTCCGGGTGTCTCCTCCAGCCTTATGGGAAATCTAATACATTTCAGAAACGAAAATGTGGTTATTGTATTGGACATTTAGGAAATGTTCATGCAGGGAAAGCTTAATGCAAAGGATAGAAGTGCGTTGCGCTTCTTGTGGTGGCGAGACAGGGAACTAGATGCGGATGTTCTGAGTACAAAATGACAGCATATCCGTTTGCTGCTACCTAGTCACCTTTTTGTGCAAATTGCTTATTGCGTCGTACCATTGTTGAGTGGGGAGAACGTTATTGTCAGATGGTCAGAGATGCCGTTTATATGAAATTTTACGTAGATGATTGTTTGATTTCGCTTCCAACCGCGCAAGATGCAGGGTAGTTGGTTACAAACGTTCGAGAAATGCTAGGTCGTGTATGGTTCATATGGCAAAAGTGGATTTCGAAATGCTATTCCTCTGCCAGAGATTTCTAATGTGATCAAAGAGATGGAGTTGTTGTTACGATCTCTAGGTTTTTAATGTTATTTCAGTGACGATTGTTTCTCTTTCAGCTTTGATGTGAAGGATGGATCGAAGACAATGTAAGCCTTCTTGTCCATTGTGCATTCTCTCTATGGCCCACTGGGATTCATCGCGCTTGTGATCATGGTTGCGAAGCTAATGTTACCGAAACTTTGTAGTGACAATATTACCTAGAAAGGAGCTGCTCCTGCCGATGTAGAAGTATGACAAAATTGGTTGTCAGTGCTGAAGCAACTAGTCGAATTTAAATTGCCCATGGGAATAAGCCTGAGTCACACCTGTTCAACGATTCCGCAGTTGCATAAATATTGTACTGCATATGAGAAAGGATATAGGACGGTCGCATATGTTCTAATTTAAGAAACCCTTAAACCTGCAAACTGCTCCTTGCTCTACGCAAAATCTAAGATGGCTCCCATAAAGGCAGTGACTATTCCTAGCTTGGAGCTGACAGCAGCGAAGCTTGCCACCCAAATATTTGAAGACGTGTATAAGTGAAGGGAGCTGAGATTTTATCAGACATTTTTGGACTGATTCAACTAAGGTACTATATTATATCAATGAGACTTCTTTTATTGCTGACCTCTCATACACCAATAAAATAATCGCTGGAGATTTTAATATGCCAGAAATGCCACGGTCGCTTAACAATAAACCACAACAACAAAATCCTATTATGTCTACTCTTGGTCGACTGGGATGGGTACAGCACGTCACAGGACCTACACGGCTTGGTAACACTCTTGGTCATCCTCACCCAAGCGTGACGTGCATGCTACTGGTTCATTTGGATTATTTCCCTCTATCCTCTCTCCATCTTCTCGCAGCGTTGTCACTGCACTCTCATTCGAACCGGATTTACCAGCTCTACACAGTGATCCATCATACGTGGAAATATCTTCTACGATTAGAGGCCGCACCATCGCCAACCTTTTTCATTGGCGTCTGTGATTAAGCACAAGCGTTTAATACAATCGTATTGAGCCGATTGCCATTCTGTGTGACACCATTCGACACAGAATTCTCGAGGCAGGCCGAAAAGCCTAAGCTTACTCCGATCCAGTGTTTCTCAACACAGCTGCGAAAGAATCTGTGATCTGTCAATCTGGGTTCAGCGCTTTGTTCAGGTTGCAGTCACTCGCCAATCCTTGTGACCTGGTCAGCCAGTGCGGCTTCATTAGCCATCAAACGGACCGCGCGACCACGCCGACCGCTCATTTGACCTTGCAACCACCACGCTCGCCTGACCGATGTGCGCCACTCTCAAAGCTGTAAAAGTACAGAACGCTAACTAACCCACTGGGTCAGGTAACGACACCAAATTGAATGGCAGAAAGGCGAAACCGAAGTGACTCCCATCGAAAGGCATTTGCGGGTTAGGAGAATGTCATCGGGTAGTAAAAATCCGTCTAGCTTGTTCGCACTGTTTGGAATGGTACCATACGAAATGTGCAAATGTGTCCCAACAACAGTTACGGGAGCGAAATAGCTCCCAAGATGCATTTTGGTTCGGTACTGCGTGTTCCACCATCCCCCTCGTTAAGTGCTTGCTTATCCTAGCTGAGAAATGCGACCGGTTAATCGCAGAAGCGGAGCAGAGGATAAACAATAAGATTACTTCAATGGGAGCGAGTATGGACCACAGAAGCGTGGCGGCTGCTGAGCAATGGAATGCTGAACAAATCGCTTCTCATGCACCGCAATAAGCCATGTCTCCATCTCCGTTGTCTTTCCCAACTTTGGTAGAACGCCGGGCGAAAACTGACTGTACCTACGTGAATCAAGCAGTACTCACATCAACGAAAATCAGGCACCATTCAAAACGTCTGGTTAAGCAAATTCCACTAGACTTGACATCTAGTATTAACAAGGATGGAACAGCCAAACACCAACCCTTGGCACCTGTAGCTCAAATGTCTCTTGTCGAGACTAAGACTCCCAGAACATGGGTTACATATGCAGAGATTGCTGCAAGGGTCCACCGAGAGGCCGCCGTTGCGTCCTCTTCCATTGTACACACCGTTAACGCAAATGAAGAGAAAAACAGCAAACAATCACTTGTTAACAAGTCAAGAAAAATGAGTACCATAACTTGTAGATCGATTAAAAAGGGATCCAACAACAGTGCCCGGACTGTTGTATGCTCAAATGTCTCTGAATCTAGCGCCATCACATTGTGGGATAAGTTATCGGACGACCAAGACCAATGGAACTCATTGTGTATGCGGATGAGTATCAAAGCAAAGCCCATAAACTTGTTACGAATTACTCGTCATCCCAAATCGCAACACTATGGTGAACCCAGATTTATTCGAGTAACTTTAGAATCCGCCACCGACGTAGAAAATGTTTTGCTCTCCGGAAGCGCGCTAGAACACGAATCTTGTGTGATATGTATCTATTCTGATGTCCCTTGGAGCGCGACAACCAAAACAAAACACCGAAGAGGGGCAGAGCAAGCAAGACCGCCTAAACACTATCTTCATATGTGGCGTGCCAGAACATCCTTCTAACGATGTTCAAGAGACCGGAAAGCACGATTTATAACAGTGGCGGTTCATTCGTGAAACACTTTCTTTGAATGATGTTGTAGCACTATCGCTCACCAGGACACCTCCCTCATCGAATTATAGAGGATGCGGCCCTAGAATCCTAAAACTTGTGGTACAGTCAGAGCAACAAGCAAAGGATTTTTGGATCGATGGCGGAGAAATCGGAAACATCTTCCCTCCGAAATTCGGTTAAAGGTCGCAAACAATTTGCACAGCTCAAGTATTAAAGAAACTGAAGCAGCAATCATCCTGACGAATGTACAGAAGTGTAACTTGACGGCTGCTTTAATTGACTCTGACATAGGTTTAAACAAAGGTTGGGACGCACCTTGGCCGAATCAAGTTGCAAACGAGGTATCACTGACTCATCAAAAAATAACGAATAACTGCCGACCTCCCATCGGTCGGCATTCTCCCACACTTGACAGCTTAACCTTTCTGCGGGCTCCTAGAGACCGAGAAACTGGCCTGTTTGTATACAAAAGCTCTGGGTCTTTCTAACAAAAAGGATGAACTGAAAGATCGCCAAGCTTCCGGCTCGTATGATGTCATTGGTGTCACCGAGACATGGTTGCACACGGGGAGGACGGACGCTGAAGTGTCGCTAACTGGCATGTCGCTGATCCGGAACGATAGGCTCACAAAGGAGGAGGGGTAATACTGTACTACCGAAACGACTTACAGTGCGAAGCCGTGGAGGATTCACACTCGCAGTTCCATGACTCTCTTTGGTGCCGGTTGCAGTTAAAAGGCAGGGACGCTTGCCTTATTATCTTCGTGTACCGCGCACCTAACTCAACAACCGAAACCGATTACCACCTAATGGCTGCTTTAAGGTGCAGTTTACAACAAAATTACACTTACATTCTTATCATGGGTGATTTCAACGTACATTGTTTAGAAGCACCTGCCACGACCGGAGAACAATTCAAAACCGATTTACAAGAGCTAGTAACTACTGTTCCTCTTTACAACCACATCACTTTGCCCACTCGGTTCAGAACAGGTAACAGGCCATCTGTGCTGGATCTTGTGCTTACCAACGAGGAGCATATGATTGATACATTGATTTAAGACTGCCCGTTGGGTCGCAGTGATCACGCAGTCATCAGTTTCAACTTCGTCTGCTATGCAGAATATAGGAATGATAACGATGATACTGTGCGAACCATCAAAAGGTACGACCGACTCGCCCAGCTAGTCAGCGCCACAACATGGTCTTTCCTCGAAGAAGAACCTCCGGAAGTCGCCTGGCTCGAGTCCGTCAACACATTCAGTCAGCTGATTGCACAGGCTTCAGAGGTTAAAGCATGCAATAAGTACAAATCCGTTTCTTTCGTTAGGAGCAGAACCCGAAAATGGATGACAGTACGCAACGCAGCATGGCGAGTGTACAGAGAAGCTACAGCACCAGAAACTTGGGACAACGACGTAGCCCAACGTAACCACTGCACTCGACTGTTAAGAGAAGACAAAGCCGCCTATCAGCAGAACATCGCAAAAACTTCAGTGCTAACCACAAACCGCTGTACAAGCAGGTTAATAGCCTAAGAAAGGTGAGGCAAGGATTTCCTCCACTCAGGACGGCTGATGGCCCAACAAGAACGTCTATGGAAGCTGCAAACGCGCTGCAGATGCAATACGCCCCCACGTTTCAAAGGGTCTTGCCACCAAGCGATCTACCAAGCTTTGTATTCTGCTCACCAGGACTAACCCACATCAATTTTACCGCAGAGGCTGTATTTCAAAAGCTGACTTCTCTACGCAAGCACAGCCCGCCGGGTGCCGACGCCATTCGTCCTGAGGCATTGGGAGTAGCAGCAAACCAACTGGCAGAAAACTTAGCTCAGTTTTTCAGCACTGCTTAGACAAGAAGCAAGTTCCCGCAATGCGGAAGCTTGGAATAAAAAGCCCGATTCACAAAGGTGGAAGCAGAACTGATCCTTCCAACTACCGCCCAGTAACCCTTCTTCCTATACTCTCCAACGTAATGGAATCCATAGTTGCCGATGCACTGGTGTGGTATCTGGACAACTGCAACCTCATCACTCGTGAACAGCACGGTTTCCGTCGACAGCGGTCATGTACAACTAATTTACTAATTGCACGCAGTAGTTGGACCGAGGCAGTTGACGCTGGAGAAGGTGTTGATGTGATCTACCTGGATCTTTCCGAGGCTTTCGATCGCCTAGACCATCGGATACTACTATCCAAGCTGCAGCATTAGGGGATCGGCGACCCTCTTTTAAGCTGGATCGCCAACTTTCTATTTCAAAGGCTATTAGTGGTCAGAGTTCGGAGCTCTTTATCGGACCCCATACAAGTTGAGTGTGGTGTGCCGCAATGCTCGGTTCTAGGTCCACGTTTGTTTTTGGTGTTCATTAATGACCTTGCACAGGAAATCGTTTCAAACTTCCTAATGTTTGCCGATGATATCAAGATCTGGCGCAGCATCCAGGCGAACGTCGACGACCATGTGCTCCAAAGTGACTTAGATACAGTGTATCAATGGTCGATCCAAAACTTATTGCATTTCAACGTCATTAAATGCAAGGTGCTTTCCATCCGACATCAAAGCAGCTACCCATACCTACTCGGAACGGATGTACTGCAACAATCAATTCTCGAACGTGACTTGGTTTTCCTGGTTCAAAATGACTTGGGTTGCTCCAGGCAATCCCAAAAGGCCTGGAAGACCGGGAACCAACACGTCGGGCTGTTGAGGCGGGAGTTTGGACTAATAAACAGATCCATATTTCTACAAATGCTCAGTGCGTATGTTCGCACCCATGTCGAATATGCAATTCAAGCCTGGCATCCATGGCTGAAACACGATCTTAATGCACTGGAGCAGCCACAACGCCGCGCATTTAAGAACGTAACTGGAATGCGCAATCTGTCCTACCAGGAGAGGCTGCGACGACTAGGATTGCTCAGTGGCAACTATCGCAGGCTACGAGGCGACCTGATTATGACACACTTGATTCTGCGAGACCCACATCATGTATGCCGCCCTTTACTACAACTCAGCAGCAATACAAACCTGAGGGGCCACTCATTAAAACTCGCGGAACAAGACAGTCGTCTGGAGTGCCGCAGAAATTTCTTTTCCATTCGTGTCTGTAACCTGTGGAATGCTCTCCCAGCATCGGTCGTTTCTGCAACGACACTAACAATATTTAAAAGACGGTTGGACAATGCACTCATCCAATTGCACTTTGTTACTTAACACTATGTCTCTATCCTACATCTGGAGTTTACCCTGGAATTATTTGTTGTTAACTGTGGGTGTTGTGAATCTAAGTGGATCGCAGGACTACAGCGAAGCCAACCATAAGTCCTTACTTTAGTATTTAAAGTATTAACTATTTTACTATCCTCTTAATTGTTATGTTGATATCCCCACTAACTATCCAACGGGGCTTGGAAATCAACGCTTCTTAACCCGTATAAATTCATTGTTCACTGTTCATTGTTCATTGATCTAACATTTATTATGGGATATTCGCATGTGTCCACATACACCAGTGACAAGTTGCCGGGTAGTGATCACAACAACGTTGGTTGTTCTTTCCAAATTATTTCTAAACCGATAGAATCAGTGATCAATTACCGCCCGTTATCTTCTGTGAATTGATCAACTTTCTCGGATCTTATAAGATCTCCATATTTGGATCCATTCTTCTTAGCGCAGAATGTACAAATTGCTTGTAATGAGTTCTACCACCGCATTCAGCTTTGTGTTAAAGTTGTAGCTCAAGAACGAACCAAGAAGTCGAAGAGGACTGCTGCTCCTGCAGGCATCTCAAAAAAGGTAGCCAATACAAGTCATAAAATAAAGAAAAAATTTAGGAAAACAGACGATTTTCTTCCGCTGATGCTCCACACCAGATTGCTTACAGGGTTATACCCAGACCATCACAAAATGCTATCCTCTGACGAAGTAATGGCACTAAAGGGCGTCAACGTGGTAGGCTGCATCTCAAAACTTTTGGACCATAGGCAGAATAGAAAATCAAGTTGTATAAACACCATTGTAAACGTTGATGGAACTGCTATAACCGACCGTGTAATCATATGTTCGGTCTCTAATGACTACTTCATGTCTACTTATAGCACTAATGCGAATGAAGATCCTCAGCTCAAGCTGATACACAGGCAGTAATACACTCGAAACTGTTAAATTTACACTTATTGACATATGTCGCCAAATCAGATTAGTTAAGCCATCATACTTACCAGGCCCTTACAACATCCCGCCAATACGGATCAAGCACGGAGTTCTAGACGTCACACTGATTTGCTTAATATATTTACACTTTCCAAGCTCAATGGGGAGTATCCTATACACTCTAAACCATCAACTAGAATACCACGACACAAAAGCGGATCTCTGCAAGATGTTAAAAATTACCGCACAATCCGACGCACATCTATTATCTCCATAATCATGGAGGGGTTAGTTAAAAAACGCAAAATAAAATATTTAAGTTCTATAAGCCTTCTCAGTAAAACATCAGCACGGTTTTTTGAAAGGTGGGTCGTGCACTACCTGTCAGTTAGAGTACTTTGATTATCTGACTAGAGCAAGAGACGCCGGAAGTGTCATCATCGTAATATTTCTTGACATCCAAAAGGCTTTTGACCGTGTTGCACAGCTTTTTGTTGCGGAAGCTTATATTCTATGGTATCACCAATTTGCTTCTAGCTTGGTTGTCTTCCTACCTCGAGGGTAGAAAGCAAGTAGTCAAAATCGGTAACTATATATCTGAAGCCACTACAACCTCTAGCGAAGTGATTCAAGTTAACTTACTAAACTCGCTTTTATTCTTAATCTATTTCAACGATTTAATTGATGAAGTCTCGTACGGAAGCCGTTCCATTTCGCTGATGATGTTAAAATCGTGTATTGTTACACCCCTGAGCAATTTAATCCTAACTTAGCCTATATTCAGTCTGATTTATCCGCAATGAAGCACTGCAATAACTCCTGGGTGTTGCACTTTGCGACTGACAAGAGTAATCTATTGTAACACGGTTATGGCCCATCTCTGACCACTCTTACCTTAAACGGTACCCCTATTCCTGTGTGTGGCGCAGTCCGAGACCTTGGTCTAAGATATTCTCTCTCGTTATATTCTTGCAGGCTCCTGCCAGAAATGTGATCGCCTACTTGAATCGAACTCTTATTTTGATTGAATCTAGGCTTCAAGGCTTTAAACTATGTATTAGGCCGAAGCTTGAGTACTGTACGATAGTGCATAGTAATCTGAGAAAAGTGGATATTATAACAGTAGAAAACATTCAGCGATCATTCAAAAAAGGTTTTTGAACATGCCTAATACTATGACACACCGTGAGGGTTGCGAGGCGCTAAATCTGGAGTCGCTATGGCTAGGCAGACTCGAACATAATGCGTGCCTTCTATACCGCATACCATTCGGTGTAAGCCTCCCTGCTCAGCCACAACTCGAGTTTCAGACTCGTATGCGTTATGAGCTAAGAAATAGCGAGCTACGGTGAAAATACCAAAGTCTTGCAAAAAGTTCGACTCAAATCTTTTCTCCGTAAAGTATGCGTTAATATGAAACAAACTTCCATCGAGTGTGAGAAACTGCAACACCCATCCCCAGTTAATAATCATGATTAATATTCACCTGACTGTTACAAATATCTGGTCAACATTAAGCCAAACCGTGACTGTAGATGATTTATAGGAGAAAGGTCCTGGATACATATGAAAGTCACCATATCCCGTATCCGTTTCAGTAATATAAGTTTACCTACATATAGTTGCATTCTTGGGTATATATTTGAGAACGATCTTACTCCTCTCAATCTGTCTAACTAACTCTGTTTTCTCCTTTGACACAATGCTTCGTAAATGCACTACGCCTTTCAAGCTGATGTCACTGTACCATCGTCGTTACTCGCCAAGATTTTCCATCAAATTGTGATTGGCTTATCAGCAAGCGATTATTATTATTATGTTTTATATCGTTTATGTTTTATAATTCCTCATACTTGCTATTCTTCTTCGTATCACTGTTGTTCATGACTGGGCTGATCTCTTATGGTGACGGATTACAGGTTCTAAAATAAAAAGTATACCCATGCAAAACATATTGTTACTTTCTCGCTGGCTTAAAACAAAAAGTGCCATACTTGATTAATCCGCATGACAAAAAGGGGTGAGGCTTCATCGCCTATAATATATGCATAGAACAGCCCTAAAAACAGACATTTGATACCCAGTTCTGATAGGCTATTTACTATATTGCCACCAGGGCACTGAGCCAATTGGAGCATGAAAGTGCGGGTGAAACCCATTGTGGGAATACCCTGCATGGAAGCAAATCCCCTGGGGACAGTTCCATGGATGACCGTATTGCTTTACTTGAACTTTCCGTGAGATCTACATTTATTATTGTTCTCCGATTCTTTATCTCTCTAAGTTTTCTAAACTGCTAATCACTTCAAAACCCATATTGGAACTATTGGTAAAAGACGCATAATTAAGTACATTGTGCGATCACGTTGTACATGTCGATAAGACCACCCAACTGGTCTGTGCCTCGCACTGCTGAGGAATAAAACGTTTATTTATTTATTTAATACGTTTGTTGCCGACCGCTTATCAATTGTAAATGAGGTGTCTACATCGAGTCAATGGAAGTATATTCAGTCCGAAAATATCCCGGGGGATTTGCTTCCCATAGGTGTTTCATTTTGTCAACGTTTAAGACAGTGTTTAGAAGGCCCGGAAATTTTGTGGTGTTGCGAATTCAAGATGCCTAAGATCCCAGGTGTACTTCCGGCTCCGGAACTTATCAAATACAAACATACTACTGCCCGGATGTATGCAATTGCAGCAGATCATCCCTAGCACGTGATAATAAAACCTCACTCCTTCTGGATGAGATTGCTGAGGTCCGTTGTGTGGTTTACGCCTTTTAGGGTAAAGCAGTTCTTCCGTCCCGATCCAGGCTTGTGGGTTTACTAAGCTCAGAGCAATTGCACAAGCTAAAGCAAGCCTCATCCGACTCGTGCAGCGTCATGTGTATAATGATAAGATTGTACTTAAAGAAGGATGGGAAGAGGAGAAGAGGTGTCGCAAAGAAGTCTCGAAGTGAAGCCCGTTTAGACGTTCATGCCCTGTGCTGCGTAACAGTTAGCTTTATGTAGGCAAATGGTTTTCCTCTTAACAGTTTGAACGCTGATCGACGTTACCAAATTTTACACCCGCTAAGCTCGCAGTGATCGAGATGCTGGTCCATTACTTCCATTTGCTTGAAAGCCATTTAGGAGTAGCACAAGTACTTACCAGTATTCGGTGCAACTATTGGATGTTCAAGAAGCATCAGTCGTGAAATAAATCATAGGAAGGTATTGGATATGCAGAAAACCGTTAGTGCCTACGGGACGAGAGATGTTGGCTCCATTATCGCCGTTTAAATTGCAGCAGGGAAGACTTCCATTCAGATATGTTGGTGTAGACTACTTTTGGCCACTGCTTGTTATTTGCGGCAGAACGCAGTAGAAAAGGTATGCTAACGTTTTTACTTGCTTGCGGATGCGGGCTTCTCATTTTGTTGTCTCATTCTCACTGAGTAGTGATTCTTTCATTATGGCGCTCATGAGGTTTATTGTATGAAGAGATACATCACAGGAGGGGTTTAGTGATAATGGCACGAACTTGGTTGGCGCTATTGCCGAACTACGTCGATCTATACAGAGTTGGTCCCAAAATAAAATCCACGACAAGCATTTGAGCCTGGGCGTTTAGTAGCATGTGAAAACGCCGTTCGCAACTCATTCAATAGTTCAATAGTTTAATAGTATATGATGGGATGAAAAGCATTGGCTTCACAAGACCCATAGGATGGTAAATGCAAAATAAATAAAAATCATTAGATTCCGACATAGAACTTAAATGCCAATAGTCTAAACCTAGTACATCACACCACAATGTGTTGTTTGTCACTCAGATGGAAGTCTAACAATTGTTTGAAGGCTGTAATGTTCAGTGCGTTTACCACATGCGTTGGCAAGTCACTCCATTGTGAACAGATTCTAACAGTCCAATCGGGAGTGTTGGATTATCACCTTGAGGTTATGACCTCTCGATCGCTTATATGAGGCTAGGGTGAGCAGCCATTTGCACGGGTGATCGTTTTCCGTTGCTATCCGGTATGTGAGAATGAAATCTCCGCGTAGTCGTCGGTATTCGGAGGAAAATATTCCGATTAAACTGAGACGCACTTCATAATGGAGACCAGATAATCCGCGTGTTGCCTTGGTAGCTCTTCGTTGGGCTGCTCTAAGAGATGAATGTCCTGTTTTAACCATGGGCACAAAGCCTGGACGCCATATTCGCCGTGGGGACGGATATAGGAGTTGACAAGCATGGGTACCAACCGTCGTTCAAAAACACCAAAAGCTCGCCTCAAAAGTCTCAGATTCATGTTCGCCACGTTTGTTACTTTGGAACATTGGAGCGAATTCCCCAGATTTTCTTGCACAATGATACCTAAGTCTCCTCCTGTGGTCACGCGCCGTAAAACGTACTGCCCCAAGAGGTACATGTTGGTAAGATTGCTGCGCAAAGACAGTAGGTGACACTTGGCAGGATTCAGGGGGAGGTGGTTTATATCTGCCCATTTGTTGATTCAATCCAAATCATTCTGGAGGCGGGCACAGTCTGATGTTGAGCGAATAACTCTCTAGATTTTTTGCTTCATCTGCAAACATTTGCATCGTGGATTGAATATTATCCGGCTAGTCGTTAATGTAGACCAGAAAAAGGAGGGAACCAAGGACGGATCCTTGAGGAACACGGCTGGAGATGCAGAGGGTTTCCGAGCGGGCATCGGCGACTCTGACTTTGTTTGTTCTCTCCTCCAAATATGCTGCTAGCCAGGTGAGTAGGGAACCACGGATACTGTAAGCACGAAACTTATGAAGCAGAGCTAAGTGATTGACTCCGTCGAATGCCTTCGAAAAGTCTAGGTAAATCACATCAAGAAGGGATCATTCATCGAGCGCTTTGGTCCATGAATCCCGAGCAAGAAGCAGATTTGTGAGGCAAGATCGTTTGCGCCTGAAGCCGTGTTGGAGGTGAGAAATTAGGGTCAGACTTTCAAAATATCGTGTAATTTCATCTGCAACTAAAGTTTTCATTACTTTTGATAAAACAGGGAGGAGAGTAATGGGTCGGTAGTTGGCAGGATCCGATCGCTTACCTCCTTTGTATATCGGAGTGACTATCCCGCATTTCCACTCGGACGGAAGTGTTTGGGAATTGAGTAGACTTTGGAAAAAGCTTGCGACGCGCGCTGCTATGGTGGGAGCAAGAGTTTTAAGAATTTTGGGTCTGATCTTGTCGACTCTCGGAGCGCTATTTTCTCTTAGAGACCGTAATTTGGTAGCGACAGCTGCTGAGGTAAAAGTGACAGTTGATATGCCGACCACGCTGAGTGAATGCTGGATTGGCCAAGGTTTAATGGCGTTTGCAGTCACTGTGCCAAATTGCAGAATTAATGCGTTCGCAGCATCCACAGCAGTAGTCGTTGGGCCACCATCCTTCTTGAGTGGTGGTATTCCTGTTTTAACTTTTCTTCTGATGTTCACGTACCTGTACAGCAGTTTTGTATTGTTCGGGAATTTAAGTACCAAATTTTTCTGCTATTCGTACTTATCGACTCTAATCAGTGATGTACAATAGTTCCTCACTATTTTGTAAATCTCTAAGGTGGCGTCGCAGTTGTTCAGCGCGTATTGTCTCCAGATCTCGTCTCTGGTGATAATCCATTTACGCGTTCTGCTTTGGATCCAGGTGTTGGTCCGGCGCGGCAATCGTAATGGTATGACTTTTGAGGCTGCTTGCGTGACACAGCTAATTTTGTCTTTTAGTTCGTTCCACGCGTCGTCTGCCATGCTCTGCAGATTGAGGTCCCAGTTGAAGGTTGTCGCTAGGCTGTGAAGCACGGAATAGTTGGTTATAGTTCGTCGGTTTTCATGTCTGATTTCAGTAGTATTGGCGTAACACACATAGGCAAAATTTAACACTGAGTTGTCACTGCTGCCTAACGGTGGATCGTATGAAATTGACTCAATCAACAACTCTTCGTTGGTTAGGATTAAATCCAAAAGCGATGGCTTATTTGAACCGCAGTGTATAGTTGGTCGGTGCAGTGGTTGTACAGAGCTGCTGTATCCATGAACTCGGGAACCTTTGATTTGAAGTAAGGACCACGAGAAGTCGCTGAGACAATTGAGAGTACATTAAAATCGCCCATGATTAGACAATGTGAGTATTTTTGAGATACTGCATAATGAAGCGCGTTTAACAGAAGGTCATCTCGGTCTGCGGTGGAGTTCGGTGGCTTGTAGACAACTGCCAACAGACAAGCATCCCACGTCTTCTTCGAAGGTTCACCATCTCGGCCATTTAGCTGCATTCGGCAAAACAAAGCGTCGGAGATAGCAAGGTGACGTTCGTTAATAGCCTCACATCTCAGACAATTTCAATAGTACAGAGCAACGCCGCCACCGCGAGATGGACGATCATTGCGAATAAATGACATATCACTGATTTCGATTTCCGTGTCGAGCATGTCATTGGAGAGGCAAGTTTCAGTTACAGCTATGATATCGCAATTGATTGTGTTATGTCAATGGCGCAATTCAGGTAGCTTAGAGTTGGGCCCCTGAGCGTTTGTGTAGCAGCACTGCATCTGTTGACACATTGGGATCTCGGTTCGTTTTGGTTGACCGGCGCGGATTGTGCCGGTCTGCGTACGTTTATTGTCACAGGCGTTTGCACATCTGTCTGACCTGAGTTAGGAACAGCCGAGTCCGGTTCGTCTGTATCTGTGGCCCGTACTTTGTTTAGGAACGGTCTTCAGGTGGCCCACGTTTTCTATTGTCGTGCCACGCTTGGACGGGCGTTGATACCATCTCAGGTGTAGGCACGGTGACTTTCAAAATTTTTGGCCCCTTTACCCTGATAGTTTAAGGAGACCGCTAGACGGGTGATATCGAAAGTCACGATATTTTGTATGTTATAGAGCTCCGTTATGTACCTCCGCTCTTCTATATCGTGCTTCTGATGTGCAGTTATATCGCCATGGTTAAGTTCTGGAACACCGTGGACCAGCACTACTTTCTTCGTTGCATCATGTCGTGACGCGACTGGGTCGGATTTCCCTTTTGGCCTTTCTATCCATGGTTTATCTGGGAAAATGCAGGCGCTGAGAGAGGAATTTGTTAGCTTGTGGCATGTCAGGAGCACATCCTCCAGGTCCCGTGTTACCAAATGTTACTCGTAATAACCGAGGCTGTCCTAAATGCGGCGAGGATGAATTTCGGGAAATGCGCGTAAGACTAGTTGGATGAACGTTAATTTCGAGAGCACAGCATATCTCTGCCCGGCGGTTTTGTTCATCCACATTCCTACCTTTTAACGACTAGCTCGTGGGCTCTGGTACATTTGAACACATAATTGTCAGAGCTTTTTGTTGTACACTAACTGCTTATCCTGAGAGTTGTTACTGGTGGACATTTGTCTAGGTTGACTACTCACCTTGTCCATTGTGCAGGGAGAGCCTGCGCTGCTACATGACTGCATACGCGGAACTCCGTTTGTGGTGCTGTTTGTGGGGGTCAAATGTTGCTGTCCAACCCGTGACAGGGTTGTGCGTACAGTTTGTGCATAGCTGTTTAAGCCTTGAGACACTTCCCAAAACTTGGGAGGACATTTGACAGGCCTGTCTTCGCTGGCGTCCATCAACAATGGTGTGCTATTTTACCGTATTGTGTGGCTTCTTTACTAAATGGCTGTCGCCTTTTGACAGGTTTAGAATTCGGGCTACTTCATACACTAATCTGCGACTCAAGTTCAGTGATTTCTTTTACCAAGCTAGCGTTTAATTCCGTTTCTTCTGTGACTGTTACGGCTAAACTTTCACATTTCGCCATAAGCGCTTGAACGATCCTGACCAACGGTTTGGTTGAACATGCGTCACATACATACACACACAAGCCGTCGATTGACATACAGTGTTTTGTAGCCCCGTCGAAGTAATTGGAACAAAGCGAGCATGTGGTGAACGACGTGTCTGGACCACTATTGACCTTGGATTTGTTGTTCATTTGCGTAGCTGAGACACTGCGTCGGCCCATCATGTGCGCACGGTGAACAGTGGGCACTGAAATATATCGAAGGCTTTGCGTGGCAAAACGCGCTAAGGGAGTTACAGCGGTAATTACGTGATCACAAATAGCCTCTATTTGTGGTATCCAGAGGTGCACTGCAATAAGCAATGTACTGTCTAGTAGCATTAAAAAAGCTCCGTCGTATGGTATCCCAACGTAGTGGGAAAAATAAAAAACAACGCAGTTTCACAAGCAGATCTCACCGAATGAACTGTCAAAGTCGGTGTTCAGGATTTACCAATGTGTCGTTAGTAGTACTGCAGAAAGACTGAATCAGTTGGATAGGTCTCGACGTTCCGAGACGATTGAGTTTACTTTCGAAGATGTAGCACAAAAATGGAAGGCGAATAGAGAGAAGTAATACAATTTTCCAGGAGCGCGCGTCACGCGTGTCACACATCTCAGGACAAGCGGAGTCTGGGAGAGGAACATCCGATCGATCAGAAGAGTGCTCTTGTTCGCTGGTGGCCAATAAACACCGAGCGACGAGACTCTAGTGACGTTCCTCACGGAAGCTGAGCGCGTCGTGAATGGCAGACCCACAGTTCGCTTAAACGCAAATGCGCGCGACCAATCGGCACTGACTTGGAATGAACTATTTTTGCTGCAGTCGCACACAGACCACTGTATAGCGCAAATTTACACGCGATTTATATGCGACGTTGGAAACGCGCGAATTACTTGGCATCATTATTTTGGAATAGGTGAACAAAGGAGTACTTGCCGCTGTTGCAAGCGTGATAGAAGTGAGTTATAGGACGCAAACCTAAACCCAGTGACGTTGCAATGTTTGATTCAATGCAGCTACCAGGAGTATATTGGCAGCTTGGACTGATTAAAGACTGTATTACATCTGAAGATGGGTTAGCAAGAAACTTGGTGGTAAAAACAAAGGATGATTTGCTGACGAGAGATTTACAGGGGATACGTCTGCTTGAAGGTAGAGAATAATATAATGAAGTATTTGGTAGTACAGCTTAGTCAGAAGTAGGGCAAGGGCAACTAAAGCGGAAAAAGATCAGACAAGCAGTGTGAAATTCCTGTAAGTAATTTGGTGGGGATTGTAAGGGAATAATTAAGTTGCTTTCTAAAGAAAAGATTAGCCTGATTACCATAAGGCTTACGCTTATCGAAACGAAAATAGCTTAGAGCTCCTCCTTAGGAAACTGCTTCATATAGGGTCTGCAATATTAATCATTTTCTTTTTTTCCTGGAGCCTACCCCACAGGCACGTGCTGCATTTTTCCGTGCTTCGCGAAATTAGTATACTTATTAACCGATTATGACTGGATTTATCAGAGGGCTCTATCTGGAAACCTACTAGGATCACCCATGTTTACATGCACTCTGAAAGCTTACCTACTTCAAAATCAAGTTCCCTTACCGAATGCAGCTAAACTGTTGAAACGACAGTAAACTTACTCTACACTGCATACCGTGTTCTCTCCCACCCTGGAGAAAATATTTTGTGCACCAACGGCATTTCTCTGATCCATAAAATTGATTCCACTTACCAATCTTCCATTTTTCATTTCTTATATATCTTGGAGCTCTCTCATTGCTTTCCACAATAAATTCCTTTTAGAAACATGTAAATTTCTGTGAGTTGATATCTCCATTGATAATTTGTCCAACTTGTGTCGGACAACCTCGGACCAAAGGCCATTTCTTGTTTTTGTTCCTTCATTTTTTATTTGTGTTTATTTCTCTCCTACCACTGTTGGCCACGACCCGACAGATCTCAAGTGATGTTCTATAAAAGCTTCCGATAAATGAGGTACACTCATGCAATGCGAGCTTTCACGAACACACTGGAGAATATTATTATTGCTGAACTCCAATCGTCTGACGGTTGGCTGCAGGATGGAAATAGCTTACTCTATAACACAGGCTCCCACATACATTTATAATATTTATGTGAAATTTATCTACATGATGTTGACAAAATTGCATATGACAAAAGCCAACAAGAAAAAGAGTCAAAAAAATACCTTGGCTACTTGCTCTAAGCCACAACAGTCCGTGGCCAGGTGAGACGTGTAAGTGAAGTCTGGAGGCAGTTCTCCGTGAGAGGGTTCCATGAAGTGCCGTAGTACTTTGCTTGAACTGACGGCCATAAAATACGTTATTCCTACGCTTAACTTCGTCATATTGTGGTAGTTTTAAGTGATTGAGCTCCTAAAACACTTTACTGAGAAGATAACAGAACTTAATAAATCTCTGCAATATCCAGCGTTGTTGTACCAATGCGCAGGATGTTAGTTTGCATGTGCTTCGCATTTCGAGAAATATATCGTTTTATTTATTTCCCCTATTGAGTGACCGTAAAACGAGCAAGCAGTACCCCTTGATTGCTTGTTGGACTTACGTGATTTGTTTGCCTATATGTTTGCAGAAAACGAGTCATGGTTGGATAACGCCTATCATGTTGTAGAATTAGCTTACTTATTCATGTACAATGCCTACCTATTTAATTTTGGTTATACATATTGTAGTAGCGATTTAAATAATTGTTTGCAATTAACAGAAAGAGCTTAAAGCGCTATTCATGTACATCATACAAAGTTATGTGTGGTCGTGATAATCCGAAAACAAGTCACTTAAGTCAATTTCCTCTCCGAAGCAGCGCTAGATGGCGTTCTCGCCCGATATGTGCACGTCAATAGTGCGCATCCTTCAGTATTCTACGGAGGATAGAAACCATAACTTCAAGGTCTAGTTCAGAATAGCCCGCAGCTTGTGACACTGCGCCATGGTGCACGGTAGCTGACCATCAATTATTGTTAGCTAACTGCGATATAGCCTGACACATTCTCTATACTCCAAATGAAACAAACAAAATAGAGTGCATTATTTAATCTACCACATATAAAGACCGTTGACTAAAAAGTGACAATATATCGTTTTCCTGACAACTTTCAAAATGAATGATTTCGTAAAATCTTGATGCAGTTGACATATCTACACAACCAAATCAGGAGGCAATTAACAAGACTAAGAACAAAATCAAATAATAAATGTGGCGCAAACATCACGTCTGATATGGTATCGTATTGGTTCTAAGAGGATGTTTGTTACTTGCCTCAACTCATTCTGAATATTATTGCATGTTCTTGTAAATCGTTGCTTTTGATAGAAGCACCGCAGCGCTGTTCACAAGATACATTTTCAGCTTTGCTCATCATAGAAAAATGGGCACTTCTAAAAAAGGAAGCATAGTTCCCCACAGATACAGAATGAAGTTAAATGCTGGAGGTTAAATGATTTCTGTCTGAGACTTCTAGCATTGCATTTAGAAACCGCGATGCTTGTTAGCACTAGCGCCGCTGCAACGATTCGCTAGTTTTAATGTCTATCGTAGCCTTCGGCCGAGCCTAATATAAGGTATGTGTTGAACAGTTTGTATTTCCTCCAGGCCAGTTGATCAAATCCCTTGCCGAACCAGATCGACCTGACTGGTACGAATTTTTTAAACTTCATTGTTACGAATGTGGTATATGAATGACTTAGTACATCGTTTATCTCTGAAAACCGAGGAAAATGCTGGCGGTGCACGTACAAATACTAAGATAGACATCCATTCGGGTAGTGGTGGATTTAGGTAGCGAATTAAGAAATCAACATCGCGCATCATTGGGTAATTATTCTTTTCAGATTGGTAATAATTTAATCAGTTTACTCCGAGTTTATCGGTGGATAATGACTGCAGCATATGTTTACGTGTTTACTCAACTGATGAACAAAATAATGTCATTTAATTGACACAAATTTTTTTAGTGTGTAATAGTTTAATAGCAATATGGACAGTGTATACGCATACGGGGAGCAATTAGAATTAACATTCTGCGGATACTTATTCGGAGGAAACAATTTTTAACGGGCTGATTGCTATTTAATCTGAATTAAGAAGAATGGTCTGCAGGTTCTGGTAATTGTGACGGCATTTTTAAATTTTAATTGCCGAAGCTGATTTCACCATTTTTCTGGTACTATCTTCCAATTTACACTACTTGACATCAGCAGTATATCGGTAGGTATTACTGACGCTTCGCTGCCGCGCAGTCACCACCATTCATACGCGGGTTGGGAAAAATGCTAAGATCACATGTTCCCTTATGCCGATTAAACACGGGCCGTGATCCTGAAGGCCAAGGAATGGCTCACACTCTTTAGACTTTCAGTCAATTTGATGTGGCTCTTAGGAAAAGCCGTTTACACGTTTTCAACCTGTGCTGTGGTCATTTGGTTGCAGGTTTGCCAAATTGAATTTTACAGCCCAGACGGCGTCTCACTTAAACGTTGGTTATCTGCCGGCAGGAGGTCTGTTCAAACCGGCAGATAGCCATTTGTAAGTGATATGCTTTAATTTCCAGTTTCCTTTTATTTTCAAGTATACAACAATCAGAGGAACTACTTTTAATATCTACGTCAGCTTTGCGTAGTTTAAGCATATATAATCAAGTTTGTCGATGACGCACAATCCGAACTGTAGGGATTGTTTTTGCCTTAAATATCCAGAGGAGCGATTCTGAGCGTGATGCAACGAACAGTGAATGAAATTCTCCCTTAATATTTATATATGAACTTGTTATTATTAGCTGTACCATTGAGCATCGCTAGCAGTTTCCACAAATAATGACTGGAAGAACATGCCTGGCAGCGCAATGCAAGCGACTTTGTGGTGTCCGTGCTGCACTATCTCGGATGCACAAAACCCATCGAGAAAGCAATTAAAAAATTCAACTGACCCGTCGGTTCTATTAAAGAGCGTTTCTCTGGTTATATTTTTTTCCTGTTTACTTACGGACAGATGTAATAAATGTCTTTCAGTTGCGACTCTTTGCGTAAATCGGGACCTCACCACTGTTGTAGAGCCAAACCGATGGTGACCAATTACGTTAAGGCTTGGTCTGCCTCATTTTAACTGACAGTGAAGACTCTGTGATTGTTCAGAAACCAATATTTACTTCTGCTATCTGATCTTTTACTTCTTTATCGGATCTTCACATATATGAACAGGCCACAACGGCTCTAATAGGATCTACTTTATAACATATCAGTATAAGACCAAATCTTTATGTTAGCCACACTGTACACCCAGTTGAAATATAATCAACACACTTCCTGCATTCAAGTATACCAACTGTGGAACTTACTTCACAATAAGTCTCATTATTTATTTAGGGATACTGTTACGCATATTGATTTTTTTCCATGAATTATATATATTTTCTTACCTTATTCAAATTAGTCATTCATCCGTTTAAATTGCAGTAGCAAATGTAAATGAATAGAGTTCCCTATTGCATAAAATCGGATGTCTGCGTAAACGAAAAATCTATTGAAATTTGCAGATCGTGCATTGGATAGATGTTTGAAAAACTTTGAACCAAATTCAATAAATCGACATATTACTTCAAAGTAAATTTAGCAGGTGCAAACATGTGATGTTTGAAAGTGAGTCTGGTAAGTTGGCCAAGTTAAAGCAAAATTGTGCGAAAGAGTAAAATATTTATTTTGTCTAATTAACCTTATCATGAAGAAACAGATATTTGTACTTATTTTCGGTAATGAGTAGAGCTGAAAATGCATCTTGTGAACAGTGCTCCGTTGCTTGTATTAAAAGCAACTATTTACAAGGACGATGTTTATGGCCACATTTACTATCTGATTGTGTTCTTGGTGTTGCTAATTGCCTCCTGATTTTTGTTGTGCAGATATGCCAACTACATCTAGATTTTACGAAATCATTCATTTTGAATTTGTCAGAAAGACGATATATTGCTAATTTTTACTCACTGGTCACCATATGTGCTACGTGAAGCATTACGCTCTATTTTGTTCACAATGGTGAACTGATGTGTGCAAAACAATACCCTTTTATCTATATGCTCCTAATTAAATCAAGGGATTTCATTTAAATCTAAATATTTCAGGATGGTGTGGGCTTCTTTTTGTCTTCTATTCATTACCGTAAAATAACTGAACATCGCGAGGTAGTACGGAGACATTGTCAAAATCTTTACATGGAAATTATGCCCCCATGTCATGTTATTTTTTACTAACATGAACTGCAACGGTGACAGATTTTTTACTTCAATACTATGGAAGAAGCTATTTCACGACTTTTAATAACAAGCACATGACTTTTGTGAAGATATGAGGGCAAATATACTTTTTCTGGAGCAAGTAAATAAAATTAAGAAAACAGTTTTATTAAGGACGCACAATTGGAAATTTTTACATTGTAATGTAAGTTTGGGATAAATTGTACTGCGAACCTCTTTCTGATGATTCGTCAGCATGCTTATAATAACATTTCAAACGGAAGATTTTATATAAATATTCGGGTGGTCCATCAGCCAATTTCTCCTTGCGAACGGTACTAACACTTTCCGTCATGCCACTGCTGTAGTCTCCAAGTACTAGGGTGGGTGAACTGCAATCCATACCTATAAGTATATACCAAACGACTGATTGAAACATTCCTGCGTGTAGATCCGTCCTTCGTACAGCCAATTCACAGTGAATCATATGATGTCTAATCACCGAATATATACTGCTTGCTGGTTGGGTGCAGCAATTAGAGATATCTCCGCGTAGCTGGATCTAATGTTACTCAGGGTATAAGACTCGTTATGCTGGAGTGCGCTCAATATATTTTATATCGGCAAAATGTTTTCCAGAATATTCTTAAATTGCAACATCAACTTTGCCTCAACTACGTGCTGCGGCAGGTTTGTGCTTACATTCCCCACTCATCGTACAAAACAGAGTTGGTGAGATACCCGCTTCAAATCCGATACTACAAGCTCGTACCGGTGTCCTTATGTGATGCTAAGTGCGCGCAGTTGAAGCTGCGGCCTATACATGGAGGAAATACCCAGATGTAATATCCAGTGCGTCATGAGTAGGTATGCTGGCATTCGACGATAAGCTACGGTGTAAAGCCCTAGTTTCTTACACTGTTCCTCATAAGATAAACCTCATAAATTTGGAATCAGCCTGTTAGCCACATGTTTACTCTCCCAATCTTCTTCAACGCGCCATGGGTGATAGGATAATTCGCTGGAGGGCCATACTCTAGCATTGGTGGTATTAGTGAGACAATGAGGTGAGTGGCACTAGCTTTAGACCACGTGCTGAAGTAACGCCTGAGCGCCCACATCGTACGAAGTCTGTTTTAAAATGCCTCTTAGTGTTGTCCATGGACTTAAGGTCGTAGTTTGACAGTACACCGATGTATTGCACGAAGGACGCGGAATGCAAAGGTTGACCTGCTGCTGTGTAGGTTTGACTGTGCTCACACCTACGCAGCTTCAAGTATTACGAATTCAGCGAGTTGTTAGTAAGGATAATCTGTACAGGCACTTGTCTATACATTGCGTGTAGATAGCAGAGTCAGTACCCACTGGACCTAGAAATCCGAGCCAGGTCCTATGGAGTTCTCTTACCTTTTAGGATAAGCGCCTTGTCAACAATCAACTTACCCTGCTTCAACAGAGAATTGCTAACGAGTGTATAGCATCAGCTTAGTGCAGACAAACAGCTAATACTATAAGTTTAGTTCCACCATTCCGCTGTTAGTGAAATGGGTTTGCATCTTGTCAGGAGAAAAGCATAATTGAGTGTGTTCGTACGATGCACCGCAGAAAAGAATCTATAGATGTTTTCCTATTTGGATGGTGGCTGCATGTATATAGTTTTCCGTTCCATCGTCAGAACTGCCGATGTCTTTAGCTTCCACCCGAAGTTACCTTTAATGAAACTCTCTGGATACCTATTTTTGTTGAACGTCCAATACATGGGATGAATCCATTTGACACGAGTGTCCTTTGAGGAGATTTTCACGATCCGGCACACTGGGCTGATGAGCAATTTTGCTGATTATAAGCGTCATAATACAGTGAAATCGATTCTACCATTCACGCATTCGCACATTCCAATCCTATAGTTTTTCACTCTCCCAACTAGTAACTGATTTCCAACTTTCTTGTTTCGCAGTATGAGATTAATTATATATTTGATGAGGTCCTGAAAGAAACTAGAGGCATAGAGAAAAGAAATATCTCAAAAATTTAACGGTGGTATAGAGTAAGTATTCAGATTTCTACAATCCAACTACACTTTTTCATCATGCCCATGTAAATCTTAGCAAACAGTCGTGCAAACAAATTACCAACTACAACAACATTGCGCTTCCGGTCTAAATAGACGTTAAATAGAAACTGAACATTAAATGTACACTTGAGCAATATTTCTTTATACGTTATGTACGATACGCCAATACTCAGGTGGTTCTCATTAAAGTATTTTAAAATGCAAATTACGTATTCTAATAGTAGCACATTCATGAACAACAAACAGACGTCGAGGGATCACGTATTTATTTGTGATCTTAACATCGAGCACGATGTCTACAAACTCAAACGTGTCATACATGATGTTATATTTATTGGTCTATGAAAAGAACAGTATGGTCCCGTGTGCGATAAACGAATAACAAATTTTTGTTCACTTGATGGTAGTATATGCCTGGCTACAGCAATACGAATTTCGTTCAGCAAATTACTCAATAAATAAATGAAAAATTAAATTGCTTTTTCCCTGGATAACGTGTATGTTAGCAAACATTCATAGTTCAAACGCATTAATTCGTTGCTGTATTTCATAACTTGTGGGTGTCACAATAATAATACATTTAAATTTGTTTCTGCTGTAAACAGATAGAAGTTAAATATTTACGAGACAGTTCACTACGTTTAGGGTTGACGTCAAAATATGGTAAGATAAATTAATAATGTTATTCGATCGCGTTTTTTAAAGCATCCTTCCAATTAATTCTTAAAAATAAAACTTTCAACATAAGGCAGTGTAATCAATTTGCCGCTTGTTGCTGTATATTTCGTTGAAACAGATGTAAAACAGCCACTAATCTAGCAGTCAGCGATACTGTGTTGTCGCAGAAACACTGGGTACACAAACACCAAACTCTTTATCATAAAAATTGCATATTACATAAAAACGATTAGAGTAGGTGTGTCCAGGCTACTTGCTATGCCGAAAAGCGGCTGCTTCTGCTAATGTTCAGAAAAACTGTATCAATTAAGGGTACTGATTCTAAAACTCCACAAGTAGACAGGTGTTTGAGGCAGAATTATTAAAGCGGGTAGATAGTTATTTTCATAAATTCATATACATATTCATATACATAATCGTTAAATACGGACTCCATAGCAAAAGTTGGAGTACGGCCATGGTCGGTTAACTTAAATAAATAAATAAATGATATATTTCTCGACATGCGAGACACAGGCAGACTACGAGCCTGATCCTGTGGTACAACAAAGTCGGGTAGTGGAGAGGGATATTCAGTGATCTTGATGACAATACATTGTTTTAGGGATAAGTAAGCATCAACCACTTCTTCGGAGGGAAATTTTCGTACAAATAATGCAAAACAGCAACAATTATCTGGAAAAGTTGTTGCCCATCTACTTTTCCAAGAAGCAACAATGTGTAGGTCATGATCTGTACTGGTACGCTCAATGTTTCAGAATATTTCAATGCTATTGAACCGTGCCAGCAGCAAGAAAAACTTAACCTAATAACTGGGCGTCCGCTAACAACTTTCATTACGTTTGTTCGCTCATATGAATGTTGGAATAAAATAAATTTTGCAGGCGAGAACACAAAGGGGATTGCAAAATTTTGAGCAAATACTTAAGCATCAAATCAGAAGTGCGGGATTTTAACTAAAAGCTAAAACCCGTTAGTTTAGTTCTTTTACTGACGGGAAACACCAAATCCTGGTAGCTTTTTCATTTCTAGGTGGGAGGCTGCAATAAAAACATTAAGAGAGCGAATGGAAGTAAAACCTTCTAAATTGATTTCTTAAAAGCTATTGGTTTAATGTTGAGGGAACACATACAACTACTTGCAACCCGTAAGCGCCTTGGTAGAGAAGAATGTATGTATATATACATATATATAATTAATTGCATGCCTGCACAGTGGTATGCGAGCGAGGGTGCAGCTGAGTGGAGAGACCTCGCATGACTTTGCAGTTGTCTCTGGTGTGAAGCAAGGCTGTGTCTTAGCTCCTGCCCTGTTTAATATATATCTTCATGCAATGATGTCTTGTGCTTTTGATGCCGCTTGTGCTTACGGTGTTCGTGTGGAGCACCGTGTTTATGGTGGGTTGCTGAACATCCGTTGTTTCGGTGCGAGAACTCTAGTCTGCGAGACAACTATCCGTATGTTGCTGTTTGCTGACGACTGTGCGTTGTTTGCACACAGTGCGGATGAGTTGCAGCATATGACTAGTGCTCTGGCTTCAACAGCGGCCAAATTCGGGCTCACCATCAACACAGGCAAAACTGTCTGTCTCTATCACCCTTCACCGGAGGTGCAATCTTCAATATTGCCGCAAATCAGCATTGGTGCTGAAGTATTGGAAACCACCACCCGCTTCTGCTACCTTGGGAGTGTGATGTCGACTGATCAGCAGCTACACTTTGAGTTGCGTAATCGCGTGTCGAAGGCGGCAGCGGCATTCGGGAAGCTTGAGTACCGAGTGTGGAGCAACCATCAGCTTAGCATTGGCACGAAGCTGATGGTGTACAAATCCATGGTACTGTCCGTTCTTCTATGCGGCAGTGAAACGTGGACGATGTACCGTCGGGATGTGCGATATCTCGAGCGGTTCCATCAGCAGTGTCTGCGACGAATTTTGTGGATCGGCTGGGGCGCCAGAGTTGCAGACACGGAAGTGTTGCGTCGAAGTGGGATGTATGCAGTGGACGGCATACTTTTACTGCGACACCTGAGGTGGCTCGGTCATTTGAGCCGTATGGATTCGGTGCGGATACCGAAACAACGTTTATACGGTCAGCAGAGTATTGGAAGCGGCATGCTGGGAAACCAAAGTTACGTTACCAGGACTTGATTAAAGTGAGTCTCACACGTTCTAATCTTGATTGCAGATCATGGGAATGGAAGGCGGTTGATCGTGGTGCATGGCGCGATCTAATCACGAAGGCAGTTGCTGAAGCGCGGGAGAAAGCCCTCATGCATACAGAGAAGAAGCGGCAAGTGCGGAAGAGGCAAGCACCAATGAATTGTACTCCATCGACATCGAGCGCATGGTGCTGTAGAACATGCGGTCGCAAGTGCCTTAGTCAGGCAGGTTTAGTGAGCCATGAGAGAGGTCACTCGGGACCACTGCCGAAGCGACGACGGGTCCCGCATTGAACGTAGGCAGCACCGGCGCAGCGTTTGTAGGCACGCTGAATTCGATTTACTAACCGCATGCTTGCATGCTAAATCTCTTTATTTCAGGTAGTGGGTTTACAGTTTTTACCTCAATGCTTTTCTTTCTCATATAAATATCTCCCTATACTCTATTCCATTAACTTGCACACATCGCTTCAGCCAATTATGTTCGATTTCCATAACATCTTTGTGTTCGTGGCATTCCGTGAACTATACTTCCTGAACTCGTGCACTTAGCTAGGATTTGTTTGTAAACAACTTATTACAAATGCTACTTAATTAAGGTTTATATCACCGTTTTCTTATGCATTAATCGAGTTTTTCTCTTTTCCTTTCTCTCTCAAGTGTTTGGCTGTTGTTTGATATCCCCGATGTGGAAGCGCTTGATGTGCATGTTGACAAGGTGCCTACCTGTCTATTACCCACTACCTCGTCCATACTGGCTCCAGGAGACAGTTGGTCGTTTCTGGAGGGACAGGGTGCGCGGTCCTTGTGGCCGTGTTAGGATCAAAGAGTGGTTCCATGCAGTCAGTGTGGAGCGGACTACGGTCCAGCCACCGCCTTGTGTGCGCTTGATTCCCAATACAGTGAGCATGTGTTTGCCTGTGAAGGAGTGAGGGCCGGCTCCGTTGATGAAACGTGGTTCCCATCCGCATGCCTCCCGGTCTTATTCCTTCGGGTTTACACCGGATATTGGGTGTGTGGGTGGAACTATGGGTTGTGCAGCGCAAGCCATCCATGGTCCCTCTGTAGGCGCAGGCGTCCTGTGGCTTCCAACAGTGACAGCCATATCCGAAACCGGATGCCGCCAACCAATAATTACCAATCATTACCTTCCATTCTCAAGCATACCCATCTTAAAGGGCAGCGGTAATGGTGATTTCGTTAGCGTACACCTTCGTTAGCGTTAACTCCTGGGTACCAAGCGGTTGCTGCTCATAATATTCCACACTCGTTCGTACTTTGGATTGAACAACTGGTTATATTGAGCAACAATTGCCCCTGGAATTCATATACTCTGCAACCCTTCTTCCTCGCTTTGGAATGCAGTTTGGAAAATCTGTGTACCAGACCCAACAACTTTTGTTGCAAGTGTCCACACGTTGGATCGTTCGTGTAAGCTGAATAATCCCGGCAAGTCAGTGACTAGCGATTAACATGCTGATGTTGATGCCACATGTTCTGTTTCATATATTAGTCCCAATAATGGGTGTAGCTATATTTCCAGCCGAACCTCACCCATACTGAAGTTAGGATAAGTCAGCCATTGTCAAGATAAGGTGCGGAAGAGCAAACGTTCATTCTACAATTTAAATTAGAAATGACCAATCATCTAGATTGACTTAAAATTAGGTTAGTCCAACTGTGGTGTTACGGTAGTGTTTAAATAAATATTTACTTGAAAAATACCTTCAGCACAGAAACAATTGATTTGTTGAGAAGAATAGCTGCAACCCAGATGTATGCTGACATTTTGTTAGTAAATTGTAAGTGGTAAAATTATGATGAGAAATCCAGTTCGCATAGGAATATCATACGTTCAGTTAACCACCTTATCTGCGCCATCTGCCGAGGCTCTTGATACCCATTATTTGTCTACCCTCAAATGATTAACTCTGCAATGCTCAATGTTTCCATTGCAAATCACACCATTGGTTTGGAGATTTACTGGTTCATTGCTTTCTCAGCCATGTCTAAGTGGTTTCATTCCAAATCCCCTTGTTAAGATATCAGCATGCCCAGGTTGTGCCACGACATACTCATTTGAGATATCAGATAATTAAATGTTGTGCAAGGTACTTCTTGTAATTTTGCTAAACCAGTTTGCACACTCTTTCAAAAGCCGATGATAGAACAGGGAGCAGAGGACTTTTCCACATGTACATTTAGTACATTTAGTTTTGCATCATTCTACCTGGTAACCATACTCACAGCATTTGTTTCCGTATTGCCATATCTGTCACAATCTATTGTTGATACCCAAACTTCTGACTAAACTAAAGGCTGTCGTTTCGGTTCCCATCCAAAGGCTAACTAACCACTGACAGTCGTATTATTTACTTATAATTCTACTTGCGATTTGCTAAAACTAGAGCAATCTGACTGTTCTCCTTTTATTCAATCCAAACTCATGCACCTACGTTGTGCTATGGTTCATGACGGTTAGTATTTCTTCATCCAGTTTGTGGTAGTCCATACACAAGTGTGAACAAATGCCCGTTTGCAACATTGCAGGTACTGTCACTCGAACCAAGGACCTTTGGTATGTCAACTGATCTCTCATGTTGAATGACTAAGTGGAAGGCATTTAGAAACAGTTATAAGCATCACATTTCAGCCTGACAGACTGATGACATCTTCACTCGCGTAACACCATTATCTGCTGGCTCGATGTCTAAATGGGACTCGCCTAAAGTACAAATCCCGCTAACATCTGTTCGTGTCTCGATACATTCCCACTTGACAGATGGAACTTATTACATTTCTTCTCGTGTGACACCTTGACTTATATGGGGTTGCAATATAAGGTCAATGTATCCCATCTCAAGTGTCTCTATACGCCCCATTGTACTGCGGCCGCCTTCAGGTAAACGCACTGAGATTCAGACAAATCAGCAAGGTTGATTCCAGGAACAGCGGCAATACCTTGTGATATCCGAATCGAAATACATGGGCATAGGTAGTATTCTAGACACTGACGGATTGGTCAAGATATGCTAGCGGTCCGAACGAATGACCAGGGGGAATAAATAGTAACACGACTGCCTGGTGGTTCTACCTCCCTGTTGATTCTCGCTCACCTCGGACAACAGAAGAGTATAACGGGTTCTGCTTTTGCCTTACGACACTGATAGCCTGCAGTGGACATAATCACACCATTTCCCTGATAACTTGGAAACTTGCTTACGCCATCTTCGTCATTTTGTTTTATGGCATCCTTATTCTATATGCCGCATGTAAGTCGCGGTTGGGTACAGTGGTATTCTAGAATGAGTAACTACTGACTTGGTGCAATGTGGTATCTTTATTGCACATGCCTAGAACGGTTGTATTTTCGGCCGCGATTCACATCACTATGTGAAATCCATGGTATTACTCACTATACCGTAGCTTGACCAGCTGCTCAATGTTAACTAGCATAACACTTAGAGAGCCGATGCATCACAGAATAATGGTTCAATCCATCCATGAGCTCATTCGTACTGTACATGTGGAGGGCAACACCTAAGTGCACACTATTTCACTGTACCAGTTGTCTAGTCATCATTCTACCTAGCAGTTACTTCGCTATTGCTACATCGGGTTCCTTCAAGTATGGATTTCCAAGATGTAAGGCTGTCACGTCTAAATGTTGAATAAAACATCAACAGTTCGTATTGGGTATTTATTCTCATGTCTGCGAAAGTGGTTGTTAGCCTGACCACCAAACGAAACCCATACACGTTTGTCGTACCATTTATGATGATGTCTAATGTGTCTCTCTCCAGTTCGTGACAGCTGCTCACATTGAAGTTTGGGCAAATGCATGTGCATATGTTGTATTCGAACTGCCATTGGACACGAATGACGCCAATCTATGTATATATGTATACCAAATGAATTCGACGAGGATACTCATACCGCTTTTGTATGGCTAACTTAGTGCAGTAAAGCGACATTCGAGCAAACCGAAGATACTATTACCAGAACATGAAGAAGGTGAGTTTATGACAAACTCATGTTGATTTCAGGTGTTGCGAATCCAAGGCATATTTGATTGATGCGAATTCCGTGAACTGCTCAAAAGGGTGGTTTCTCAGGTGTCGGAGAATTCCCAATTGTATACGTAACAAAATCACCATGAGTATGTTCCCATTCAATTTACTAATCCAGGCCAATAAGGCGGCGTATGTGTTAAGTTTGTCTGCGTGATGAGTAATCTTGCATTTCAGAAGTAGATGATGCTTGAGCTCCCCGGTGTGAAAGTTGACAAGGTGCCTACCTGTATCTTACCCACTACCCCGTCCATACTGACTCCAGGAGACAGTTGGTCGTCACTGGAGGGGACGGAGTGCACGTCCTCGTGACGGTGCTAGGCACATAGAGTGGTTCCATGCAACCAGTGTGGAACGGGCTACGGTCCAGCCACCGCCACGTGTACGTCTGGTGTGTATGACTTCCCAATTAGTCCGGCATGCTTCTGTTCTGCTTGTTGAAGGAGTGTGGGCCGGCTCCGCTGTTGAAACGTGGCTCCTATCCACATGCCTCCCGGTCTTATTCCTTCGGGTTTACACCGGATATGGGGTGTGTGAGTGGAACTATGGGTGGTGCAGCGCAAGCCATCCATGGTCCCTCTGTAGGCGCAGGTGTCCTGTGACTGTCCCCATGGACGTCACAATGACAGGCAAATCCGGATACGGACGCCGCCAAATCATATAATTACCATAAATGCAGAAGATCACAATTACGCCAAGCCAATAGTTTTTGATACATCACATCAACGCAAAATTAGAAAACCGATTGGCTAATAAAAGCTAAGTCTCAATTAGAACGAACAACGAAATCCACACCATCTATTGACTTGGCATGAATGGTCATCGATCAATATCTCAGTCAGTCGAAGTACGCCGCTTGGACAAAACACACACATTGCGTGAAGGCAGACGGATCAGCTGTGACAAATGCTGGTCAACTTTCATAATTGAGCTGTGGATCTCTAGTCAAAGTACGTTCATGGCCACGGTAACACCAAAGTTCGCACCATTGTCCGTTGTTTACAATGTTCTGGTTTCAACACCCTGATTGCAATGGCCTCAGCTGTTGCTAAAAAGCGTTTCAACTATCTTTAGAATGTAGTTTCGGGATGGCATATAGGAGTTTGAAGAAGTCCTTTGCCTGAGTCGGTTGTCCTGTTTACACCAAATGCCCAAATAGCCAACAACTGATGTTGTCCATAGGTGCTTTGTCGCAGCGTAGCAGGACAGTGTTCCGCGATCCTTTTGGACAGGCGCCTGGTCATATATCCAAGGCACCTTGCACAACAGGTGCAGGTAAATTGGTATAGGGTGAATGATTCGGACCGGACCGGAAGTCTATCTTTCAGGTGCTGGGAAATCAGCGGTCTAGCTTCAGAAATCTTCTAGGGTTGGCTGCTGGAATAGCTGAGCGATTGCGGTCAATATTTTGTTCCCCCACAGTTCAAAAGCAATGTCCCCAGATAGAAAATTTGTCTTTTACAAGGCTGGTTCCATGTGGCTCACATGCTCCACTAATATACGGACAGCCGAAGTTGCATAAAACCAACGTTTCTTTGCTAACAATAATATGTATTTCTTTTTCCGCCCTTAATTTGGTCGCCAATTTTATAAAGGTATTGCCATAACCGGTAGGTTGGAACAGGGTAAATTGAAGGCGGTCATCAGTAGCCTCACGTTATATCACCGTTACGTAGATGACATCTTCGTCCTACTTGACAACTCCGGTAACATCGAGAAGCTCACTAGCGTATTTAACCAAGCTCACAAGGCTATACAATTCACCTACGAGGTAGAAGAAAACGGTGCTTTCCATTTTCTCGATGTAGCTCTACAAAGACTTGAAGAGGGTGCAATAAAACGTAGCGTTTACCGAAAGTGCACTTGGAATGGACAGTACACAAACTTTCATAGCTTTGTGCCGCTTCGGATTAAGAGAAACTTGGTCCTCAGTCTCGTGAACCGGGCCGAAAGAATCTGCTCGAAGGATACTCTTTTGGAAGAGTTGCAACTAATACGGGCGACACTAAAAAAGAATGGCTACCCAGAGAATTTTATTAATGCGAATATGGGGCGAAACAGGGAAGCACCTTTGGTCCTGACGGCGGAACGGAAACCTATTTTCCTACAACTGCCTTACAAAGGGGAAATAGTATCCGAGAATCTATCCCGCCGTCTCACATCCACACTAAGGAATACCTTCCCAGCGGCGAGGTTGCAAATCCGATTTACCAGCAGTCCAATGGTGAGACTAAACCTCAAGGATAAGCTGCCTGTCCACACCAAATCAATGTGTGTATACTCATTTACCTGTTCCTGTGGGACAGGATACGTTGGTCGTACGACAAGACGCTTATCCGAAAGGGTGAAGGAACACCACCCGGCCTGGCTCGGAAATGGAGGCCGAAAGGTCACCAACTGCCATCGCCACGCATCTTGCGGATACGGGTCACGCCACCAAGTCGGCTGACTCGTTCAAAGTAATCTATCAGGCCCCAGAAAATCGATCAAGGTATTTCCGTAAGCGGATATTAGACGCCGCAGAAGCCATTGCCATTCGGTTGTACGAACCAGCACTGTGTACACAGAAACGGTTCACTCACGCGTTGAGCCTTCCTTGGCCAGGACGGACTGCAGTTGACCTGTACGCACGTACGACTACAACTGTAACGTAACCGAAGGTGTGTCACAGCGCACTAAGATCAATTTGGTTAACTGACGACCCTTTGGGTCTGTATAAAAAATGTTTGCATTTCATGTAATTGTACAAGCCTGATGAAGAATTGCCGAAAACAAATGTTCGCTTACACAGACTTCTGATCGATCAATGGGTTTTTTTCCATTCAGATAAATAATTATCAATGCATGCCATGGCAGATGCATTCGATTTTATTAAGCGAGTAACAGATTTTAAAGTGTTATAAAGTGATGTTTTCCCTGGATGTATAATCGCTCTTCACCAACGAAAGTGTGAGTTTCATTCGTGGTTATCTCAGTGGAAAGAACTTGAATGTTGGTATGCTTGTGTAACTGCTGAAGGAATTGTTCTTACGATGCACTCTCAATGTATCATTCTTATTTGCTAGAATTTACTGCCGCCAGATAGATGGGGTGCAATTGACCATTTCCTAGGCCTAATCGCGGCAGTTATATTCGACGCGCAAATTGAGCGTGGACTACTTAGCAACGTGGTCGGTCGACTCGATTCATATTGCAGATATGTGGACGACACATTCATCATCTGTGAGGCTTCAAATGATAGCGACGCTTTGCTAGCCGAATTTAATAGCGTACACTCCTCATCAAATAGTGGTCAAGGTTACAGACGGTCGCATAATTCTATGCTCTGTGGTAATCCTGGATTATTCCGCTCACTTTTGTGCTACATTCTCGGAAATAAGCCCATTCGTTTCGGCTCGCGGAGTTCTCTCCAACGGGATTTATATTTGCGCAGTAAGTCCTCCGTCTCGCTATTTCATCCCATTCGGCGTCTTCGGCAATTCGTACATTAAGAACCACGCTTGAAAGCTTGTTTTTTCAAGGTAATCTCAGGGAATTTAAGGAACCATTCTACAGAGCTTTTCTAAAGCTATCAGGTGACATATAGCTTGGTACTGTGCACCACCATACACCATAGATACTGGCTATTTTGTCCTTTCATCTATATTCCTTCGTGCACCCTACCACACGAAGTGTTTGTGATTCCATACACGCTTGCGCCAGGACCCATCACCACCAAACCCGGACAGCGACGGTTACCGCTAGCCGGACTAGTCAATTCACGCAGCTCACAACGGTGCGACCGGCGTGATTTAAAGTGCATACGAGTCACTAAGCCATGGGAAGGCGAAGTTTATCAGCTGGTCCACGCGTGAACAAAACAACGAAGGTCAATCATGGCTCAAGTAAGCGGAGAACTGTCATCACAAAAATCACGTGCTCTTTGTGTGCAAATTCTTACGACGAGGTGGACGTGAACTCAGAACTTGGCGGAAACCGCAGCGTAACAACAAATATTTTGTGGTTCTGTGATGGATGTTCAGATAGTCCAATAGCCAAGATTATCCGAACTCTCAACGCGAGGTGTGAAATGTTGGCTGCTGCGTCATCCGAAAAGAAGGAATTGGTCAAGGCTTTGGGAGGGAAAATCGCTGAACTCAAGTTGAAGCTTAGTGCATTAAGGAACCCCAACCCCAGATCTACCAAAAGACCAAAGTCATCCATTAAAAATGTTACACGTTCCGGCGAAAAACAAGCGCCATTAGCGATAAACAACTGTGATGCCAAGCCAGTTGAAAATTCTATAAAATCTTCTGTTGTAACGCAAGGCGTAAAGAGTTGTGCACAAATTGCACGATCATCGCTATTAGCTGGGCAGCACATTACAAACTGTGTGAATAACGTCGTTGCACAGGAGAATTCTTGCTGCAGCCTTGACTTGTCTTCCCCACAAGACAAGACCAACACTCCCACACTGACAAACCTCCACCCAAAAAGAACTGCAACAAACTAAATTACTACGCAACCAACAAGCGATGACAGTCATATGTTCAAACGTACCAGAACCCACCAGCGAGTCGTTAAATGGTCGACAAGCCGAAGAGCAAGATCGCTGCACTGAGATAAGCTGCGCACTAGGACTAAACGTTCTCCCAACTAGTCTTACACGTCTGTCACGAAACCCATCTTCTCCTCACGTAGGGGAACCTCGGTTACTGCGAGTGACATTTGGAAACACAAAGGACTTGGAGGATGTTCTCTTAGCAAGCCACAGTCTACCGAACTCTTCTCTCAGTGCCCGCATTTTTCCAGATATGCCATGGAAGGAAAGACAAAAGCGAAAATCCGACCCAACCGCGTCTCGTCAAAATGTAATGAAGAAAGTAGTGTTGGTTCATGGTGTGCCCGAACTGAAACATGGCGACACCAGTGAAAGACAAAAACACGATATTGATGAGTGGCGCTACATCACAGAACTCTATGGCATGCAGAATGTTGTGGCATTCGACGTCATCCGCTTGGCTTCCTCCCCAAACTATCAAGTGAGCGGGCCAAAAATTTTGAAAGATACCTTAGCTACGCCGGAGATGGCATCAATGGCAATTAACGTGTGGTACCACAGCAGAAGGCTAGGACCAACAGAAGCACGACTGAGACCATTCCTGCAAGCAGTACAGACCACTGGTACAATTGAGTCAGACCTGGCTTTTCCGACCATAGACCAGCCAAACGTGCAAACACTCGTGTCAAAAAACGTGGGCAGACCGGCACTGTTTGTGCCGGTCAAACACAGCGAACCCACATCCTAATGCGGCAACAAATGCAATGCTGCTACACAAACGCATAAGGGCTTTACTCCAAGTTGCCGGAATCGCGCCATCGGCATGAAGCAGCAACTTGGGACATCATAGCATTAACTGAAACCTGGCTCTCAAACGAGATTTTGGATCCAGAAATTGAACTTAGTGAAATGTCAGTCATTCGAAATGATCGTCCATCTCGCGGTGGTGGCGTTGCTATCTACTACCGAGATCACCTGAAATGTGAAGCTCTGACTGAGCATTCCCTTATTATCCCCGACGCCTTATTTTGCCGGCTTCACCTATCCGGTCCCGATGGTTGTCCTCAGAAGAAGACACATGATGCTTGCCTCATAGCAGTTGTCTACAGGGCGCCGAACTCCTCCGCCGACAGCGATGATATTCAGTTAAATGCTCTCCAATATGCTATGTTTTAAAATATTCACATTACCTAATAATGGATGACTTCAATGTACCGTCAATAGCAGCTGTGTTCCCAAGTGGGCCATGATTCAAATCAAAACTCCTTGAGTTCTTGACTATGGCAGTTTTGTATAACCATGTGGATCAACCAACCAGACACCGCGGCTCAAACAAGCCTTTAATACTTGATGTAATCCTGAGTAATGAGGAGTTAATGGTTGAGTCGGTTTCATAAAACCCCCCGCTAGGTTGTAGCGATCATTCAGTTCTGACGTTTGATTATGTGTGTTATGCCAGTATGGTTGACAAAGAACCAGAAACCCGACGATTCATGACCAACTATTCCAAGCTTCACCCTATAGCGACTACCGTTGACTGGGTCCTCCAGGTGCACACTTCGGCGAATGATGCCTGGCAAGGGTTGAAAGGCAAGATAAACTGGGTCCTACAATCAGCTTCAAAAGACATACCATTACGAGTTTCGTGACGGAGCAACAACTGGATTCGGAGTAGAACACGTAAGTGGTTGAATAGGCGAGACGAGGCTTGGAGAGGTCATTTGCTAGGTCCAAGTGATATCACGTGGAATCATTACAAAACAGTCATACACTACTGCACTTCAATCCTTAAAGCTGACAAGTACGAATGGCAGGAAACTATGGTACGCAAATTTACTAGCAATCACAAACTGCTCTACCGGTATGTGAATGACAAAACGAAGGTTAAGGCGGGGATACCACCACTAGAGACGGTCAATGGCCTAACGGTTACTGAAGAGGAGACCGCGGACGCATTGCTCATGCAGTTTGTCTCAGTGACTAGACACACCATGGAACCATCGCCTTGCTACATCCCAGCAAATATCATCGGCTTATCCACGGTCAACTTTAGCCCTACATCTGTGGCAAAGAAATTACAGTCGCTCAGTGAAAATAATGCGCCGGGAATTGAGAAGATCTGTCCGAAAGTACTTAAAACCCTTGCATCCACCATGGCAGTCCACCTTGCAACCTTTCTCCAGTTTCTATTTGATTATCACACACTTCCGTCTGAGTGCAAATGTGGACTTATCACTCCGATATACAAGGGAGGTAAGCGGTCAGACCCTGCCAACTACCGACCTAATACTCTCCTTCCTGTTCTATCAAAAGTGATGGAGTCTATAATCGCTGATGAAATGGTGAGATATTTTGAAAGTCTACAAATCATCTCCAACCTCCAACATGGATTCAGAGGCGGACGATCTTGCATCACCAATCTACTACTTGCTCGGGACTCATGGACCAGGGCTGCTGACGAGGGAATTCCCGTAGATGTGATTTATTTAGACTTTTGTAAGGCATTCGACAGAGTCAATCAACCTAGCGCTTCTCCGAAAGCTTGCGGCCAATGGTATCCACGGATCCTTGCTCACATGGTTGGAAAGTTACTTATACGACAGAAGAATCGAGGTAAGGATCGCCAACACCCACTTCGATAGCCTATGCGTCACTAGCGGCGTACCGCAAGGATCAGTTCTCGGCCCGTTACTCTTTTTAGTCCAAATCAACGACCTCCCTGCCAACATTCAATCACCTATGCAAATATTCGCCGACGATGCTAAGATGTGGCGAGCTATTCAGTCAACATCTGACCCTGTCTATCTGCAGGATGACCTGAACCGGATTCACGAATGGGCAGTAAACCACCAACTACCCCTGAACCACAAAAAGTGTCACCTGTTGTCGCTGCGCAGTAACTGCAGCAACATATATCAACTGGGGCAGTGAGTTATAAAACAGGTGAGCAACGAAAGAGACTTAGGAGTCATCGTGCAAGAAGGTCTGGGTAATTCGCTCCAATGTTCAAAGGCAGATAACATAGCGAACTTAAACTTGAGGATTTTGAGGCGTGCGCTCGGTACCTTCGAGCGGCAACTCGTGCCATTATTGATTAACGCCTACATTCGTCCCCACCTCGAGTATGCGGTGCAGGCAAGGCGTCCGTGGTTAAAACGGGACATTCGTCTCCTGGAGCAACCACAAAGAAGAGCCACTAAGGCAACACGTGGTCTATCGGGCCTTAGTTATGAACTGCGCCTTCGTTCGATCGGTCTGTACTCCTTAGAATACCGACGACTTCGCGGTGATCTGATCCTCACTTACCGGATACTAAGAGAAGAGGACCATCCATGTAAGTCGCTGTTAACATTATCTGCCGACAAACGATGCCGAGGCCATGCACTAAAACTTGTGACTCAATAATCCCGTTTAGATTGTAGAATGATTTTTTACTCTCTTAGTGTGTGTCCGCACTGGAACGCACTGCCATCGCATGTGGTGAACGCACCAAACATCGACACATTCGAACGACTATTGGACTTGCACTTACATGATACACATTATATAACGGTATGACAAACTGCAGTGTCTAACTTACTGATATTTTTGTGTCACACCTGAAACTTTTGTTTTCTTCCATTTGCCATCCTGTGGGTCTTGTAAAGATATTGCTTTTTATCCCACCAAACACTATTGAACTATTGATATTTTACCACTGGAAATGAAAAAAGACGGGACGTTCCATTGCGGTCTCCAGAGAATGGGTCAATTGAAAGAAGCCTATTCCGAAAAGTGAAGTTGATATGCCACTATACACACTTGCTCAGCTATATGCCACTGAGATACCAGCGAAACTTAGCTTGATGCCTCTTTTATCGCGCATGCGCCACCTGCAGCTCTGAGACGATGGTCAGTGAGACCCAGCTTAATCTCAGCACATTGCAGGAGAATGGATATGTTCCCTAGTTCATTAAAAATCACTCAACACTGCCGCATTCTACCAATTATATAACTATTGTACCGAAAATGGACCTGTTCCGTATTGTTCCTTTTAAAGGGTACATGAACTTAAAACATTGATTTGGTAAATTGATTTGAAAACTATCGACCACAATTTCTCAAACATTCCCAGCCGCCAAAATGCTGAACCGCTGATTTTTCAGCGCCTGAAGGATAGAATCACGGTCCGGTCTGAATATTTCCTCCTATACCAATTCCCCTGCACCTGTGGTGCAAAGTACCTCGGATATAGGACCAGATTCTTGTCCACAAGGTTCGCTGAATACTGCCCGGCTTCGTTACAAAAGTGCACACTAAGCACATTAACAGTTCGATAGTTGAGCGGTTTGTGGAAAAACGATAAGCTACTCAGGCAAATAATCTATACAAAATCACATACGCGATCCCGAAACCATACTATAAAAGCCTTTTGAAAAGATTGTTAACAACAGCTGAGGCCATTGCAATCAGGGTTTTGAAAAGAGAACATTACAAATAACGGACAGTAGTGAGAACCTTGAATTTAGATTGCGATAAACGTATTTTCGCTAAGGCTCCACACCTCAAACATGACAGGCAACGATGCTGGACCTCAACCTGGTGGGACGGTTTGCGTACCTCATTGACCCATTAAGCCATACAAGGTTGTGCCTCCAGGCAACTTGAGAGCTACGCCTACTAAGTTGCTCAATCGTGTGAGGTAAGACAAATTCAGTCTTCGGGTCCTCCTTGTTGGGGTTTGAAATGAGATGGCGTCCATTTCTGTAAAACTAACTCATTGCCACCTCCCCGCTATCTTGCGGACAGGTTTTTGAGCAAAGGGTTTGGATAACGACCCTAACCGTCCTCCTGTCTAAATCTGGACGCCTGGCAACAAACCTCACATACGATCTTGACTTTTTCTTCCAACATAAACTTCATCCTGCATCGGCCGTCGCGCAGATTAGCAAGGGTCGCCTTATCTGCTGCATATTGCAGGGCGGATAAGCAAAACCATGCTACTGCTGGCGCCTCCCTTCTTTCTTTTCCACCTATTGCTTTTACTCTCAACGCGACCCCCATTACTAATCATCCGTCTATAATTTCCAGCTTGATTGACAACAAACAAATTGCCACTAGAATAGAAGCATCTGCAGTCATAATCCCACAACACCTTCAGAAGCCTATCGGCAACAGTCCCTTATATGGCCACACTATCCCGTTACCCTGGCGACGTTCAACGTTCGCACTCTAAGACAAACTGATCAACAGTCTGCACTCGCACGCACCTTGGACACACTGGGTATTGATGTGTGTCGTGTGTCCGAAACTAGGATCAATGAACCTAACGTGTTGAATTAACTGCACCCGGCTCATCATCTCCCTATTGGTTGCACCCATCCGGAGATCCCAATGCAGCACTCACGGGTCAAGCTGGTGTAGGTATCATTCTAAGCTCCAGGGCTGAGTCATCGTTGGTTGATTAGATTCCGGTGAACGACCGTTTAGGTGCAGCTCGTCAGACGACATCAGCTAAGTTTGATAAACGAATAGTACAAAACGCTATTTGTTGGTGATTTCCGCTTATGCTTCCACCGACTGCAGTTCAAATGCTGTCAAGGACACATTCTATCACGAACTGAACGCGCTATTACGCAGTGACACTAGTGCAGATATATAGTACTTGCTGGGTGTTGTGTATTCTGTCAGCATTCTTGACCTAGTCCAAACAGACAGGTGCACACAACTTCAGACACACACAGACACACACACAAAGCGTCCAATTCTCTGCTTCTCTATTGGTTCATCATTCTCCTTGTGACACTTTTATGTACTCACCCAGTTAGACATTGATCAGATTACAGCAGTCCGTGTATCAGAATGACCTTTTAACTTGCTCGTGCGTTTTGACCTTACGTATAGAACACTGGCGTCGCGCCTTACGAACCTACGCCATGGAATTACATCCTCCTACAGTTTACTGGTCTGATCCGACCTTACGTCCTACCGAAAGTGCATGGGCCCAGTGGAAAACCTCGTTTACAAACTATCTTGACCTACTCCCTGCGGCTGCCAACTACACTGAATGCCAGAAACTGAAGCTACTCAGACACCTACTCGGTGATGAAGGACAACGTCAATTTGATGCTTTGGAGCTGCAGTCACAAGATACCTTAACGAAAGCGCTAGAGGTGCTGGACAAGTCATGGGGACAGCGTACAAATCTCTTCATGGCTCGCCTCAAATTCGGCCGACTTACACAGGAACCATCGGAAACTCTAGACGGTTTCGTTGATCGCCTAATTCGCGGTGTGCGACCCTGCGAGTATTCAACCATACCGAAAAATAGAATCGAGGGCGTAATGCTAGTGCAGCAGTTGATTAGTGGTATCACCAACAACCGGATTCGGGAATGCCTACTTTCCGAAGACGCTTCCAAATTGACTTGGGATAAGGCTGTGGAATTAGCTCGCCTCAAAACATGTACGGCCGAACAGTTGCGATGTTTCGCCACCCACGCAGACATACAGGAGGTTGCCAAGATACATCGCTCGCCAACCGAATTCAAATCCCCACAGAAATGCTTCCGCTGCGGCAGCCTACAGCATAAAGCCAATTTTACCAAGTGCCCTGCCTTAGAAATGGATTGTAAAAAGTGCGGTAAGCGTGGACATTTTGCTCGTTGTTGTCGTTCAGCACGCATTTCTCAGTTGAATCCTACAGATTCCGTTTCTAATCAACAATTACAGTCCTCTGAAAATGTATTTTCCATTGATAACACAAGTACTGTGTCTAACTATCGTTCCAATTGCCCAGAGCCTAAACTACCTATGCCTGACATTCGTACTGTTACAGTTATTGCACACGATAGAATAACACATGTTGACATGGAACTTGATTCAGCCTCTCCTATCACTATAGTACCGAGTAGTTTTTATGACATTCACCTACATGACATGCCTATACATCCTTCAGCCTATCGATTTGACAGTTATACAAAGGCCCCGGTAGAAATACGAGGATTTGTGGTGATTGTGTTGCAACTTGGGGCCGTGAAATCATCAGTTGCTGTGTACGTTGCCCGCGGAAATAACCGTCCCTTACTCGGACGCAACGCTATGGTTGCACTGGGAGTCACGCCGTCCCTAGCTCGTATGCGTATCATGGCAATTAACCTATCAGACCTACAGATACAATACCCGAAATTATTCGAACAAACAATAGGGCGCGCTCCGTCTTCCGTTCACCGCATATGTCTGAAGCAGGATACTAAACCGGTAGCTATTGCTCATCCACGTCCAATTCCTTTGGCCAGAAGAGAGGCTGTTTCGTCAGCATTACGGCAGATGATTGCAGATGATCTCATTGAACCCATTAACTGTTCTGAATGGGTCCACCCTTTGGTTACAGTCCTCAAGAAGGACGGTACAGTAAGAATATGCAATGATCTGCAGGCCCTAAATCGGCAAATCGTGGTAGAAAAGTTTGTGCTTCCAACCGCGGATGAACTAATAGTTAAACTAGCTGGCGCCCGATACTTTTCAAAATTGGACCTTAGGAAGGCTTTCTTTCACATGCCTATAATTAAGGAGTCAAGACCGCTGACCGCATTTCTCACTATGGACGGACTCTTTCAGTACAAAGTCTTGCCAATGGGCTTGAGTTCAGCTCCAGCAGCCTGGCAAAAGTTTATGGTTCACTCATTTGCCAATTTACCTGGTCAAATAGTATATATGGACGACATCTGTGTATTCGGTAGGACACCAGAAGAACATGATTCACGACTGCACGCTGTGTTACGTCGACTACACGATCTTAACCTCAGATTAAACCTCGAGAAGTGCAAATTTAATGCTAGTGAGATCGAGTTCCTGGGCCACATTATAACAAATGACGGTATGAAGCCGAGTTTTGACAACGCGCGTGCCATCACTGAGGCTCCTTGCCCACAGAACTCCAGTGAAATAAAGCATTTTCTAGGTATGTGTTCTTACAACCTACGTTATCTGCAGGATTTCACAAATATTGCTGAGCCACTGCGTGAACTGACAAAGGAGAAAAGTGTATTTGTTTGGGGTCCACCCCAACAAAAGGCATTTGATGAGATAAAACGCCGCATTGCTTCCACACCAGTTATGGCGATTTTCGACGAGACGCGCCCAACGATTGTCTCTACTGATGCATCAAACATTGGGTTGGGTGCTATACTATCCCAAATTCAAAATGGGCATGAAAGAGTTATTGCTTACGCTTCCAGAAAATTGTCGGCGGCGGAGCTTTCTTACTCTGCCGGGGAAAAAGAAGCCCTTGCCTGTGTTTGGGCCTGTGAGAAGTGGAATCTGTTCTTGTTCGGAAGACCCTTCACTCTTCGTACAGACCACGCAGCGCTAACTAGTTTACTTACTCGAGGAACAAATGGCATCAGGCCACTTCGGATACACCGCTGGTATGCACGATTGTTAACGTACGATTTTCAAATTAAATTCCGTCCCGGACGCGGAAACCAGGTAGCGGATGGGCTCTCTCGACTACCCCTCAACGAAACTGAAAATAATGAGGATGATAATGAGAGATTACTGGTGTCTCCGCTGAGTAATGAACTAATCTCAGCCCTGACTAGGGAAGAACTCCAGAAGGCCACTCAGGAAGATGAGACACTCTGCCACGTTCAGGAGTATCTGCTAAACGGTTGGCCACAAAACAATAAGATCACAGGCGAGTTTCGTCCGTACTACGTGTTGCGTCACGAACTTTCAGTTATAGATGGATGTTTAATGCGTGGCGAAAAGTTTGTGGCTCCTCGGAGCTTGATACAAAAGATCATGCTATGTGCTCACGAAGGCCACCCTGGTATCGTTCGTACGAAACGCAAGGTTGACGCATGTTTCTGGTGGCCCAAAATGTCACACGAAATAGAAAACCTTGTTCACGACTGCTCTTCATGTCAAAGGGCAGACAAGAGTTCAAGGCCGGTTTCATCCCCTATACAACCCATTGACTATCCTATGCGGCCGTGGGCCAAGATAGCTGTTGACATCATGGGTCCATTTAGCTCAGCGCCTCAGCATCAAAGGAACTGTTTGGTAGCGACCTGCTTCTACAGTAAGTGGCCGGAAGTCCATTTGTGTGGAGAGGTGACTACTGCCAGCATTATTCGATGGCTGAAATATATGTTCTCCCGCTTCGGATTACCAGAGGAGATAGTGACGGACAACGGGCCGCAGTTTACAAGCCATGAGTTTCATTCGTTCCTTCAACTTCACGCTATCCGACACTCACGTACAACGCCGTATAATCCAGCGGCAAACGGCATGGTAGAGCGGTTCAATCGATCCTTGAAAGAGAGTATCCAAGCTATTCGCTTATCTGGTACAGGTTGGGAGGATGCAGTTCTACAAGCACTATTTTCTTACCGAACCGCACACCACCGAGCTACAGACAAAACGTCAGCTGAACTCATGCTTGGGCGTGTCCTTCGGACAAAGTTGAATGCCGCACTTCCAATTCCTGCAACCAATAATTCCGACGAGTTAGATCGTCGCCATCGATATCAGACCACTTACCAGAAGCATACTACGCCGCTCCAGCCCGGAACATTCGTGCGCGTGAAGGTAAACGCTGCATCAAAAGGACAACCCACGTTATCAGATCCGATAAGAATAATGCATGCATGTGGGCCAGGCACTTACCGGCTGGAGGATGGCCGCACAGTCAATGCCCGGAGATTATTCACAAGTATCAGACGAACGGAGCATATGCCACCAACCTTCACGGACGCAACCACGCAAAGCCCGCAGCTCCGCAGGACAGGCCGAGAACAAACACGACCGAATCGATATGGATTTGACGTATCAAACGATTATGTATCAAATGGACCTAATTGAGCGACCATATTTTACTTTTCTCAATCTTTACCTCAATGATCACTGCACCCCACCCGATAATTTATTTTACTTTTACACTGATGTTGCTTATCAAACTATTCATATCGGCAGACGTTCGATAGATGACCCAGACATATTTTGATTTCATCATATTCACCTTAACCATCCTACGGGACGTGTCAAGCACTTGCTTTTATCCCGTGATAAATCATTGTTCATTGTTCATTGTACTTGCTTGGGATATGAAGTAAGTCGTCCGAGAACGTCAGAAGCTCAGCTGGTTGGTAATTATGTGCTTAACTTCGAACGGACTGACAACCGTGAGCGTCTGCTGCAGCTGTGTGCGGAGCACCAGTTGTTTCTTAGTAGCGCTGGTTTTGGACACAGTGGGCGCTGAAGTGCCTTTTGGCGTCCTTTCTGTAGCTGGAGAGCGATGGACCCAAATTGACAACAGCCATAAGTTACAGGCGGTATGGTTCCATGCTGGATTGCCGCTCGTACTGGAGTACCTGCGTCGACTCTGATCATGCCTTGGAACACTGTCGTTTCTCAATGAACTTTATGGGTAGGCGCACCAAGCTTCCCCTCCGATTGATAACTGAGAAATTGTCTCAGCCCTTGGTCATTCAAGCCTATTGAAACGCACTGCTTACAGAATATTCGCTGTCTTGTCCTAATGACACTTAGCTTCAGTGGAATAGGAATTCGGCCCGCCATGCACGGCACAGGAGCATGCCTGCGGCACTATCCATGGTCACCGCACCGGTCACTGGATATCCGAGAGGTCGGTGAATCTGTTGTAGTCTAGAAGATAGCTCCTGGCTGGTTCTAAGCACATTTTTACCAGACGGACTATTAGGCGCGTAGTAAAGCGGAGCCTATGTGCTAACAGTGAAGCCTGGTGGACGACTCGGGCTGTAGAAATGGAGGAGGTAGGAGCAGATAGCAATTACTGCAAGCTTTTCCAGCTAATCCGCACTACTGGTCCCAGGAAACTAGGCATCAGTGAGGCAATCAGGGACAGCTTGTGTGCACTGATACACAGTAAGTAGCGCAGTATGGCTCGCTGGGCAGAACACATTCAAGATCAATTCAGCTAGCGCCCTGCTTCCTTACCTCTTTTTAGGTGATGCAGAACGAGCCATAGGCGGTTAGTTTAAAGCCTACGTCGGAAGCAGATGTCATGATACGCGATCACAGCCCTCAATCCTTATCGTGCCGCTGGCCCAAATTCGCTGCCACCTGCCCTATTTTAGGATGGAGTTGACGTGCTCTGCAAAGCGCTGACGATTCCTATTCGAACGTATCTGTAAGGAAGAGTGTCCCTAGTGATTGAAACTAATTGATTATAGTGGCAATATACAAGAAGTGTAGTCGCACAGACTGTTCTAACATCAGGGGTATTAGCCTAACTCCAGTTGTAACGAAATTACTCTACTCGATTCTCGTTCGTCGCCTCAGGAATAGGAATCTCGGATTAGGGAACAGCAGACAGGTTTCTGCCCAGGACGTGGCTGTATAGACCATACATTCAGGTGCTAGAGCAGCGCCATGCATACCGCAGACGGCCGATAGCTGTGTACCTCGATTTCAAGAGTACGTGCAGTTCAGTCGATCAAACAATTCTGTTCGAACTACTAGCGCGTAAATGTGTCGCCAGGATATATGTTAAAATTCTAAGTGCTCCATACTCGAACACAACAGGCCATGCCAAGGTCTACCGTGGCATATCGATTAGTTTTCCAACCACAACTGGCGTTCGTCAGTGTTTCCGTATTTCCCTATTTATTGTTCAATTTCGTCGTGATTTATTTCATGGAATGTTTCCTTGCGAAATCTTACGATGTAGGCTTTGATGTGCTACTGGTGAAATATTAGTTGATCTTGATTATACGGACGAAATCGTCTTGTTTCTCGACGACAACGCTGAATAACCTGTCTAGAATGGTCCCATTATTTGGTACGCAATTTGCACCTTCATTTACAAACTGTTGCTGCAGGACCATCAAAAACTTGATGACTCCTTGACGCTTGCTAACGAGAAACTCTATGTAGTTGATCAATTCGCTTATATTGGCAGCTGCATCAGCAACGTTGAGCGTAAAGAAACTGACGTCAACTCACGCACTGAAAAGGCCAGAGCTACTTTCTTGAACCTGCGTCATCTTTGGCGACAGAACGCGGTTTCGCTCCGTCTGAAAGGCCGTGTATACAAAGCCACAGTGAGGGCCGTTCTGCTCTATGGGAGTGAGAATTGGCCTCTTCGGTCTGAAGTTCTGAAGCACCTTCTGGTCTTCCATCATCGTTATCCGCGAAGCATTGCTGGTGTCGGATGGCACCGATCATGTGCGTAGGCGAGTACTAGGTAGTGATAATCGTGCTAGCTCGTTAGAACAGTAGCTAGCACTGAATAAATTGTGTTGGCTTTGGCACGTATTACATATGCCTGGTGACTGCTTACCTAGGAGGGGCTTTTTAGTCTGTTAGGTGTAGGGTGGCGCAAGGCTGGAAGTGGACACAAGTTGACTTGTCAGCGCGAAATGAAGTTACTGAAGACCAAACTGGGTGCAGTTTTTCCGTCTTGCCTTCCGGGCTGGAATCCACGTGACTAGCCTGGGGCTTGGCTCGAGACTTTTCAGGACATGACACATAACCGACCCCAGCGGCGCGTCTGCTGCCGTCTCCTAATCGGATTGCCTGTTTAAAGTGTGTTTTGTGTTGAGTTATCTGCGGAGTAATGGCTGATTATGAAGCGGGGCAGTGAAAGCCGCTAGGAAGCTGTCTCAACCATGCCGCCCTATCTTTCATGATAGTCAGCTGTTTGTGACAGTTTGTTGTGTACACAAGGTGTAGGCGCCTTGATCCTGAATGTTTGCATAGGGCATTGAGGTTTTCAGGTAAGTCACCCTTATCTCCCTCTTATTAATCTATTTGATGGGTCATCATGGTTCTATGGCAGCGAAGCATTAGTTCAAATGGCTGATATAGTGCTGTTGATGACTATGTGTTTTTTCCGAGCGGCGTACTTCGACCGACTGAGACATTGATCCATGACCAGTCATGCCAAGCCAATAGATTGTGGGGATTTCATGATTCTTGCTATTTTAGACCTAGCTTTCATTTGCCAATCGGTTTTCTAATTTTGCTCTATAATTTTAACTACCTGATAATATTTACTGAAAAGTACATTCTTCGCGCAATTTGATTTATATATATATATATATATATATATATATATATATACATATAGCTGTGTGCATGTTTATGTACTTGCCACGCTGAGCGCAAGTATGTTATATTAATGGAGAACACTGTTGTTGATACATCTGAAGTGCAGTATTAAAGAGGTGGAGACCTTATTGATGGTGTGCAACTCTTACCGATGTCCTTACTTTTGAGTCGTGACTATCAAGGCCGCATAAGCGAAATTCGTGGTTGTTCTGCAGAAATTAGTTAATCCTTCCTAATGCTTGCCAAAGGAACAAATTTAGACATAATTTCATTTAAGTGATTTAAATCAAAGTCCATTAGGTAGGTAGGAGTGGTCATTGGATTTGCAACTGAATTATGTTACGACTGGAGAACCGCGACATCGTAATTTATGCAGACACGCCGGGTTTGAGTGTCATATTATTCGTAGAGTGGTGTATGGACACTGAGAATGTGAAGAAATGTGGCAAAGCAGAAAGAAAAGACATTCTCCATCGAGAGGGTAAATATTTGACAGATATTTTTGTCACATTCGAATGGTTTTAAGCATTCACTTCACTATGACCCAACGTTTTGTGATAATGCATCTAGATGGATTGAATGCAAGATGTAGGTTGCGGAATTAATTTTCTATCCCATTAATGAGATACACATAGTTACTTAAGTACAGCTGTTTTAACTTTAAACTTATTACATGTCGAGAAATTGTAAACATACTACAGCCAGTTAGCAAAATACAATTGCATATAAAAATGGAGTAACAATTCCCGTAGATAATTATAAGTTAAAACAGCGTCTGTCAAGAACCTGCAAGTTGCAGTAATCAGCAATATGTTTCCTTAGCACCATATGGGTATTTCTATTGTTTTACATGGATTGTGACACCGCTATCTGGTCTGCGCTAATGCAACCTTTTAAGTTTCATGTGTTATGTCAATAAAGTAAAGGCGTCCGGATATTATCAAGACACTCTCTGCTTATTTCTAAGGTAGAACCATTAAATTAACTCGCCAGCATCCTTTCGATTTGCATGAAAAACTGAAACGGTAAAGTAACGAAACTGTGAAGTCAATCGGAAATTTCTCTACTAACTCCCGTTATTGCAGTTTATTACTTGGTACCTTAAATAACCGTTTAGTAGAATTGGCTACACTTATGCTTCAAGCCATCAGTGTGTATTCTATTTGCCCATAGAGCTACCAGGGTTAATTATCACGGTTTATTGTTTGTGTTTAAGGCGAAACTGCAAGGGTGGGTCGTAATACCTTACAACTTACGGTGCTCGATGAATCGTTAAATTTCCCGGCACTGACAAATCAACTGAATAATCGATTCGATTATTACCAGTAAACTGTTGTCTTCAGATGTATTTTCGTGTGCAATATTTACTTTCGTTACTTATAGCTTTTAAGTAAAATGGACTATTTGTATTTGTGTATGAGATTAGGTATAACTATGTTGCAAAATAAACATGTGCCATTTGTCCAAACAAGTCTCTATCAGGAATTTAGGTGTCCTATTTCATGAGTGTCAGATATGGAAAATAAGTTATCCTTTTTAATGAAGGCGTTTTGAAAACGCAGCAATGTATTTCCCTTAAAATAAGTGTGCCAAGTTTAGTGGTCAATCAAATCGTAAGCAGCGACCGAGTGCCGGTAAAATTTTGACAAAACCTGGTGACATAATTCAATAAGCTTGTTGATGAGACAGCTTTAACCATGAAAAACCATTAATTTAATTTAATGCCTCACAAATAAGATCTATTTACTTTGACAGCGCATATAAATTGAATTTAATGAAAAAACTTAATTTTCTATCAGGCGAATCACCCATTAGCTAATTGCAGTGGCCTTTTTCATGTGGTCGCTCTGGGACAGAATCTTAGTTCAATGTGAGATTTGTATCAACTCTGTTCAAATAGTATTAGTCAGTATTCAGTCACTTGGTTCATCAGCAAGCAAAATTTAACTAAAAATACTAAGTGGTAAAATATAATCAACCAATAATCTTCAGTGTTAAAAGGCAAGGGTATTAAACTGAATTTTTAAATTTCAGTTTATAACGGATGACTGCTCATCAACATGATTCAGAGAGGCATTTCATTTGTTTCGCTATATTAAAACTATTTATCTGTAAAAGTGTAATTCTCGAGGTGCAAAATTTTGCTCGCCAAATTTGATTGCTCTAGAATTGCTTTAGTGCCAAATTAGGCTTATCTTTCTTAACAAGCTTTTGAAGGTTGCTAAACCAGTTTACTTAATAGTGTATTTCATGGCCACATAGAATTTTAACGGCATTTTTCTACTATCACAGATGTCATTCACTGCGCAGAACAAGTCTGTTGTACATTCGAATTACTGCTGTCGTAGACTGAAAAGAGCGATAACGTCTATTCCTGTGTTTTACAGAATCTACAAAACAGCTTCTTCGTCTTCTCAGTGGTTTCGTCTAGGTCTACATGTCATAGTTTATCTTACATTTAATTTTCTGTATTCTGTGATGAAGCATGAGCCGTAGAATATATGTTAGTTTTCAGTGCGTGCGACGTTGCGACAACCACTATCCATTAGAAAAACGTAATCAAGAACAATGAATCCCTTATTAGGCAATCTATGCTAACCTGAATTTATCCGTCACGATAAGAAGTTAAATGATTTGTTGACAAGTGAAATATAGATTTAGGAATTATCGAATTTCAATAGGTTTGCAGAAAATCTGCAACTTACACGAAGATTTTATTTTACCTCGACATATAAGGGGAACATTACCAGTGATTCTATGGCTGTCTGGTTGAGAATGTACGTTATGCCTACATTACCGGTTAAGAAATGTAGTGCCATTAATAAGAGCGGAATTACACCGCGATTTCATTAATACCAACGTTAATTACTATGTGCCCATTGCTGGTTTAACTATCTGAACATCATATAAGGAAGCCTTTATTTACTGTGGTTATTTGTTTTATTATACAATAACAGGGTTCCACATTTCCATTTATCTATATCCCATTATCATGCTTTTGGCAACGCTTTGCCTAAGCGATGAATGCCTGTCATCACAGGGTGCATAATATTTCTATAATCAAATTGTTATCCACAGATGTCAGTCAGATGTCACTTCATGTCCAATGACATGAAAACAAATAACAATAGTGCAGGATGAAAATATAGTGACAAATGATAGAATAATGATTGAAAGCAGACGCACAAAGCAAGATATGCTGAATTATATGAAACGAGTGGCATATTTGTGGAGCAGAATTGTAAAGCTTTTGTCTGAAAACGAATCATTGGGGAAAGTGGCCATTACCCCTTTTTGCTCTATAGGCTACAATAGACAAAAATGATGAAATTTTAGGTTCTCTACAACGGAAACGCATAGTACATATAATCTATTTGTATTGGCTAAAAGCAGGCAATCAGATTGGCCTTGCGAAAAATATTTCTGTTTGAACATATTTCTGCTTTGCAGAAATTCCTAATATTATTTATTCTACAGATAAGCAGATCACTTTAGCTCAATGTATCAAAATCAGGCATACTTATATATTTAAATGTGTTTATCGCGTCTGTGATTTTCCAAAGCTTTTCCGTGCTGCACGCAAGCGACGAAAGGAACTGAGAATCAAAACCGAAAAAGTAAAATGTTCGCTGCAATTGCGATGGTAAATATTCCGGCATGTTGATTTCAGCGGCAACTTTAAACCAAGTTTGCATACGCGTTCTCGTTAGTTTGTTGGTTAACAGATGTGACGTATTACATCGTTCCTCCTTAGACCACCAAAGATACGCTAATACCGTGTATAAGTTTCTTGATATTTTGGGGCAACACTCGCATTCACATCTGAGAGCATCAGAATCAGACACTGCCTACATAGGCGCTACTAACTAAGACCTTCATAATGCTTCAATATTGATGAATTTGCCTATAAACCTCTTCATATATTAATCTAAATAAAAGTACTAACTTGTCTAATATGTTAGTAACTAAGTTAACTTGATACTTCTTATGTGCCACCCAGAAGATATTTGGTGCTTTCAAATGGGACAGGAGCCTGATCGGAAATTACATTAACTAATTTTATAACCACTAAGTTTGATCAATAGTATTGTAAGCAGATTAGCTGACAGATTTCGTAAGACAAGTAAACTACACGTGTGTACCGACAATACTTGGATGCAGACCGCTGGATTGTAAAATAGAGGACATTAGTTTCTTATGCATGTTTGGCCTGCTACAATTGTTTTATTATTTTAGACTGCATTTTAACACATATGTATATAAATATATCGAAATATTTTAACATAATGTTACAATTCGAAACAATAAAAGTCACAGCACTCAAGCTGGTTATGTATACATGTTTCGATAATTGAAACACCGTGATTGAGATGGATATCTGCGGAGAAATGCACCCATCAAGAAAACGCAATTTTATGTGAGGATTGACTGGAAAATGATGCCAGGCATACTGCAAAATTTGTCTACCATGTTTAGAAATTTGCACATTGCTAGCAGAAAAACATCGTAAATTTGTGCATGGACATTTGCTATACCAACAAAACAAAAGCAATCACCACAAATATGTTATCCATTTAGACGAAAAAGTGTTCTCTTGAGTATTCATTTTCATGTTATCTCGTAAATTGTGAGTCGTCTAATTTATCCAAACCAAGTACTACTTAGTAGCAGGAATTTATTTCTAATTTTTATATCAGTCATCCCAACAGATCACAAGCTACATAACTCTAGTCCGGAAAAGCACCAAAAACGTTTCGCACTATTGGGGCTCGTCAGTGCTGCGCATTACCTCGGCCCTCTACTAAGGATCCAACCCAACCGAGCCACTGAACACGTCTGCTGGATCATATGATATACAGACTAACTGGGATATGGCAATTCCATCTTTCACTCTCACTGACAGTGTCTAGCCTGCAAAGGCTTGACGTCCGCTAGCTGGCCTCTATATCTATAGCAAATTAAACTAGGAGATACTATATATTTTCCACCACTGATGAGAAGCATGATTTTAGTGGCAATTTTAAAACATCTTACCCAACAGCTTAAAAGCTACATCACACAGCCTAGTAAGGCAAAGCACTAACGATGTTTCGCTCTATTGTGGCTTGTCTGTGGTACGCAATCCCTTAGTACCCTATGGGGATCGAACCCATGAGCGTCAGTGGCAGATGCCAACTAGCCAACAGCTTAAGCCACTGAGCTCTGGGGAACATCGGCTGGGATACATAATTTGCCTCTAGCTGTCATGTCTTCCCTCCCAATTTGGGAAACTAGGGAATGCGCACAACAGAGGAGCCCCAACAAGGCGAAACACGTCTGGTGCACTTCCGTACCATGCTGTGTGATGTAGCTTGTAAGCTGTTGCAATGAATGACTTAAAAATTTCTACTATAACCCCACTGCTTACCAATAATATAAATATATGTATTCTCTACTAGTTGAATCTGATATGGACATAACGTCCAGCTAGCGGACGTCATGGCTTTGCAGGCTAGCAATTGTCAGTGACGGTGGAAGTTAGGCTTCTTTTCACCCACTTAATTTGCAAATTATGCAGCACAGTCAGTGTCCCTCTGATCTCAGTTGCTTAAGCTGCTGGCCAGTTAGCATCAACCTATAGCGGTTTGGGGTTCGATCCACAGTAGGTGACCGAGGGAAAGCGCACCATTTACGAGCCCTAATGGGAGCAACGCGTCTGATGGTTTTCCACGCTAGGCTGTGCTATGGAGCATGTGATCTGTTGGGATAAATGACTTAAAATATTTTAATTTTGATAGTGATTACGTTCGTAGAATGATTGAAAGCTAGCATAACCATACCTTCTACAGCTTACCTTTGAGAGAATGCCGTTGCTTTGTTATATATATACATGCATACATATGCATATACATTTGCATAAATAAATGCTTGGTTTTCCTGTTGCTTCCTATGTGCTGCCAAATAAAACAAAATAAATTTAAATAATTAAAATTTGCAACAGAAAATACTGTTTGATACATAATGTTTACAATTTTAAGCAGGTTAGACGGTATTTGCATTTTGCAAATAAACGGTTCGGTGTACTCAATGGTAATACGATGGATTTATAAATGGTTGTAAATATGATAGCTTTTATTATAATAGAATTATTGCTTTTACTTTCCTTAGCTCCTTTGTCCGAGCATATGAAACGGCTTGTTTTCCTGCGGATAGTAACAAATTTAAGCTAACTTAACAATCATATATGACTGGAATTATTACAATGTGATCGCGCACCACGCCATTCTAAGTGAAAAACATGAGACATCTTCATACGCATACGCAAAAACGCATTGTTTTTCCCGCTGATATAATCACTTTAATCGTAAGTTTAAGTGATTGTTCCGAACAAACCTAATGCATAGTTTAATTTTCCCTAGGGGGCTAAATCTATTGCTGTTACTTTAACAGAGCACCGGATATTACTAGTACAACCACACTGAGGATTTTGTTAACTAATCGCATTCATCGTCGTTACACGCAAAACCAAAGAGAATTTTGCCGTTACCCATGCGACAACACTAAGGAGCGAAAGAAATCTCACGAATACCAATGCTCTTCTGAGAAGGCTGCTTAACACGCTGCCAGTAAAATTAGGAACACTCTTATTCCAAACTAGGAACAAAAGAAAGACGCAGAACTCCATGAATGTAAATGCTAAAGCGTGTATGAGTTAAAGGCATGTTATATTATGAAAAATACTTGATGCTTTGAAATGATATACATCTATATGAAAGAAATAGAAATACAGGCGAAACAGAGTAGTTTGTTTTGCAGCTTCCGCCACCAAAATTCACTTCATTGTGACAAGCCATGTTCACTTCAGATGACACTTCTCTCTGGCGGCAAATCGGAGACCGCCTTCTAGTCAAGTCACCGTCAACGTGATTCGTCAGACTTTCCATTGTTCCCTGACATCACTTGGAGTGAGCGTCAGAAAAGGAAGAAAAACCTAGGAGAACGCCGCAAGCAGAACGATAAAATGGATATTTTTACATGGTGTCCATATATCTAGTCATACAACTTATAGCATGCCCCAACTCGTGACTTGGAGGATTGTCGTTACATCTACAAAGCCAGCTCACAACATGATGTGATCACCAAATTAAGGACATGTGTACACAAAGCACACAAATACAAAGGTGCTGAAATTACTGATCTATTTCAAACAAATGGTTTCAAGGTGACTAAGAAGATGGCATGAATTATGCACCAAACCATCAACATAAATAGTTCTGAAGGCCGTCCAATCTAGGCAAACAGCTGGAGGAACACAAAACTGAAAATTGTTGTCGCGAGCCTAGCTGTGTGCGTTTCCAAACCTGAGCACATTGCAACTCCTCCTGTCGTCCGAAGGAAAAGGAGCAGGCGAGCAGTCACATTTCGCCTCTCTAGAATTTGCCAACTGACCGGAACTGCTCTGAAAATTTAGGTAAAATATACCTCCAGAAGCGATTGTCGGACGGCCCCACAAATATAGGCGTAATTTTGCGGAAAAGTTTTAGGGTGCAGATAGCCTTTCGCATTCTTGCTCTAAACTTTTAGTATACGAACGCTCAAGGCCTCTTCATTACATGGGCTCAGCCTTCAGGTCTTCAACACTTAATGAGCTATGTCCACATTATGGCAAATGAACATAGCTGAATGACTTGATTACCGGCGCAGAGATCCTATTAACTGGTATTTGACTCTTGAGGCAAGGATTTCCCTCACTCAAGACGGCTGGTGGCCCAACAAGAACGTCTATGGAAGCTGCAAACGCGCTGCAGATACAATACGCCCCCACGTTTCAAAGGGTCTTGTCACCAAGCGATCTACCAAGCTTTGTATTCTGCTCACCAGGACTAACCCACATCAATTTTATCGCAGAGGCTGTATTTCAAAAGCTGACTTCTCTACGCAAACACAGCTCGCCGGGTGTCGACGCCATTCGTCCTGAGGCATTGGGAGCAGCAGCAAACCAACTGGCAGAACACTTAGCTCAGGTTTTTCAGCACTGCTTAGACCAGAACCAAGTTCCCGCCATGCGGAAGCTTGGAATAATAAGCCCGATTCACAAAGGTGGAAGCAGAACTGATCCTTCCAACTACCGCCCAGTAACCCTTCTTCCTATACTCTCCAACGTCATGGAATCCATAGTTGCCGATGCACTGGTGTGCTATCTGGACAACTGCAACCTCATCACTCCTGAACAGCACGGTTTCCGTCGACAGCGTTCATATACAACTAATTTACTAATTGCACGCAGTAGTTGGACCGAGGCAGCCGACGCTGGAGAAGGTGTTGATGTGATCTACCTGGATTTTTCCAAGGCTTTCGATCGCCTAGGCCAACGGATACTACTATCCAAGCTGAAGCATTACGGGATCGGCGACCCTCCTTTAAGCTGGATCGCCAACTTTCTATTTCAAAGGCTATTAGTGGTCAGAGTTCGGAGCTCTTTATCGGACCGCATACAAGTCGAGTGTGGTGTGCCGCAATGCTCGATTCTAGGTCCACGTTTGTTTTTGGTGTTCATTAATGACCTTGCACATGGAATCGCTTCAAACTTCCTAATGTTTGCCGACGATATCAAGATCTGGCGCAGGATCCAGGCGAACGCCGACGAACATGTGCTCCAAAGTGACTGAGATACAGTGTAACAATGGTCGATCCAAAACTTATTGCATTTCAACGTCAGTAAATGCAAGGTGCTTTCCATCCGACATCAAAGCAGCTACCCATACCTACTCGGAACGGATGTACTGCAACAATCAACTCTCGAACATGACTTGGTTGTCCTGGTTCAAAATGACTTGGGTTGCTCCAGGCAATCCGAAAAGGCCTCGAAGACCGGGAACCAACACGTTGTGCTGTTGAGGCGGGCGTTTGGACAAATAAACAGCTCCATATTTCGACAAATGCTCAGTGCCTATGTTCGCCACATGTCGAAAATGCAATTCAAGCCTGGCATCCATGGCTGAAACACGATCTTAATGCACTGGAGCAGCCACAACGCCGGGCAACTAAGAACGTAATTGGAATGCGCAATCTGTCCTACCAGGAGAGGCTGCGACGATTGGGATTGTTCAGTGGAAGCTATCGCAGGCTACGAGGCGACCTGATTATGACATACTTGATTCTGCGAGACCCACATCATGTGTGCCGCCCTTTACTGCAACTCAGCAGCAATACAAAACTGAGGGGCCTCTCATTAAAACTCGCAGAAAAATACAATCGTCTGGAGTGCCGCAGAAATTTCTTTTTTATTCGTGTCTGTCACCCGTGGAATGCTCTCCCAGAATCGGTCGTTTCTGCACCGACACTAACAATATTTAAAAGACGGTTGGACGATGCACTCATCCACTTACACTTTGTTACCAAACACTATGTCCCCATCCTACACCTGGAGTTTACCCTGGAATTATTTGTTGTTAACTGTGGGTGTTGTGAATCTAAGTGGATCGCAGGACTACAGCGAAGCAAACGATAAGTCCTTATTTTAGTATTTAAAGTATTAACTATTTTACCATACTCTTAATTGTTATGTTGATATCCCCACCAACTATCCAATGGGGCTTGTAAAGCAACGCTTCTTAACCCGTATAAATTCATTGTTCATTGTTCAATAAGAATCGCGGTGTCCTTATTTACACAAATCCGACCTACTCATCTACCGCGTAAACGTCTCCGCTGTTCACACAGTACTATCTCTAAGGTGCCAGCTACACCTAAGTCAGGGTGATATATACTAGCTAATCATTGTACTTAGCCCACAAATATTCACTTTAAAACCATGATGCAGATTTTGCTATTACGAATCTACTAACATGATCTAGCAGCCAACTTGTTCAGGCAGAAAACATCAGCATGCGCAGTTTAGAAATTCCGGCAACAAAAGTTGAGCAATGACGAAAGGAAATGCAAGGGCAAATGGCTGATTCACCACCCTACAGCTTAACAAACTCCTTTCAGGACATGAAACAAACCGACCCTCTTGGATATCGTCAGTTACAATGATTAACTCATGATAGGCGTAATCACAACCTACACTTATATGCAAAACAAGTGTTCCCATACATTTGCTACTCAGAGTATCCTAATGAACATACCGATAACTTTCACGTCGTAAGCAACTGCGATGACCTGTCCGAACATATTTAATGCAACAATAACTCATTTTTGCCTATAGTTCCTCTGAGTTTGACTGCGCTGATGGATAAACCAATTAAATAGACACATGGCAACCAATTTTTAAACTTAATACGCCGATTAATATGATGAATTCGTTTCCAAGTAGCAGTTCTCTGTAATGTATGGCATTGTGCTATTCGGCTTGGCTCGCTAACACAGCCTCTCCGAGTGAGAACGACTGGGATATTAACACAAGATAAGGAAACCAATGCGTGAAATTCGTACCGGTGAGAAGATTAAAGAACTAACTAGGAGGTGATAAAAGTTTCTTCTAACAATTAACAGTCAAGTAAAACAGCTCAGTATTAACAGCGGAATTCCTGCGCTGCACACGGAATGTGAGTTAGCACAAGCGGCACAATTTGGTAGTGCCCTGCAAACTGAACCATCATCTGGCAACCTGCCTATGCAGATCATGTCACCATTATGCTTTAACCATAGATTGTTGACGACCATAGCACTAATGAAACGGCTCCATTCCTTGCGCGCTTATAGCACTCTGGAGGCAGATGGTGTTAGAAGTTGCTGCCTTCAGTTTAATTTAACCGTTAACACTAATGCTTATGTGATTTCTTATCTATTTGCAGTTTCCCACGATGTGGAAGCATGGGATACTCACTGAAACCGAGCAAACTGGTAGTCCTGAAACACCGGTAATAATGTTCCCGATAGCGTTTCTTCTCTGTATCCCCAAGATTATGGGTTCCATTTTCGCTAAGGCAGTCATGATTTGCCTAGGTATACCAAACTTCTCACTCGGTAGCAGAAAGTATTTGCCGAAAGTGGCTCTGTATACCGAAGAGTTGATAAAGCGCCCATACTGGACGGAAGCTGTAGATGCTTGTGTGGAGGTAGCGGCTGCCTATTTTGATTTTTCAAGGCCATTCAACCATCCGGACCATGGTATGCCATTACGTAAGATTTGTAGTTATGGAATAGGCTATCCCATTATAGGATGAAGAAGTGAATGTCACTTTGAACGTCACCGAATTTTGAGGGTTAGCAGCAACCTTTCAGACATGATCGAAGTCTAGTACGGCGTAGCCTATTGCTCGGCAACCTTGCGCTGCCTCTTTCTGGTCTTTCTAAATAATCATGCAAAGGGCAATCTTCAAACGTCCTAAAATTTGTTTGTGATTTAATGATATAGTATGCAATCAGCAGTTTAGAGGATTTAAATATCTGCAGATTGATCCGGGTAAGGCTTTTTTTGACCAACGGAAAACATTTACCTCTTCAAGGCTGCCGTGTGAAACATTCTGAGCATACGCAATCAGGTTATTCGAAACGCACGGAAAAATCCACAATTTTTGCGGCGACCTTCTCATGATTGGGATCTATGTTTTTCCTGCAAATCAAACTAGATTTTTTGGGTTAGATGAAAAGTCATCCAAGAAAGCAACCAGCAGCCTTGCCTTCCTTGTCCAGCGTTTGGAAAGTTTAACACTTCAGTCCCTCGTAAAATGCTCGGCGTGTAGATGATGACACGTGCAGTATAGGTTATCGAAGCGCAACAAGAATGACAGAAGCACCATCATCCGTGTTCGATAATATTTGTGATATACGAAATATCCTGAAGATAAGGGTGCTAAAAGTATACGACCACACACTACAACGTGTTATCTGCGCTTATTAATGAGCCTTCTTGGATTTTCTTAACTGTTTACCCTCCTGAAGTCGCGTGAGAAATATCAGCGTCGCCAATACTCATTATATCGCATGCATGAGACCAGCGATCGTTTTGTAGCAGAACTCGGTACTTCAAGGGCAAATGGCTAATTCTGGAAATCAAGCACATCAAAATGGTTCGCATAACCAGCATGTAGGAAACTCCTTTTAAGTAAGTAGGTCAACTGCATAAATTAGCAAGCTTTTGCATACACGAAATGCTTCCGTTGAAGTAGTTAAAAATCCAGATATGAACCAATCAGCGCATAGGCGAAATATGCACTTGCTTATAACAAACTGATATGTTTGCTTGCGGAAAACAAGCTGCTTGCTTTGTCAAGTAAATCCATATCTTCCACTTTGCTTACAAAACTTAATGGCACCCATTCCTATTTCAAGATCAGTCGCACCGTTGTCGCTGAAGACTCCGTACGCCCTTCCGCTCTGCGTGGTCTTTGTTGCTCCTCCTTTTTTGACCAATTTGTAAGCCGCCAAGTCCTTTGCTGTAGGTTTGTCTTTTTTCCATGGTGTTGTCACAGCTGTACACAGTTCTTTTTGCTTACACTCCCTCCAGTCCTGACACCATAATATCTTTCTGTGAACTTCTCAGTCACTACTCCGTTCTTCTATCTTTCGCTTACACCCGGTATGGGTTGGATCCACACTTCATCCGTTATTGATCGCTCTGCTAGGGCCCAGTTACCACAGTCATAATATGGTTTCTTATCTGCCTTGTCTTTAGTAAAGCACTTTTTACAACTGCTCATGCGATGGCAATGGAGGATGAAACCGTTCAGCATCGCATGCTTTACGATTTTTGTTCTTTTGTTAGACAAACTTTGCACAAGGCTGAGTCCGACATTCGGTACTTGTGTTCTACGAACATCCAACGGCAGTGGACACGTGTTCTCAAGTGTGCCTCTAGCTATCGACATAAGCTTTTTGGCTCGTTTGACCGCCGCCTCAGCTTTTCCGTTCTACTGTCTGTGATACCGGTTCGTTTGTATATCCAAAAATTCCAACTTGTTTACAAAAACATGGAAAGCACCAGTTGTAAACTCTGGGCCATTGTCGAAGATCAGTACTTTTGGTATTTCTTTTCTATCAAACTGATAAATAAATAAATAAATAAACGTTTTATTCCTCAGCAGTGCGAGGCACAGACCAATTGGGTGGTCTTATCGACATGTACAACGTGATCGCATAATATAGTTAATTTTACGTCTTTTGTTCAATGGTTCCCATATGGGTTTTTGAAGTGATTAGCAGTTTGAAAAAGTAGAGAGATAAAGAAACTGGGAACAATAATAAATGTAGATTTCACGGAAAGTTCAAGTAAAGTAATACGGTCATCCATGGAACTGTCCCCAGGGGACTTGCTTCCATGCAGGGTATTCCCACGATGGGTTTCACCCGCACTTCCATGCTCCAATTGGCTCTGTGCCTGTGTGGCAAGATAGTAAATAGGCCATCAGAACTGGGTATCAAATGTCTTTTTTAGGGCTGTTTTATGCATACATTATAGGCGATGAAGCCTCAGCCCGTTCTGTCATGCGGATCAATCAAGTATGGCACTTTTTGTTTTAAGCCAGCGAGTCAGTAGTAATATGATTTGCATGGGTATACTTTTTATTTTGGAAGCTGTAATCCGTCACCACAAGAGATCAGCCCAGTCATGACCAACAGTGAAACAAAGAAGATAAAGTATGAGGAATTATAAAACATAATAATGAATACAAACGCTTGCCGATAGGCCAATCACAATTTGATGGAAAATCTTGGCGAGTGACGACGATGGTACAGAGACATCAGCTTGAAAGGCGTAGTGCATCTACGAACCAGTGCGTCAAAGGAGAAAACAGAATTGGTTAGACGGATTGATAGGAGTAAGATCGTTCTCAAATACATACTCAAGAATTCAACTATATGTAGGTAACCTTATAATATTGAAACGAATAGAGGATATGGTGACTTTCATATGTATCCAGGACCTTTCTCATACAAATCATCTAGAGTCACCGTTTGGCTTAGTGTTGACCAGATATTTGCAACAGTCAGGTGAATATTAATCATGCGTCTGAATTGCGGATAGGTAGTGCAGTTTCTAATACTCGATGGAAGTTTGTTCCATATTAACGCATATTTTACGGAGAAAAATTTGAGCGGAGCTTTGTGCGAGACTTTGGTATTTGCACTGTGCGCTCGCTGTTTCTTAGTTCATAGCGCATACGAGTCTGAAACTCGAGTTGTGGCTGAGCAGTGAAGCTTAACCCGAATAGTAAGCGGTATAGAAGGCACAGATTAAGTTTGAGTCTGCGTAGCCATAGCGGCTCCAGATTTAGCGCCTCGCAACGCTCACGGTATGTCATAGTATTAGGCATGTTCAAAAACCTCTTTGTGAATGATCGTTGAATGTTTTCTAGTGCTATAATATCCACTTTTCTCAGATTACTATGCACTATCGTACAGTACTCAAGCTTCGGCCTAACACATATTTTAAAGGCTTGAAGCCTGGAATCCCTCAAAATAAGAGTTCGACTTATGTAGGCGATCACTTTTCTGGCAGAAGCCTGCAAGAATATAACATGCTCTAAAAATTAAATGAGGCAGAATATCTTAGACCAAGGTCTCGGACTGCGCCACACACAGGAATAGGGGTATCGTTTAATGTAAGGATGTTCAGAGAAGGGCCACAGCCGTGGTACAATAGATTACTCTTGTCAGTGGCAAAGTGCAACTTCCAGGAGTTACTCCAGTGCTCCAATGCGGATAAGTCAGACTGAATATAGGCTAAGTTAGGACTACATTGCCCAGGGGCGGAACAATACACAATTTTAACATCATCAGCGAAAAGGAACGGCTTCCCGTACGAGATTTCATCAAGGAGATCGTTGAAATAGATTAAGAATAAAAGCGGGCCTAGCACGCTACCTTGAATCACTCCACTAGAGATTGTAGTGGCTTCAGATGTATAGTTACCGATTTTGACTACTTGCTTTCTACCCTCGAGGTAGGAAGACAACCAATCTAGAAGCGAATTTGTGATACCATAGGACATAAGCTTCCGCAACAATAAATTGTGTGGGACACGGTCAAAAGCCTTTTGGATGTCAAGAAATATTACGATGATGGCACTTCCGGCGTCTCTTGCTCTAGTCACATAATCAAGGTAATCTAACTGACAGGTAGTGCACGACCTACCTTTCAAAAAACCGTGCTGATGTTTACTGAGAAGGCTCATAGAACTCAAATATTCTATTATGCGTTCTTTAACTATCCTCTCCATGATTCTGGAGATAATAGATGTGTGGTGGATTGGGCGGTAATTTTTACATCTTGCATAGATCCGCTTTTGTGTCTTGGTATTATAGTTGATTGTTTCCAGTGTATAGGATACTCCCCATTGAGCATGGAAAGTGTAAATACATTAAGCAAAAACAGGGGGATGTCTGGACCTCCGTGCTTCACCAGTATTGGCGGGATGTTGTCAGGGCCTGGTGAGCATGATGGCCGAACTAATCTGAGTTGGCGACATATGTCACTAAGTGTAAATTCAACAGTTTGGAGTGTATTACTGCCTCTGTGTATCAGCTTGAGCTGAGGATCTTCTTTCGCATTAGTGCCATAAGTAGACATAAAGTAGTCATTGAAGATCGAACATATGATTGCACGATCGGTTATGGCAGTTCCATCAGAGTTTACAATAGTGTTTATACAACTTGATTTTCTATTCTGCCTACGGTCCAAAAGTTTTGAGATGCAGCCTACCACGTTGGCGCCCTTCAGTGCCATTACTTCCTCAGAGCATAGCATTTTGTGGTGGTCTTGGTATAACGCTGTAAGCAATCTGGTGTGGAGCATCAGCAGAGTAAAATCGTTTGTTTTCCTAAATTTTTTCTTTATTTTATGAAGTTTAGTGGCTACCTTTTTTGAGATGCCTGCAGGTGCAGCAGTCCTTTTCAACTTCTTGGTACGTTCTGGAGCCACAACTTCAACACAAAGCTGAATGCGGTGGTAGAACTCATTACAAGCAATTTGTACATTCTGCGCTAAGAAGAATGGATCCCAATATGAAGACCTTATAAGATCCGAGAAAATTGACCAATTCACAGAAGAGAATGGGCGGTAATTGATCACTGATTCTATCGGTTTAGAAAGAATTTGGAAAGAACAACCAACGATGTTATGATCACTACCCGGCAACTTGTCACTGATGTATGTGGACACATGCGAACATCCCATAGTAAATATTAGATCAAGTGTGTTACCAAGCCGTGTAGGTTCTGTGACGTGCTGTACCCATCCCAGTCGACCAAGAGTAGACATAAAAGGATTGTGTTTTTGTGGTTTATTGTTAAGGGACCATGGGATTTCGGGCATATTAAAATCCCCAGCGATTATTTTATTAGTGTATGAGAGGTCAGCAATAAAAGAAAATGTGTCCAACAAGTCATCGGTTACGGTGAGTGCAGACGATGGGGGTCTGTAAATACAACCTACTAAGAGATTTGTTGGATTAATAGAAATGGTAATCCACACCGAATCAGGAAGTTTCCGTAGGAGTGGTTCATTCAGAGGAAGAACCAAGTATTTGTCTTTGACGTAGATTATACAGCCACCACCTCTACCATAAAGGCGGTCATTACGAAAGATGTTATAACCCAGTATCCTGAACAATGTGTCAGGCATCTCTGCTGAACACCATGTTTCTGTAATTAGTACTATATCAGGAGAAGAAAGGTGAAGAATATTACGCAGGAAGTGCATTTTATTTAACAGTGCACGGGAATTAATTAAAAGTAAGTGCAGTGTCTTGTTATCCGTTGGGTTGTCTACAGGAATCCAGGTACAGGACCCCAAAGTGGGCCAATCCTCGAGGTAATGCAATACGAGGCCGACCCGCGGACGGGGTTTAGAAAGCCCACAGCACCCGCCCGGACGAGAAAAATACATGTAATTTCATTAGTCTCAGTTCAGAGACAGTTGCAGAAATTACACTGCCAAGAACAGATACTACACATGATCTTAGCTCAGAAAGCCGAGAAGCGATAAGCATGGCTGCTTCCGCTGTTGTTAACAGTGTGCGGGTCGATCTCGTATTAGTCACTTTAGTTGTCCATTCTGATTAAATAGTGTTTCCATTTGTCGCATAACTGTTTTAACGCTACTTACTACCATGGACGATCTAGAATCGTGCGTGGCATTATTGGTTACATGGTTTTTCGAGCATCGTGAGACCGGCAGGCTGAAACAGTTAAAAATTGATCCCTGTTTGACTCGCCATCCCGGGCCAGATCTTTCGATATGGGATTATGCGAATGCTGCGGGCAATACCCAAGTTTGCCCTATGAGCTTGTTATAACACCTATTCGCAAAACAATGGCGCGATCAAACTGTGGCTTCCGTTGAACAACAAAATTTATACACCGTGAGTTAATCCTGTGATGATGACCAACCGCGGTAATTCATTCAGAAATATGTACTTTGTATCTCCTCATCCACACGGAAACGAGTCTCGCAACGCCAAGTCACACCGCGTCTGTCTGCATTTGTCCCCTCATTTTGTCTGGTGACCTGCCGTTAATGTCAGAATTTGTACCAGTTTGGCTGCCTCGAGTACTTCCAGTAGGTGTTTTACCATAGAGAATGAGCTGTCGACAGAGCGTCCGCGATGAACATCTGAGTACCCGACGTGTACATAAGTTAGCTGATCTATTTTTGAACCCGATGAAATATCCGTTGAAGGAGTCGACTGACTTTGCAACGGTATACCACCTATTGACATGAGCGGTTTATAGTTAGTATACACTGTGTTGTTCCTATAAATTTGTTATTTGTGGAATGGCGCTATTGCTAAAAAACTGTTGGCATCTCCTTTTCGTTGTTGCATAGGGCTGTTCGGCCACCGTGAACGCCCGATTTCGGAAATCCAAGGTTTATAACCTTGCGCGTGCATGGTAACTACTCCATTTTGGCTGCTGTCATACTGCAGCTCCACAGGCAAAGGTGCATTTTAGTAACCAAGTACCGCTGCACGTATAATAATATGCTGGGTAGTGGTGAAAGCGGTCTCTTGCAATTTCCCCAACTCCACTTTATAATTATGTGTATCCGCCTCCGGATGGATTTCTTGATTGCTGAAAGTCAAAGCAATAATGGAAACAAATAAAATACCCTCTTGCTTAGGCGACTAACAACTTTGAATACTCAAGTCGTTTGATCGCTTAGATCACCATAGATCATCCATAGATACCTCAGAACTTTGGCAGTGCTGACCGCCTGCTGCGTTAGATAGGCAGTTCCCTGCAAATAATTAGTTGGGCTTGAAAAGAGTGAATACTGAATATTGCATGTAGCAGCAAATAGACGGTTATATATGTAACATTTCGTTGCCTTGTTATCAAAATGATATAAAATAGGTCTGCTATCTGTGATAATCTAACCACTCAATAATTTTTTAGATCAAGATTAATATGTCGGACTAAGATTTCCACTGGGATCACAAATGCAAAATTGCATTTCCAGTATCCAATCGTTATTTGAAGCTAACGGGGCTTAAATATAAATCCGACAGTGTTTTTAATTGTCGTTAAGATTTCTCCCCTACGATTTGTTTTGGCAGACTGTTCCAAACAATTACCAGTCACCTTTGGCAGCACAGTTATGGAGGTAATCGTTTTATACCTAGCACGGCATGCTTGTACTTGCATCCGCATGTGTTGCACGGCGTTTGCAAATAAAGTATCCGCCTCATCATGGGGAAGTCACGAGATGGATTTTTCGGTAGGTCATGATGAGATCCACTGGCATCCGACGTAGGGTAAGGTCGAAACACCGAGTTTCTTCCACCTGTCTTCGCATGATAATTTTCGTAAACCTGGAATGAGTCTGCTAGCGACGTCTAGGACCAGTTCGATATTCTGTGCCTCGCATCGGGTGATTTGGCAGTAAGCAGGTGAGAAAAAATCCAGTATTAGTTTATGATGGAAGAGGCGAGTCGAGTGGCGAACCCATAAGAAAAATATAGTAGCTGCGTTTAATCACTGCAAGCATACGCCATTCGTTATGACACAAAATACTTCAAATCACAGCGCGCTAGTCCACATAAATCCTTCACGGAAGGTGTGCGATTTAGCGGATGGCCATCAATGGTGTAATTTTCACCAGCAACACCCTTTTCCAGGCTAAAAATACTGACTTGGATGGGTCTACCTAAAAGCTGACTTCCACAGACCACACGTAGAGGCTACATAGATCATGCGGAAGTGGGCCTTAGTCGCCTGGGATGCTAATGTCTCTCAAAAACTTCAGATCGAACCCAAACGTGGCCTACGGCGCGGGAAGAAGCCGAAGTAGAGCGTTGATATGGATTAGGAACAGAGCGATCCCTAACTCCCTGCCTTGAGTTACTTCACTAATATGGGAATAGCAGTAAGTTAGATGGTCAACAACCTCTACACTCCACTTGTGGCAAACGAAAAGGTGCTGAATCCACTGGTGAAGTGACCCAACAACGTAACACAATCTCAGCTTGTGGATCACGAGAATCCTTGTCCAACAAAACTGGTTTGGATTTTGACGTACCAAAAGGCTCGTTGCTGGGGCCTTGTCTATTCTTAGTTTTCTTAATCAAGCTTTCAAGCGTAAATACTTACGTTTTCCTGTTCTTCGAGGATGATATCAAGTGGTGCAAGCGATCGAGAAACCGGATGATCATGGAAAGCTCCAGCATGGCCACAACCCGAGCTTAAACAGGTCAGTTATAAATGCTCTTTCTTAAAATGAAAATAATTGTCGCCGCGTTCATCCACTTAATAGGCATGGGTACATGTACTTACTTAAGTCACACGAATTACAAACCACTTCCCAGGAACGCGACATTGGTGTGCTCATCCAAAGTTAACTGTGCAAATTCGTCTGGGGCAGCTACGCAAAGAGCCCATCAACACATGACCCTCCTGCAGTGGGTATTATGGAGGTTTGACCCATATATATTCTTTGTGGCGCCCAAATCGTGCACGCGCCTTAAGCTGATTACGTGATCCAAGCTTGGCAAACTTGGCTGAAGCCGGACCTGTAGGTGTACGAGACATTGCAATGCAGGGCCAATATATGTCGAGGGTCTAGGAAATCTCTTCTAAAAACAAGGGCTCTAGTCACTGGGATTTTTCATTGGATTATTACCAAGGCTTTGCAGCGACTGCATAATAGTGTATGAAATGTCAAATATTCCGAACCCGGTATGCCTGCAATTGCCGAAACTCAGCCATCACAGCTATCTCAGAGGAAAGTGCTTGAAGATAATGTCGTAGCATGGCTGTCAGGAATGCCGGAGAAATTATAGTTCTCTATCGGCTTGACAACTCTGGAAATCCCTCCTAATCCTTATTGTTTCATCCCTCAAATGGATACAGTTAAAAAAACGTTCGCTTGCTTTTGACCACTATCATTTAGTTGTCTAAGCTGTAGTAATTTGGAAAATATTAACTATGCTTTCAAGCTGGACTCATTTGTCGCATAAACCTAAGGAGGCTGTACATGTGTGACAATTCGTGTTCTTAATTTCCTCACGGGTTACATTAGCTATAATTGCCCTCGTGTAGTCTTGATTTTGCATTCAATTATCATTTTACGCTACTGAGTTTAAGCGGCACATCTGTTCAAAAAACACCTAGACCAACTATTCATATTAATGTGGGAAATTTAAATTAACGCCTACCATCCCACCAGGGTCTTGTCAAGCAACTGCTCATTTAGCAGTGAAAATTATTGTTCAGTTTGAATTGCACAACATATTGTGACAATGGAATTCAGAAGGTTGTCCCAACTTGCCTACTCACCCAAGCTGCAAACTTAAAAAATATCCTCTGGACTTATTTGCTTCACTGACGCGATATCATAATGGTGTATCAGATCCTATAATCCTCGGCCGTACTCGGTACCATCCCTTGAAATTCACCTGATTCACATATCTGAGTTGGCATTAGATTAATTTGGGCACGCAGTATAGTCGAATGGAATGTAGAAAATACTTTTATTACCCAAAGTCGCACAACCCTGGTAAGCATTGCCGGTGCAGTTAATTAATGCCTTACGTTTGTCATATTCAAATAACGTGTTGAAGCTACCCTGAACATAGGACGCAAACCTTCTTGAAGATCAAAAAACGGACAATATCACAATCCTCCTAAATCCATACAGGAATACTCACACTGGTT
>OX104064.1:218920446-218947231 GCA_944474145.2 Dicrocoelium dendriticum
TCTAGTTTGACGAAAAACCGCACAAGACTACTCATCGAACGGAGACAAGATCGGAACATGCATATTAAGCAATCTTAAATGCATGTAACTGAGTACTTATTTTAAAAGTCAAACTTCCCCTACCTTAATACACTCATGTTCATCACTAAGAAGGTTTATGGTTTACGACGCGGACGGCCCCATAAAGACCGCTTATTAGCTGCAAAATTGTATGCTTGCTTTATGTCATATATTGATACTTATGTTGACTTTTCAGACACATAAATTTGGATCATAAGTCTATGCTCTACTAAACCTACCAGTGCGATTTACTTACTAACATTTATCGAAAAAAAAGTTGATGCATTAGTAATAATTTTAAACTAAATAGTGTTAAATACATATAGTTAGTTGACCCTACTATCAACAGAACATCAATCGCCATCCATATTATATCAAAGCATCCTTCATCTTGATATTATCAGGTTGGTATTGGACAAGACTGACAAATCCAATTTATCGTTTAGAATCTAGTGCCACATCTAGTGCAAAACTATTGTAAGCTAAACTCAATTAACGTCATAGAACAATAAACAATTATTCTTTTACTATTTAAGACACACTGCTCATAAGCCTCTTTGGATGGTCTGATGTTTTAACGAAAATGTTGGTGAAAAAGCAGATTTATCTTTAAAATAATGGAGTTGTCGTTTTTTTATTCAGTGTCACTGCATTCCGAGCGTTGCCGTAGCTTCAATGGTCAGACCAAATGCCAATGCGTGGAATGTCTCAAGAGTGGGATGGTGAGCAGCATAAAGTAAAACAATGGAAGTGGCTGAGTTCATCATTCAGCGTAGTTTTAAATATAGCAAGCGTGGGGGCTGAAACAACAGTTTCGGGAAGAGTTCTATGATTGACACACTCGAATGAAAAATAAGTGTCTACACACGCCAGGCAGCAGTTCTGTTCTGCACATTTCAAGGAGTGGAATGAGCAAAATGGAAATATTTCCATTTTAACTACCGTCCATTTGATTGGAATGTTTAGGTCCACCTCAAATGAACTGAGCTCTTAGCAGTGTTTGCTTGTAGCAACCCAACCACACATCGGATTCTCCAAGTCCAAATTTTAATTGGTTTCCACTCTATAAGGTGTTCCTGGCGGATATCAGTGGCGTAGTGTTTACAGCGTCAACCGTGAGCCACTATGCTCTTATTTCCAGCCCAAATTGGCTGCCAGCGTTGGGAGTGGGCTCTAAGTTTGGTATTACTGTTGCTTTGCAGTAAAGCGAGACACATGCTTTGGATTATTTAGATTCAAATTATCCATAATAAAGTTGCCTCTTAGTCGGCGATATCGTTGGCTTAATAATTCCAAACTCTTCATTCTCAGCCCATAAGGGAGTCCGCGCATTTCAATAACGTATTAAGAGGCCAAGTGTTGAGGTTGGTCAAATGCAGTGAGCTCTTGCTTTAGCCATAGCTGCCATGCATGGATTGCATATTCGACATGGGGATGAACATACGCAATCAGCATCTGTCTGAGTATATTAATGTTTAGTTGTCCGGAAGCCCGTCGTAGCCAACCGACGTGCGGTTTGCCAGTATCGACGCCTTTGTGGATGGCTTGGAACGACCCAACTTATCCTGAAAAAGAACGCCAAGGTCGCGATTAGCGGATGATCACTGAAATATTTCCGTACCTAGCTTGTAGGAACAGGACTATTGTGCCGTATGAATTGTACCTTACATTTGTCCACTTTGAACTGTATCAGCTTGCGGGTTGACCAAACATGTACCGAACCTAGCTCATGCTGGAGTAAATTCTGAATGGCATCCGCCTGAATCCGGCAATATATCTTGACATCGTCAACAAACAACAGACAATTCGAAGCGATATTCCGTGCAAGGTCAGTGGTGAAAAACAAAAACTATGGACCTAGAATTGTGACCTGGAGTACACCAGAGTCGGCTGGTGTGGATTCAGATAGAGAACTGTCGACGTTTGTCAATGACTGTGTTTGCAGGAGGAAGCTGACTATCCAGCTCAAGAATCACCGATCCCATAGTATGTTAGTTTGTAAAGAAGAATCCGATGATCTTCGTACTCTAAAGTTATTGACAAAGCCAAGTAGAGCAGATCAATTGTCTTTACAGCTTCTGCTGACGCCGTCCCACGCATCTTTATGATTAATAGATACAGTGTGCACGATCGATGTCGACAAAAACAGGTTGCACTAGAGCAATAATTTTACATTGTTCTAGATAACACACAAACACATCAACAACAATGGATTCCATGACCTTGGATAATACAGGAAGAAGAACCACTGAGCAGTAGTTTGAGGAATCAGTGCTGCTTCCACCCTTGTAAATCGGAGCAGCAGCTGGAAAGTTAGCTTAGGGTTTCCCAGTTATTTGATGTTGCTGCCAGTGCCTCTGGGCGAATGTCGTTAACTCCTGGGAAGCTGTGTTTGCGCAGCAACGTCTGCTTCCTCAAAATATTTCTGGTAGTAAAAGAGATGTGGGTGAGTCCTGTAGGCTTAAAAACATAAGTTAGTTTAAAGCCTAAAGTTAGGACCCTTCTAAATAGAGGAGTATTTTGTGTCCGCAACAAGTTTGTTGTTTCCATATACATTTTAGTTCGACTATCAGCTGTCCGGAGAGGTAAAATTCCCTGTATCAGTTCCGATGTTTATTGCCTGTTGTACAGCAGTTTGTGATAAGTGCTGAAACCTTTTGCCGTATTAGGCTACGGACGCAAGTTTGTCCACCCTGAGTATTTGAGTGCACTCCTTACGAGGGGCTCCTCATTTGTCCCAATTAGCTGTCTTTGGTGATGTACATTACTCACGTTATGCTGACTTGCGCACATTCATTCATTTTCGAATCATTCTCTTCATGAAATAAACAGTATTGGGCCCATTGATAAAGCTTGTCTCTAAGGCATCCGTAATTATTTGGTTGAATTTGCTGACGATTTCAAGCGAAGCGACTTCCGCATGACCTTTAGCGAAGAACGACCAGGTTATGGCACTGACGAGGTGGGATATGTGGTCGCAGTGCCTTATTGTGCGCACCAACTCAGGTTTCATGTTGAAATATTCCGCATAGCAGATATAGTGGAAACTGATGAGCACGAGGGAACGGAGTCCCAAAGGACCTACTGGCATCAATACATCAATCACATGTTCGTCGTTGATTAGAACGATAGCCAGCGAAGCAGGTCTATTACCTATTCTGAAAAGAAAGGTCGTATTTCCGTCATTTGTTAGTGAAACAGTTTATAATGTCTTGCGGATCTGCGTTAGATGACTCACCGATTGTAGCAGGAGTTTCTAAACAGTGTACTTTGAAATCACCCATGATACGGATGCGAATGTACTTTCTGTTTTGACCGCAACTTAAATCTGCCGCAATTCGGCAGGACATTTCCGGTTTAGAGTTTGGGGTCGGTATACCAAAGCTAGGATACAGGTGAACCTTCCATTTAATTGCAGCTGGCCGCAAAAGGGTATGGCGAACTGTGGTTTTGAATCCTCAACGGCCTCGCACTGTAGGTCGCTTCATTAATTCAGATTCACCTCTTCTCCTTTCGTAAACCTGTCGCTTCGTATAAGCAACATGCCCGGCGGCGAGACTACAGAGTCTGTCATTCCACTGTGTATGCCTCCGTGTCACCGATAATACCGCAGTGCTTTGAGATTTAGTGACCATTTAGTTCGGCTGTGTGCATTTGCTTAAACACAGGATGGTTTCTTGGTCTCTAGGAACCTATAGACAGCTAAAGTTTTTAAGTGTAGTAGAAGTCTAACCGATGCCTTTTTGGCCGTTATTTGTTTTTGTACGGATGGTGATGACACATCGTTCGCAAACTGACTCGACCCGGTAACGACCCATTTGTCTTCCGGGCATGTTGCAAAACGCTTGACCGAGCAGTAAAGTGATACTCATGCGTACTCCTTTGTAGCTTTGCTTTTTCAGGGAGGCTTATGTCCACTCTTGGCAAGGATAGAGCAACTGTTAACTGAAGTTTAAATGGATGGCTCTTGTGATGTATACGCCAACCTACTAACAACGCCGCTTTTGCTTTATCGAACTAAACCAGAGGTTTTCGGATTCTTATTCCGCTTTCTCTATAATTTGATGAAAGAGCTACAGTTTTGAGTGGTTTTGCTACAGCGTTGACTAAGGAAGTGTTTAACGAATGAACCGTAACTGTTCCAAATCGTGGTTTATCGCCTCATCACTATCTTGGAAAACTAATTCCGGTACGTCAAACTTTAACATAGTGTTTAGATACCCCTACTAGCTATGTCCATCCCTGCTGTTTCTTTTCGATTTGCGTGTGTTCCAGTGGACCTCAGGATAGATACGTACCTTACAAGGTTCCTGTTTTAGAGCGGTTCCATGGAGTAAAACCTTTTCTACATTAATGGCTGATTCTATTTAACCCTAATAATTTTTGATTCGCCATTAGGTGCAGAACTCCTGTAACAAGTAAGGCTCGCTAGGTTTGTGGGTTTGGCTTTTACATGCATTAAAATGCATAGTGAGTTTCACTAGTCTTAATCGTCAGACAACTTGCCACGAAATATAATGGCCGTAGATTCGGAAGTGTTGGTACTCACGACATTCAGGGAGTCATTATTGGAGCCATTTTTGTTGAATTGCAAAGTTAGGTGATTGTTTGGCCTTGCTTAATGCAGTGCTGATGGTCCACTATTTCCCTCTCTATTGACGTTAGCTTTGTTTGCAGCAAAAGAGTAACTAAAGGTAAGATCCAGAGGAACTATTGCAACGACCTCTGCATATGTGACTGGAATCTCGGGTGATTCACGTAGACCAGAAACACTTGGGTCGCAGATGCTGTAGACTCAGGTTCCGCTGTCCAATCCTGGTTAACGATACAGGTTATGAGGACCGGAAATTGATCCATCGTGCGTTTTGTGCGATGCCTGATTTTTTGGGTCCTGAGCACGGCTTGTCAGTCAGAGATACCACCAGTTTTCGACTGCCGTTTATTAAACATTAAATAACAGAACGGCAATGGGGAGTTTGTGAATCTTGGTTCGAGGAAAGTAAATGTTACACTAAAGATTCGTTTTGAATTCACCGTGTATTCATGGTGCATGCGCGCTCCCAGGGATAAAATATTTGTGTTCGTTCGTTGTTCAACTTCCGCTGATATACGCTTGCACTTCTGGACTAGGCAAAGTATACGTTAGACTGGCAGGATTATCGAACGCGTAGTACATAATCGGAGCTCAAATTGGGAGCTGTTATGACCTCTAATGTATTAGCTAATAGTATCTTAAACAGTGTGAACAAGGTAAACCGAATCTGAATAATCGGATACATTCAACGGAGGCACTTTTCCTATTCGACTGGAGCCCATTTGGATTCGCAAATACTTGATATTTGATACTTGGCATAGTGTTGCGCTGACACAGTATGCTATTTGACCTTGCGTATTTTTCCGGCTGGCCGATGGCATACCCTAGTCAGACAAGTGGCTACAGGCACTTCGTTTATTAGTCACACACTGTCTTGTGGAGTGTGAGAGGAAGCGATAAAACCAACCTGCCTGGACTTGAAACGGACGCATGCTGATTTCAGTTTACACGCTGGTTCAAAAGCCTCACTGTCAGGTGACTGCCTGGCCGGAGCGCTCTTCGTGACAGGGCGCGGCTGACACAACTGCAGAGTAGATGGATCTCAGTCTAGCAAAAAGCTTGCTCAACTAATGCGAACGGCTTGCTGTAAATTTCTACAAAACGTAAGACGATTTATGTGATAAAGCAATGGAATAATTCCTACGTTTTGAGATACACTGGATCAAGCTGGTAATTCCGTGTCGGCAGAGTGGAACTTGGGCGATATGTGTTGAAATTCTTATGGAACACCAAAATACAAGCAGGATAGCCTGATGAATGTAAGCTAATTACAGCGTTTTCAGAAAAAGTAACAGATATCCCTCAAATATTCTCCTCTGACTTAAAGAGTGCTGTATGATAGACCAATTCAGTTAAAATTGCACCTATAAAACGTAAACTTTTGCAAATTTTCGGAGTTCCGGTTTTGTGTTTACTTGACAGTGACATTTACCAGGTGAGTCAAACTTTTTTAATGCAACCACTCAAGGGAACGACATAGGAGTTCACCATACACAGGTTAATGAGTAGTGGACACATGTACTGCGCTTCAAATGCCAACTACCTCCGTGTCAGATAATAACTATAAATGAATTTGTTCTGCAAATTTAATGAAAGCAACTGTGTTATACTGCGGGATATATGGGTACAAAAGTGCAAAATGTATAGTTCATGATTCGACATTATTAAAGCAAACCTGCAAATCCGTGCGATCCAAAATATTTAGCAATGTCAAACTCACCCACTTCGGTTGTTTGGATCATTTAGCCAAATGAAGAAAATAAAGTTTAGATTTGTGTTGCTTTACCATTGAAATGAAGGCTGAATATGGATATTCTGCAGCTTCAAGCAAACTTCAAGCTTGCCAGTGAGTCCTCTACGTATTGCGTAGAAGCGCAAAATAGCAACAGCATTCTCCGCTTGCTTGAATATTTACACGATTCGAACTTCCGCGGAATATTGTTCTTCCTCGTCTTCTGCTTCAATATTTGCATCATTAGATGCCAGAATTTATGTTCCAGGTAGCACACAGTTCACTTTCATTGTGTTAAACGTTTAGAGTTTTAAATGAACTATAAGGCTATCAGCAAACAGATATCCCAGAAATTACTTTGAGTGGTTTTCCATTTCAATAGAAGTCGCAGGCGGAAAATTTTGCTCGTCTGCATTACGTCCACTTTTTGTTGTTATCACAAAATCAATGTCGGCAGGAGAGCGAAACCTTGTTTAACAAACAAGCTTATAAATATTTAGTTCACCAACTCCTTCCACAAAGAAACGATCCAGAACTGGTGTCTCAAAAATGTACTTATTCACAGAGTACAGTTTCTGAAAAATGTTCTCGTCATTCCATGATAATAATAATAAACTATTCTAGCTATCGTTTCCTAAACTATAATTAAATGGCATGGAATAGCACCTAAATATATAGGTTAAATAAACGCTGTGTTAATATACGGTAAAAACTGTAGTATGACGTTATATAGCGGAATACTGTAAGACCAAATCCTGTAAGCCCAAAGTGATATTACACATTATTTGAATGATTTCTTTAAGATCTTAAGCCCATCTTCGAAAATATGCGCAGGCATGCGCATGATCGTTTTAAATTACTGGTGATTATTATAGGTTGCTGTTTATAAAAACACAAGGATTGTCTGATTTCCTAATTGTTAAGTCCGGTTTGCGCTTTCCAGTATTTCAGTGAAATGCATAGGTTTGGTGCGCTCATTGCTGCATTTTCCACCTGCGAAAGTGTCAGTCTGAGAAAATCTGATTTTCGCAAATATCTTTGGTTTGCAACCCAGTTTCATTAAGAATTTAAAAATGTCTTGAGCTGCGTAACCAGACCTATTTCGGTACTTCTCCTATCTAGTAGGATACAGCCCAGGTATTTGAGTGACCGCTTTCCCAAGATGGCTTAGTATGCACAAGCTTCTGCCTACAGATGGATACATGCCACCAAGCGTTTATGCATTAAACCTTTAGGTATAAATTAGTTCCCAAGGTGCATAGGATGTTTTTTAAATCACCGGTTCGAAAAGCAGGGAATTAATATCAACATATTGTACCATATCCGACAGTGAATATATTTATATCTTCATTTCCTGTTATGTTGCTGTTCCATTATTTAATTTTAATGCATTTTATTTATAGTTATTTACAAAGGGATTCCTTTCATAAACTTTTCTTCCCACTCTAAAATTTCTGCAAGTTTCGTAAAGATATTCTACTTTATTTGGGAAATCATTGATGTTATTACTTAAGTGTTTTGATGTCAGCAGATTTGCTATTTGATAATTACTATTATTTTCCGTTTTCAGACTCTTACTCAGAAGCATTTTGATTCAAAATGGACAAATTCTACGGTATTAGCTAGTTAGCTCCTGCAAGTTATGCGGGAAAAATACCCGCATGATTTTTCAACGGCGCGGTTTCCCTGTAGGATTCGGGATTTTCACATGACGCATAATTTAATGGACAAACCAGACCCATACGACATAAATCTACACGCAACGAAAAGTGAGTTACATCTTACTATGGCGTCCACCAGCCCAAGTGCGCAAACGTTTTTTTCCATACGTTGTGTTGTCAATTTAGATAGTGGTGGCGGAGAACTAAAGGTGGTGAAGAGAAATGTCGGAAACTGGAGGGAAGGTATAAAGAGCGGTACTTTAGTCCTTCTTTAATGACGTAAACTTTGCTCTCAGACAGACGATTGGTATTCTCAAAACTATCCGGCCATCAGTAAGGACATGTAACAAAATGCTAGTTGCAGTGGGGTTTAAAATTCCGAGTCAATCGAATACGTAACGGATCCAACCTTATTCATAAACAAATCATGTTCCACCATAAGAATATTCAAATCAAACAATAAACACATAAATTTGCACCTAAGGTGGCGCACACGCACAAATGTGTGCTCATCCTCTTGATCAATTGCAAATCGCTGCACCAGAATTCAGAACAATTGCATCGGTTGGTACATGGGTTAGACTTTGCGCTCAGTCAAGGAAACACCTGATGCACACGGAACGAAACCCATGGATGATTGAGGAAGTAATTTAACTCCCACGTACTCAGTTATGCGGCATCAAGACACAAACGACAAAACTGGGGGGCGGGAGATATTACACCTGCTCAATATATTGGAACATATTTGGAACCGATCGGAAAGTCATCATTTCAGAAAACTTGGTAAACGACCGGTTAATGTATTTATGGTGATACACAACGTTTCGCATTTGACACAAATGCTTCATCAGGCCTGATGAAGCATTTGTGTCAAATGCGAAACGTTGTGTATCACCATAAATATATTACACCTGCGTTCATAGTGCTCCCTGTTGCGCAGACTACCGTACGTGATATGCGCTCCAAAATGAGATATTATCAGTTACATTCACCGAAGGTAACTGCATGCAGCTAGCATACATATCCGTCAAACTCACGCAGTGTCTACGTGTGATCGGGTGGGAATAATACTGCCTGCGTGAACTAATTAATGTGTGCGATGCTTCACTTCGCGCTATCATGGAACACGGTTTTAGATATCAGGGTGCTTGGCCCGAATATCTGTTAACTGCAGTTGATCGGCACCAATGATGAGCTTAGCATCAGCATCTGCAGAGCAATGTATGATGTGGTGCAGTGAGCTTTGCGGAAGGGTATCGCGTTAATTGTGATAAAGTTATCGAGTTGGCAACAGCTTGTGTTTGCTGGCCTAAAGGCGATATTTAGTATATTGCAGCCGGTGACAGGGTGAATGAATGCACATGCAAATAATCGTCATCAGTTCTTTTTAAACGAAGATAAAACAATGATATACGTTAACATCAGCGCACTATTAATTAAGGTGCAAAAATGCAACACATTGGATATGGTGAAACGTTGTTTGCTAGTAGAGATTAACCTGGGTAGTGGCCGAAGCTTAAAGTGTTTGAAACAATCAAGACTAAGGCCTTGCGTCGTATATTTTTCTAGCTCGGGTTTCAGTCGGAAGTACGCACTCAAACACATGATATTACCTTTAGATCTTCAATGCCCACCGTTTTATACATAGTTCTGGAAAACTCCGGTAAATGGCCAAAAGTTGTTGGTATCAAGTGGAGAACACATTTTGAAAAAAATTTCGGATAATAAAAGCTAGTTTGCTAGGAATCTGAAATCGCTCACCATGGAGTAGTACATGACTATTACTTGACTGCTCTGTTTGTAAGAATATTCAGCTTCTGATTCGACATTCCGTCAACCGGAGGGCAAAATGGGATAGAGCACTACAATTCCGATCTTTGTTTTTCGCAGAGATAAGGTTATGTGTACAGAAAAAGAGCTTATGAAGGCCGCTTGCAAGTAGAAAGTAGGTAATTGCCGAATAGTAGACACACTAAACCATTAGGGAAACACCAGTCTCACAATATTATAAAACCACATTGAAAATATACGGCGGAATGGATTGGGACGATAAGAGTATTATAGGTAGAAGCAACTTCATTTTCCTTTCCGATGACACTAGCCAAGGAATAACATTCGAGGTTCTGATTCACACCCGTGTGTATAAAATACACACGTTTCTTGTTTAAGATGAATAACCGCGTTCACGAAATTATTAGGAACTACGGTGAAAATGTGTGCATGGAATATACCACGAACAAACATGACGGAAACGACTTAACGACATTCTGATGCAGCGCCCAGATCTACTATGAAATATATTATTATCTGGGATGCCGAACAACATCCTCATGTTGTCAGCTGGTTAGTTCGGGTTTACCCACTTGTAGCAAATAGTTCGACGTCGGTATTTTAAGAAATGATTATATTTTGCCTGGCAGGCTTAGTTTATATAAAATGCAACAAAAGTCGATTTATCAGCACTGTGACGTAGCGGATATGAAATGACGCTTATCAAAGTTATTGCTTCTAATTTTCTGGATGAACTCACCCGATCCATAGATGAGGTCTCCAATAGAAGCAAATACGAGCTGTTGCCAACCCGATAACTTTATCACAATTAACGCGGTACCCTTTCGCAAAGCTCACTGCACCACATCATACATTGCTCTGCCGATGCTGATGCTAAGCTCATCATTAAGTCCGATCAAATGCAGCTAACAGATAATCGGGCCAGACCCACTGATAACTAACGCCTCGTTCCATGATAGCGTGAATTGAAGCATCGCGCATATTATTTACTTCACATAGGCACCATTATTTCCACCCGATTGGTCAAGTCGATGAGCAAGTATTTGCGCGTTCGCGCCATTTTAGATTCAAATTATGTGCTTGTTGATTGAGTTGAATATTCTTATGGAGTAACATGATTTGATTAAGGAGGAGCTTGGATCCGTTATTGATTTAATTTACTTGGAAAAGTATGTTAATGTCCTTTTTTTCCCAGTTCAACTGCAATTTACTCAGTCGTTCACTCACGATTACACACTCAGTCACATAGTTGGTGCCATCTTTTGTTCCAGTAATCTGTCTGATAAGCTCATTTGATTTCCATTTGAGTAAGGCCCTACTTGTTACACTGGCTTCGTCGGCTTTGTAGAGGACGTTGCTTTTTTTGACCATGTGTGAGCGTATATGTTGCGTCAAACAAACTCCTCAACGAAGCTAAATGTGTGTTCTGGTGGTCGTGTTTTGAATGTATATTAAAACCTAGAGATCACGAAATTCTAGCGCCGTTGCGTTAACCACATGTATGCGATACAACGTTTAATACCAATGGGAAAATATAGGATAATCGCTGGGGATGTTTATGGCTGGTCGTCACAGACAGATGGGGTTGTACAAAAAACACCCTGCGGTTAAGATTTGCTTACAGAATTCATTATATACGCAGTTAATAAGGTGCATAACCTGCAACATGCTGTTTCTAGAGGTGCACATTTATCATCGCATGTATATTAAATTAAATGAGTTGTACGGATTAATTCCTAACAATTAATTCCTTAGTGTTGGCTTTTCCAAATGTCCTTATCATGTTTATTTAATTGACGAACATATTTAGTCATTTTTCCAACCTCATAACGGAAAAGCTTTCTTCCGGTAACTGATAGATACGCCAATTGCAAAGCCAATTGCCAAAGCAATATTAGTTTATTTGATATTTCGGATAGATGCGTACATGTTTTGGCGCTAAAACAAATATCCGCAGCATCTAGACCGATATTTTTATATTCATGCATCGAAACCTGGTGGAATTGCTTACCACAATTAACTGGACTAAAGACGCTATATCGCACGGTGGCGTAAATTATGCAAACATGTACTTAACTACAATGAATAAATGGTCAGATTGAACCATATCTTTCTTTGTCATGCCATAACTGGTTTGGGTTTATCCTTGACATATTATGTCATCCCCCAAAATCGACAAACAATATTAGCCGCTTGCTTCCCAGTTGCTTACTGTAAGATTTCTAGTGAATAATCACCTACTAGATAAAATACAACAGTGTGTTACTTTAGTTGACATTTGTGAATGACAAACCATAAAAAGCCAAAACCATAACTATATAGGTCAAGCTCAAGCCTCAACAGTGAGTGCGTGTGAAAATAAGCCGCAATAAATCGTCGGTAGAAATCAGTCAAGGCGCTTCGGTGCCGTCAATATGGCATAAACATATAAAACGCTGGCAAATAATTGCAAGGCCAAAGACAGACATCTAGCAAGACCCGGAGCTTGCGCATTACTATCGACTTCTAGTTCAACGAACCTGTCTTCTTGAGCTTTCCTGTGTATGTGGTGGGTCTCTGCCTGGTAACGTTCAGCTGCGACTCACCTTAATATAATAAAAATGTAACCTCAGTACACACTAAAATTTGGAATAAAGCAACGTTGCACATTCTCTTCCCTTTAACACGCGCACTTATTTGGAAAACAACAAGGTACAGATAAATACACAAGCGGATACCAAATAAAACTTTGATAGAATTAGTTGGTTCTTTTGTACGCAAAACACCAACCTGTTTATCGGAAGTATTAGTCCCTCGTTGATTGTCCGCCTTTCGAGTTTTGATTATTTAAGGATAATTCGATTAACTTCAATGGACCCACGTGATATCCAAGCGTCAGGGAGTGCTTCTGATAGTTTAGGTAATATTCCGGCTCTCGTTTTTATACACCGCAATATCTTTTAATATGGGTTGATAAAAATACGTAATGGCAATATTGTTAGCTTTGATTAAAATACGCATATTTATTGCATGTGCGACAGACTGTATTCAAGACGGGGATCAAGAATCATCACGCGAATGATTATTCTTATGCATAGAGTATGTATATATTATGCGACTTTCCTGTTATTTGGGTCTTTCGAAATACCTGGCTTTGTTCGTTGCTTAGTTTTTTCAACAGTATTTCCTACTGGCTATATATTACATACTCCATTTGCAAAGATTATAGTCTGCAAAATTATTAATTAGCCATTATCAAATTTCAATCCAGAATATTGTAAGTTTAATGTTTAACGATCTTGCGGTTACACAAAAAGGCAATAGGGACTTGTGGTCTAATCCACTACACAACCTAGCTGACCGCAAATAGTTGGATTAAACGGCCCTTCACACCGTTAGTAGCAAATCAATGTATAAAAATACATTGCACTTATCTGCTGTAAATCTGTAGTAAATATTTGCTTTTATGTTACTGCACAAGACATTTCCCTAATCACAATATTATACTGCGAACGCATCATGATAACCTAGGTCGCAAGATATGCCGTCAGTGCAATCCGCAAAGCATTTCCTTCTCTTTTACACACATAATGGTCCACAATAATTACCGAGTCGTAAGACAATACAATACAATACAAACTGAGCCTGTGTGTTGAGCTTATCTATAGCTTTTGGCGGCAATTGGACTGAAATACCGATTGCCGCCAAAAGCTATAGATAAGTTCACGCGCACACAATTGGAAGTTCTCTCACTGGGACTGATATACCGATTGCCGCCAAAGTTATAGATAAGCTTAACAAGCAGGCTCAGTTTGAGTATTTGAATGAACAGCTCAATGACCATACGCCAAGATCAATGGAAGATGCGGGTTGGTTCAGGGCAAAATTGGTAGATATTTCGAACCAATACTTGAACACGTCGATAAGCCAGAGATGCGGTCTGAAACCAGAACACTATACAGCGGTCAAGGAGTTAAAACAAATGGGACACCTGATGTTTCTGCAGACGGATAAGGGATCAGACGTTGTGATAATGGATCGGTCTGACTAGGTTGCAAAGATAGAATCTATTTTGCGGGACAGACGGAAATTCCAGCCAGACAAGACACCAGAAAACAACATATTGGTCGAGAAGCAAGTGGCGAGGAAACTGCAGATTCTCTTCCTACATGGTTACATAAATGAATCGCAATACAAACGGTAGAAACCGACCGGCATTCAGACACACTGAATATGGAGCGCCCCCAAATTAAACAAGGCAGGTAACCCACTGCGTCCGATTATGTGTATGAATAACTCACCGTATCACAAAGTTGCGGCGTAGCTAGCGAAAATGTTGGAGCCAGTAGCAAACTCCTGACTTCATATTGTCTAAAGGACTCCTTTGTATTGGTCGAGACACTGGAATATGTGTTGCTGGTTGCGGAGCATATGTACTCAATAGACGTCGACTCCCTGTTCACAAACGTGCCTCTACGTGAGAAGGTTGAAAATTTGTGTGATTTCATCGCGAGTCAAAACATATCAGTTGGCCTTCCGCTGGAGTATTTGAGGGATATGATTCTACTGTGCACGGAAAATATATGGTTCGAGTTTGAGGGGACTGCTTATAAAGAGATCGACGGCGTCGCCAAGGGTAGCCCCCTGGGACCAGTATTAGCATACATTTTCTCGGTTAGATAGAAAGACAAGTTACTGCCAGCATGGGTGAAGCTACGTTGTACAAGCGGTATGTGGACGACATCCTAGTCTTCACCACCGAGGAACATTTTTCGCGGCTGTTGACAGCTCTGTATTCAATTCATCCAAACCTATAGATGTCCCATGAGTTGGAGCAACCTGATAGTCTGCCATTTTTTGTTTTACTCATTAAGAGACGGACTGATGATACACTGCAGCGCACCGTTTATCGCAAGGCAACTTGGAGCAGGCAGTACCTCCACTTTACCAGATTTGCCCCGGTCGCATACAAACGTGGCCTAGTGAAAACGCTTTTCTCCTTATGAGCCGGACGAATATGCAGCCCCGAAATGTTACAAGCTGAAGAAGCATTTTTGTTCAAAAACTTGGTGTCGAATAGGTATCCTGAGAAGTTCGTTCAGGTCCACATTAGGCCTCCCAAGGAGAAAATACCGGTGTTAACCGCAGAGAAAAAGAATGTTTACTTGTGCTTACCGTTCAAAAGATACCACGTATCAAATGATATCGGACATAAACTGCCGTCCGCCCTTACGCCACCTACTCGACCGCCCAGTTGCGACTCATACATACAACGCGAATCCTTGTTCTTCATGACCGTCAGAGCAACTCATCAGTCAGTTCGGCTTCTCACGTCGTTTACCAGTTCACCTGCGGTTGCGGTGACATTTACTTAGGCGGGACTGACCGTCAGTTAGCCCAGAGGGTAGCTGAACATGTGCCGAGGTGGTTGGAACAACTGATGACGCAACAAAACGGAGTTGATCCGAGGATGAACAGGAGTCCCTCATCGTCTATCACCAAGCATCTCTTGGCAACCAGACATCATTTGAACCAGGAGGTTGCGTTCAAGTTTTTGCTACGTAACAACAATCCGCTAATCTTGGCAATTAGTGAGAACTTGCAAATTAGGGCTTATCAACCTGTGTTGTTGCACAGAAACTATAGCGACAATCAATTAAGTTACCGTAGTCTTGATTATAACATTTTGATTGGTGTACCAACATTTTCACCTGTATATAACTGTGCATGCATTCCGCTTGTATTGTCTTTGCGACTGATGAGAACAATCGAAATGTTAACATGTCGAAACATATGTCTTCTCACTGCTCTGACCAAATACATTTGTCTTAATTTCACAGACAAAAACAATAACGTCTGCGATTCCTTTTGTGTTGGGCAGTAGTTAGGCACTCCTGCAAATGACCTATTAAAATACATGTTCACCGGTTCCATTCCATGCATCATGTATTGTGATTAGGCATCTTCAATATCTGTGCCGATGGCACCCGTTTTCGAAATGTATGGTTCCGCGGAGAAACGTATATGTGAGAATATTAAAAAGGTGCTTCCTCAGTGTGTTTTTGATATTTTCGGAAGTAATACTATTGCGCCCTTTCGAAAAGTAAATACAAGCAGCCATTAACATTTCATTTACTGCAAAAGCCACCATGGCAGATTGCCTAAGGAATTGTCGATTGCAAAAAGCAAATCCGTAAAAGTCGCGAATTTCAGTAGTTAAAAGACCCGTAAGACAGCCAGATCAGAGCGCGCTCTTTCACCGGACAAGGTGTGATCTAATTAGGCCATCATTTCTAGCGACGGTTTAAACTTTGAACTTTGGAATCGTAACCCAGGCTGTTATAGCCCATCCAGCGCAGCTATAATGCAGGGATCTCGTTCTTCCCATCACGTACCATGCGCAATGATATCGTGCGCCTGCACTAGTGAGTGCTTCTGTATTCATACAGAAACAGCTTCGTGCATCAAGCGCTAAAGTGACGCAGTTGTTAAAACTTAATAGTAATTTTAAATGGAAATAGACGGAAACTTGTACTTGTGTTTCATAGTAGTGCACAAGGTCAGGTTCAATAAAATAAAGCAAACGGAGATAATGTGAGCGCCCATCGCATAAAATAGTCATGGTAACAAAAGTGGATCCTTTACGCTACGCGCATTTAGCTCACGATATTCCTCACGAAGTCACTGTTCTCTGATTTTCGTTTAGACAAGAACAATGGGTGAAATTAACAAGTGAATAATTTCCCATATCAACAGGTCCTCGAAAATGCATTTTAGCTTATAAAAGAACCAAAGGAGTACACGTCTTGCTGCTAGTTTACATTTTGTTCATTTCATTCGAGGATATATTATTGCAAAATTATATTACTGTAATATATCTTCCCTTGACCAAGGAAAGTATGTCGGCATTTGAACAAATTCTTTTCCATTTCCTTGCTCCTCAATGTCGATAATTTAACAGGGTGGACTCAGCTACTTTGAAAGCGAGCTTATTGTAGTTTTCTAAGGTAAACGTTAAAAAATAATTGTCGTTCATTGGGTGTTATTTGCCAAATCGACGGAAGGATTAAACTAGGAAAGGTTGTCCACATCTAGAACAAAAGCTTAACATAATATTTCTACCACAAATAACGATTGGCCATAGACCCTTGTATAGCTTAAACGTTGACGTTGTCCAACCCGAGGATTTGATGCCGCTAATTTTGTCTGCAACTACGTGGAAATCCCGTTTATTGGACCGAACTAATTTCCTCGGGAGTGGAAAACACATGGCCTACGTACTGACAAACAATGGAACAAGCTTCTTTTACATACACAAATACATCAGGAAAACAAAAAGCAGACGTGTCTAAAAAGGGTTTGCACATTATATAATTACCTTCACAGTCTACTAAGAAAGCTTAGACCCGCCAGCTTTAGTGTGATTATCAGACCTCTGGTCATCCTATGATTATAGCTGCGAAGTAAATTGTGGATGGTGACTAAAAGCCTTTTCCGTAAACTGGTTTTCCATACATAGTACCTTTCTTATGAGTGCCGATGATGGTTGGTTAAAGACGACGGTGAATGAGGCAGGAATCTTGGATAGATTGATCTACTTCTGCAACTTGAAGCGATGTAATGCATTGTAGTAGCGAGTGCTTTTGTACTACGCCTTCGTAATAGGTTCTGGCACCCGCGGCTTCCGCTAATATGTGCCGAAGCTTACGGTGCTATTTATATTGCATCCCGTAATTCGTCACTTTGACAGGTTAACGGAGAATGATTAGTTGTTTATAATTCGGCTTATGTTATGTTCTGAAAGGAATATGCAGCCAGTTTAATAAAGGTTGCAATGCTATCAAGTGTTATGTAGAACTACATGTTAGAAACTATAAACAGATCGAAGGAACACAGCGGACGTATTTTGAATAAAAATAATATATTTTGGACTTGACATAGCCTTCCAGTAGGCGTCATGTGGTAGCCAATGAAAACAGTATTATCCGAACGGGTTTTTAACCGACATAACGCAATATATTCAGAGTGGTCATGGTGAGCTACGATAGTATGCTGGCTTCGTATCGAAGCTATTCAAAGGTCGAAATCGTATTCGGTTTTAAACAAAGCGGGATCACATAGAGCTGCGCGGCATCATTCTGCGTAACACGACATATTGTATGTCGATATGTTCAACAAATATATAACGTTTTCCAAATCTGCTCTCCAAGCGAATATTTGCAGTAGGATTTGAGGCAAAAGATAGAATAAATTGTGTAAATAAACTACAGTTAAAGTAGTAAATTATTCAAGTTACTAATTTTAAAAGTAATGATTACGCAAAGGCCGACAAATTTGCTTAATCAGACAGATAAAATAAACAAGTACGAAGTTCACGCAGCTCAGGAAAACTGTAGAGGTACAACTAACAATCCCTGTTAAAATATAAATAGTAGTATTTTTCGTAGTGTGAATTGCAAATGACGAAATGTCAGACGCTCAGCCAAACCAACGCTTATCATCAGTTGTGAAAGCATCAACAGAAACAAAAGGACTTACTTTCTACTACTCATCACAAGTGTTCGTTCAAATTTATGGAGCATCTGCAAAATACACCTAAAACTTCTCAAACATGAACAATAAGTAAACTTTAATACAATGGAATAATCAAATGTAATGATAGCCGCGTTATAGGAGGTCGCATTTTATGTCCCATCTTTGACTTTGCATCGAATGTGAAAATGACATTAATAACTAAGAGTTTCTTCTCAGAAAAGTTGCTATTTGTTCAGAATGCAAATAAAATTGTTATCATAGATATTTTGTGGACTATGCTATCTGTTGTAGTTGTAGTCCAGAATTATACCCCATCAATAAAAAAGCCACCGTTTGCACAACCCGTGTTGTAGTTCAAAGCTTGCAATTTTAAGTTAATGTAAATTCCATCCTTGATAATTTAAATATATTGCAAGTGGAAGACAAAATCTTGAAAGATATAACATAGCGGATTTGAAGACTGGCAAGTACGACATTCTTGTAGCCGTAAAATTTGCGAATAGTTTTCCTACTGATGAACAATGCAACTCAGACAGTTAGGCTGAGTAACTGATTTAATAGTTTATATTGGTTAATCATGTCTATATATTCAGAGCCGCACCGCTAACACCAGCCACTGAACAGTGCAGTTGCTTAACTTTTATTATATTCCAAGTTATCTGGCAGTATTAAGTACGAATTAGAGGAATATTCTAAAATAAATACGTATCTTTAAATTTAGTTTCATGGTATCCATCAGTGTACTAAATTTGATTTGTTTCTCTTGTCTTAAACTTTTCATTTTATGTAGCACCGTACTTTGGAGAATAAGTAATATTTTTACACCACTAAAAATATAGCATGACAGCTACGTACAAAAATTTGTTTCTCCAATGTAAGAAAAAAATGAAAATGGAATTACTATTTGGGCCTTGAGGGATGTGCAGAAAATGGCAACCGTTGTCTAAAATAAAAAAATAACGCATATAAATCCTTCAAACCTTTACAACATTAAGTCCACGCACTAGGTAAAAACCAGTTTTGTGCCTGTTCTTTGCGATTTGCTGTGCTATAGTAATCCTCATATTATTATATAGAAAGTCTTGATGTGCAAGCAGCATTAAGTCGACTCAATTACCAAGTAAAATTATTATCACTAAAATGTGAAAATCCTGACCACTCATGTTCGTTTTGAGCAGTAAGAGTCTGTCCTTTGTGAAAAAATATATAAAAGAATTAATGCAATAATAATCAACCTATAGACCATTTTGGCAACCTAACTTAAGGTAGCCATGCACCATCTTTTGTGCCCAATTGTTAATTAATTTCGTTTAGTTTTGCATCAACGAAGGCTGCATGAAAATACCAATTGATTAAGAACGCGCGATTAGCAATGCTTAATTGAGTTAAGTTGTTCTTCCTCAGAACTGAGATATTACCTAATGACAATAGTAGAGGGATATGTTTGAATATATTACCTAAAATTAAAATTTCACGCGGACGTCATATTGGTGAAAGGACGGACAACCTTAGCTAGAGCAATTTCGCTTTTCGTCTAGCACAACTCTCTACGGCAGATTCCAATTTCGCTAGCCAAAGTAGCTGCATAGTCTGAATTGATTTCTTTAGAAATGTAGCGGCGGTTGAATCAAATTAATACCGACTGCATGACTGTTGCAATTAGAGAAAAGCGAGAAAACTTTATGCAAACCCTTACGCGCCTTGGTCCTAAATATTAATGAAATGCTTTAAGTGTAGAAAACAACCGGTTAGTATAGCTTGCGGGAGACATTTCGCTTTTAGCAAGAAAGCTTTTTCAGGCGGTGAACCAGTCGGGGTTTAGAACAGCATTTATAGCAATCTGGGATGATAATACCGACGAATGCGTGGTAGGCAGAATGTCATTCGAGTTATAGATCTACACACCGCCCCAAATAATGCTTGGAAATGTCACAAGTAGTCCGTATGACCTAGTCAAACTTGTAAGCCCTATTAACGATGGACGCAGAGAAGATTTAGTGTTAATTCTCCGGACTGGTGTGTTCCACCATAGTTCGGTCCCCCAAAGCAGGTTTAGGCTGGATTCGCCTCATCTCCTTTTACCGAACCCGGATCCTCTGTACAGGGGAATAATATAATAAGTTTGTCCGGAAAGTAGCAATGAAACCGTTTTGTTTGATAGTGTATATCCGAGGTACTTACAGAAACGCCAGTCGCGGGGACGTTTTATTCCTCATCAATGTGGTACAACCGAGTGGATTTGGACGGTAGGGTTTCATTATTAAGAGTGAACATTTGAGGCCAACCGTAGGATTCCACATTAAGAAAATACATATGGGTAGTTGTCCAAAAGAGCGAACGCTTTGCTCTACACTGGTGTACTTAAATAAACCACTTCCGCTGAAAGAGCAACCAATTGCGGCTAAAAATAATAGTATTAAAGGCTGCACGCACGTGTACTTTGGCCAAATCGCGAGAGAGAGCTAAGCAAAAGGATAGCAAAACTCAAGACGTATAACAAAGCCACCGGAAAACGATCTTGAATATATCGCTTCATTAAGGAGATCTGCAGCGGCGATGCACTCGCTAAATGAAGCTCAAGCGACCGATAATTTCAGAAGATTTTGTATGCTAACCGGCTTATGTAGTATTTTACTATGTTAAGGTTTCGCTTTTGAAGCAAATGCTTCTTCAAGCCAGGTGAATCGGTACCCAACTTGCTTAGGATTTTAAAAATAGTAAGGTGAAGATTGCATGAAATATTATAATTCGTTGGATAATAATGTTACACGTCAGTAGTTCAAGTATCGATTCTAGTGAGTCAAGAAGCATCGAGAGCTTCTCATCGATCCACGTCATTGGCGGTTCATATGGAGGCATACTTTCTTGCGGCTGCTGATTCACGCAGCGACCTGAGTTCTTGAGACGTCGCCTTTTTGACTGACCGGGTTAAGACTGTCTGCTGCGCGTTCGATAAATTAACCCATTCCAGACTGCTCACACAAATATTAGACTTAATTAACTCGATCGCTTCAGCAATCTACAGTTGTCTTATTTCTGGCAATCCCATCTTAGTTATCTCGGCATCTTCCAAATCAACCCCCTGTTCTGCGTCTATCGTGTGTACGATTACGGCTGAATATTTTAGTATGACCCTTTATTATGTCTCATTTCTTGGTTAAAGCGAAACGTGTCTCTTGTGTTCTGTTATGCTCATGCGAAGCTCTCTCACTATTTAACTTATATATACGTGGTTACAGTCTTAGCAATTGATCTTATAAACATAATTTGTCTTCTTATCACTTAGAAGCGGATCTTTCAAAAGCACAGCTTCTGACCCTTTAAAAAATAACTCTTATTTTCTCCCTGCCATTTATTTGCCTGATTGCTTCTATGGTTTCCAATTTAAATGGTAATCTCACCAGCACAATCCACTCGGTTATGCGTCGCGAAGGTGGATATGGAGCTTACAGCAACTTACGTTATATTAACAGCATCGGATATCCACTATCTATCAATTTGTTCACCGTCTCCTTACGAGAGGCCTTCCTGCACTTTTCCTCCGTAAACAGAGTCTGGATTCTGTGACATAGAGTAGATGCGATAGCAGCAATTACTCGTGTTGGATGACTCGAACTGTAATGCAATACCTCGTCCTTATCTGCGGGCTGTGATATATGGTCGACTTTAGCTCTCCACCGTTCCTATGCACTGGCAACCGAGGAACGGCAGTGTGTCACTACAAGATTCCTGTTGCAGAGTAACATTTCATTTCCGTTAATGGAGTTCTTACAGTTTAGCAACCCACCCTTCATATCCTGCTTTTATACGGCGATAACCTCGGTTTTACACATCTAGTTCTTCCAATAGTAGGTTGTTTGGCAGGTAGAACAGTTTTACACTTTTTTATACTACTTTGCTGGGCAGTATTCATGGCAGCCGCGTAGCGTTTTAACAGGGTTTGCAACGCTTTCGTCGGGTACTCTATAGTAAGCATCACATAGCCGCATACCAGTTGGAGGAACATGGAGCTACCTAACTACATGAAAGCAGCCCATAAGAGATCAACATGTTGTTTTGCCATGTTGGACGCCTTTATTGACTTCACTGACACGTCGAGGACCCTTTGCGTCAATACATCATGGTCTCGCTTCTGGGTGGCGGTCTTCGCATGTGGTCTCTTAGGTTACATATATAAGTTAGCTAGTGGTGCTCTTGTACTGTTCAGCACTTCTCCGTGTTAAACGAATGTATATTTGCCTTTGACGAGCACACGCGCACACGAGATGGCACAAGTGCAACTGCAAACCTGGAAGCGTTCCAAAAGATTTAATTTCACCGTAAGACTTTCGGAAGCACGTTCAAGCGTGGCGATTCGCTCTGGCTCAAAACAACTGTAACACCACCGACAGTTCCTGCGAAGCTCCAATGAATCTCGGAAGCCCCGCTTCTTGAGGAACATGTGTTGTCGAATCATGCGGTCTGGTGATCTTGGTTTCTCATTGGTTATACCGCAAATGACTGAAGCCCAATAGATGAGTCTCAGGCGCTTAAGACAGAGCCTGTTAGAGGCAGAAGCAATGTAAGGCGACGCACCATTTTCTAAAAACTCACTCGGAACCGGCCCGTTTCCTGTAATCCTGGTCTTGACTGCAGACGCGAGCTCCTGCGCCCGGTTGCCGGCAGCTAGTCGGCCACTTTTCCGCCGCTGCTTGCTAACAGACAACAGATAAGTTGTTGGTCGATATTACTTTTCAGTAGGGACTTGTCCGGCTGGCAACGTTCTCTCTATGCTTTACGTTGCAGATCTTTCATTCTTATTCGACTTTCATGTGGTGCCAAATGCGGAGGAACCTAATACCCTGAGCAGGAAGGAGTTTACATGCATATATGTAGCGCTAAATATTACAATGATATTTTGCAATTTGTATTTATATAAACAGAAAATAAGAATGGTTATTTTCAATGTTCAGCTTAGACACGTTGATTGTTGTAACCAGTGCAGCACCGCAGCAATTCTAGTGTAAATCTTATATATTGACCAGTATATGGAGTGGCACAGTGGACAACCTACTAATGCGTTCAACATTTGTATGGTCCTTTTCCATTAGATATACAATGAGGAAATCACAGTCTTCTCAGAGAGGCGGTCAGGATAGAGAGGTGCTTATAACCAGATGTTATGTTATATGATGGTAATTAACTTTAAGTGCACCAGCGCTACTTTAGTATAAATTGTAGTTGTTCACCAGTGTTATACAATGGATTTCAAATGGAAATATTTCCAAATTATTACAAATTTAAGTATAAGATTTATTTTGGACACAAAGCACAATACTAAACTTTGTAACTTCACCTGATTAAAGCCGAGTGAAAATTAATGTTAATAATAATAACGTTGCTTAAACACCATGGTGATCAGTTTGGTTGCTGCGCAGTGCAACACAAAGATCTCTTTCAATTCGAGCACTGGTTGTTTCGCATTTGCTAAACAATGAACTAAACTTCACTTATTTCTGTTGGGTTTTTCTCGACTTGACGAAAAATGTTAGACTGTAAAATGTCCAAAGGCGCATTTGGCGAGTTTGCGTACAAAAACCAGTTTGCGTGCTAAAACTAGGTCAACCATAAATCGCTCGAATTTCGTCCATTTATATTGCCCACGCAGCGCATCCGCCATTTGCTTTGCATTATTCGCTAGTATTTTAGACTTCCAACTAGTCTCTTGGGAGAATATTTTGGCTAGCGCTTTTAGGATAATTTAGCCTAACTTCACTGTGGTATTCATAGTTGGTCCCTTAGCTTGCTGAACACTAGCAAATTGGGTCAGCGAAAGCGCACGTAAACCAATTAGACAGGTTAGTTTATATGAAGGCAGCGAAACCAGGATAACTGCTGCATTTTCTTAATATATTCCAGAACTAAACAATGTAACGACACTCATAATATGTCTTGCTTAAACCTTCAGTTATGCTATCGGATATACTAGGACCTACTTTCCGTTACCTTCAACGAAGAAACATGAGACAATCGCAGTGGCCAACTAATTTTGCTGGTATGTCAAACTTGTTTATTTGAATATTTTAAAATTGGATCCTAAGTTGTTACAGTCAACATTCTCAGCTCAAGGTCGGAACGTAGACACGATATATCGCAGTCAAATAAGTTGAGTCAAGTATTTGATAGGTGCGCAAGGATATGCACTCAGATAAGGCGTTGCGCCGCGCAGTGTAATTCAGTCCTCCGTGGGGTATCCTGTTGAGTAATAAAAGCAAGAGTAAGGCTGGATATTCGTATGAGGCGAAGAGCCAGATACACTGTAGGCAGTCGCTGCATCCGCGATTGATAATACCTAAAATACCATAGTGCTGCATCTCGCAGGTTGGTCAAGTCGTCGTATTTTCAAAGAGAAAAGGTCGACTATAGTTTAATGGTTGGGCGCAGGACATGTGGTTGGATTTGTTATAAAAACGTAAAGTTAATGGTGTTGTAATAAGTAAAAAATACGAGAGTAGCCTACGTATTATGCCAAGATCCTGCGTCGCGCTTGATGCAAAAATCGTCCCACATTTCTAGGGGAAGATGGATATTGAACGTTGAGTTATGGATTGAAATTGGTGGGGCAAGTGACGCGAATTTAATCTGCTAATGATGACGACAGGTTACTCGGTTAGCTACATTGTCATTCGCCTATATGGAGAAATATCCACAAGACTACAAATCTGATACATATGTACTGGCTCTTCGCACCTTAAGTTTACGCTCCTTGTTGCATAGCATACATGTAAAATTGTTTTGCAGTTAAAAGGTTGAATGGATGGACTATATATATGGATCGTTTTTGAGAATAACAATAAATTTCTTTTTATGATATCGTGATCGGCATGAATGAAATTTATGCTGCAGCGAAGTCTTACTATTAGAGGCGAAACGTTTAACTGTAAAAGCTATTATTGACTGTTCCTTGAGCACCATCTGCATATTCTTATAAGTGTTGATGTAATGGACACAAGTGGGAAAACATTTTAAAAGTGCTGTAAGTTTGATTGGCTTCTGTGGATTTAATTTCATGTAGACTTCATGGATCATCTGACCCAGGTTATCTGATAACCACCAACAGGCCAAGAAGTTTAAGTTTTAGGAGCAGCGTATTCTGAGTCCACAGTCAGACAGTTACACACAGATGCGTTCATGGTTGATCTAAACTGACACTACAATTCTCAAATATATTTCTTGAATGATGATCGCCTTCATTGCAGAGAACATCTTCATCCATGTTATACATGGATTTTGAAATGAATGGCAGTTTTCCTGAAAAAGCATTCATTGCGATACTTGGTATATACAAACCAAATAATTAAAATAACTGAATAAAATCTTAACGAAACGCATTTGGTGCCTTTGAGGAAAATTATATTGTTTCTTTAGATTGTAACGGGGTTCAACACAATACACGCCTCCTTGGATAAAACTACCAGTGATTAGAAGTGGAAACTAGCGCTTGTGAATTAGAGTGACTATCTAAAATCGCTTATATGTGACAGATTACCCAGCAGTAGTGAATTGGATCCGCTTAATTGTGAGTGAAAACCGGTTAGATGTATATATTCCAGATGGAATCGCATAAAGGAATATACGTGATTTTAATGCTCTCCAGCGGATTTTGACAAAACTGTTATTATCGTGGGAAAGGATGATCAAGGAAGATCCCGCATGATATTGCCACCTATACATTAAAGGTCAGGACCTAGCCCACTCAGATAAAAAGCACAGAAACACGCACGCACATACCATGCGGATCAGTTTGCAAACGGGTTGCATATTCCGATGTTCTGTCAAATGTTAACTAAAAGTCATGTCAAAACTTGTTCTCCATAATGTGGGTTCTGAGCAATATAGAGATAACGTTCTCATGTATGTGCTTTATTTGGCCGGCGTTAGTATCCGGATTTGCCTGTCAATATGATTTAATGGGGACAGTCACAGGAGGCCTTTGCCTACAGATGGACCATGGGTGGCTTACGCTGCATCACCCAGTTACACACACACACCCCATATCATGTTTAAACACGAAGGAATAAGACCGGGAGGCTTGTGAATGGGAGCCAGGTTTCATCAACGGAGCCGGCCAACACTACTTCACAGGCAAACACAAGCACGTTATAGTTGGATAATCAAGCGCACACAAGACGGTGGCTGGACCGTAGTCCGCTCCACACTGAGTGTATGGAACCACTCTTCGAGCTTAACACGACCACAAGGACCGTGCATCCCGTCCCCTCCAACAACGACCAACTGTCTCCTGGAGCCAGTATGGACGAGGTAGTGGGTAATGGACAGGTAGGCACCTTGTCAACATGCACATCAAGTGCAGCCACACCGGGGAGCTCAATTAACATCTACTTCTGAAATACGAGATTTCTGATCACGCAGGCAAACGTATCATATTAGAAA
>OX104064.1:218947511-219019396 GCA_944474145.2 Dicrocoelium dendriticum
TATAAGTAGTGCGTATTACACGACACCGCAACTGTTAGCATTTCGGAGAACCAAGACTTCTGCGAGTTGTGCTGAACTCTATGACTGAAGTAGAATCAGTAATACTGTCAACAGTTAGTCTCATAGATGAACACTGCTCCATCAGTATCTTTCCATACATCCCATGGGGCGAGCGTTATCGAGTTAACTGCACCTTATAGGACTACCGGAAGGAAACTTCAACCTATAACCATACTTTTTCATGGGGTTCCTGAAATTGAAGCTTGTGATGAGCATGAAGTAACAAACCAGGAAAGAGAACATGGTGCTATATTCGTGAAACACTCTGCTTGGATGATGTGTTAGCGGAATCCGTGTCACGACTGCCTAACTCAATGAACTATAAAGGAATTGGCCCGAGAGTGTTGAAGTGCTCTTTCAGTCAAAACAATTGGCAGCGTTGATGCAAAAAGCTGGTACATGTTCCGTTTCAGGCTACCAACTGAGGTTCAGCAGAAGACATTCAACGATATACCTCCTAGGGATGATATGTCACTAAAAGAACCAAAGGCGATGGGATCTATGGAAGAAAAATGCACCATTAGTATGACTAATGAGCCCAAATACCCTGTTGAAGATGATATTCACCAGACACCTTACACTGGACCTAGAAGGTTATACACGGGACTAACTACAAGGACGACGAATAACACTTTAAACCCTTTACGAAGTACATATCGAAAAAGCGATTAGCCGCCGGCCACTTACTTGTCGGCGAAACTTCACATATGAGTTAACGAACCATCGAAACATTGCTTACATCTGAAACTTTCATGAATGTTCACTAATGCCGAAGGGCTCCTCATTAAAATTACCGAACTTCGACTACGTCAGGTTGAGAATGTTTGGGACCTAATTTATATTACCGAAACTAGGTTGCACCAAGCGGTGACTGATGCTGAGGTTGAAATGGCCGGAATATCACTCATCCGGAACGACTGCCCCAGCAGAGGATGTGGGGTCCAACTCTACTACCGCAGCGATCTACAATGTACAATAGTTGATGATCTGGAAACACACGTTACCTGCTCACTCTGGTGCCGTCTCCGACTAAGACACAACGGCACATGTCCATAGCTGTCGTTTACCACCCCCAACCTCCACTCCGGAAATGGATTCCTTCTTGGTCCGTAGGCTGAAAAGAGTAACACGCAATAGGTACAGCCACATTCTCATCTAAGGGGACTACAATCTGCACAACCTGGAGGTTTTGGCCTCGCCAATGAACAGTTAAAAGCAGACTTGCATGAACTGATCACTAATATTCCTTTGTAAAATCATGTCATTACGCCCACTAGACTCAGGACAGCAAACAAACCGTCCATGTTAGACCTTGTGCTCACAAACGAATAGCTCTTGATAGACAAGTTATTGATGGATAGTCCATTAGATCTCAGTGACCATGTAGTAATAATGTTTAACTAGGTGTGTTATCCAGAGTATCCATCTGAACACTCGGAACTAACTCATGCAATCACACGCCACCACGTACTGAAAGAATTCGTCGATGCAGCTGCCTGGGAATTCTCAGACAAAAGTCCCTTTGACAATGTTTGGGCAGAGTCCGTTAATAGATTCAGTGACATCATCAACAGAGCATCGTGGACTACGCCCTTTCGTCCCACAAAAATGCCTTCATTTCTAAGGAGCATGACTCGCAAATGCCTGGCGATAAGAGGTGCGTTAACGCGTACCTACAAATTTAATCCTGACTCAGAGACTTGGGGAAATTTCTTGATCCATCACATCAACTGCACTGCACTTGTCCGTGGGGACAAAATAACTTATCAACAGTGCCTAGCCGAAACAGTTAATGGCAAACAACAAAATGCTATATAGGCATGTCAATAAGCTTCGTACAGTGAAGCATGGATCACTCTACTTTTTACGACAGGCGGTGGAGTACAAAGCGCTGAAGAAGAAGCTTAAGACCTGCGGCTACAATGCGCCCCAATTTTTGAACTCGCAACCATTACTTGTCTCATAATGTCACGCAAATTACCGACACCAGTGTTTACAAATATACTTTTCAAACCATCAATTTGTTGAGGAAGTTACTCTCTGTGCATGAGAATAATTCTCCGAGAGCAGACAACATTAGCCCGAATGCACTGAAGGCTGTGGCCACAAAGCTAGCTGAACCGCTCTCACAGTTCATTCAAAGGTGCTTTGATGATCAAAAAGTCCCCAATATGTGGAAGTGTGCCAATATCACCCCTAATTCTTAAGGCACTAGCCGTTCAGATCCTGCAAACAATCGTCCAGTGACTCTCCTCCATGTGCCCGCAAAGGTGATAGAAGCAGTCGTGGCTGAGGCTTTAATGGACTAACTGGAAAAGTGCAACATCGTGGTACGGGAACAACATGGCTTCCGTCAACACCGGTCATGTTCCACCAACCTACTGATTGCACGAGGCAGTTGGAAGGAAGTAGCCGATGATGGGGTCGGAGTCGACGTCATCTAGCTGGAATCCTCCAAAGCTTTCGTCCACCTTGATCACCGCATCCTACTTCAGCGGTGTCAGAGTTAAGGAATGGGAGGTCTTGTGCTTTGTTGCATTGGCAGCTTCCTTTACCAACGGAAAGTCCAAGTACGTGTCAGGGGATCACTAACCCAATTGAGGTGGAATGTGGTGTTGCACAAGTCTCAGTGCTGGGACCGCGCTTATTCCTTTTGTTTATCAACGACCTGGCATCAGTTATCTCCTCAAATTTCCTGATTTACGCCAATGACGTCAAGATATGGGGGGCGATTAGTAACAAGCCAGATCACGATCGGCTCCAATATGACCTACATTGCATTTACGAATGATCAAAGAGGAACATGCTTCAAGTTAACATAGCTAAGTGCAAGATGATACATCAGCCGGTGAGCGCTTACAAGCTTGGAGACCACACCTTGGCGAAAGATTCTCAGGAGCGAGACCTGGGTGTATTGATACAATAAGACATCGGGTGATCAAAACAAGCAGAGAAAGCGATGAGAACCGGCAATCAACACTTCGGCTTTCATTGCAGATACTTCGGTCGGTTTGAACCCTCAAACGTTTCCCAAATGCTTAACACCTACGTGCGACCGCAAGTGGAATATGCTATTCAGCCGACGCAGCCTTGGCAGAAACAGGATCTTTATGCCCTCGAGACTCCTCAGCAAAGGGCAACCAAGATCATCTGGGGCCTCTTTCATCAGCCCTATCAGCTTAGACTGAAATCTCTAAGAATGTACAGCAGTTGATATCAGGTTTTTCTGGGGATCTCATAATGGTCTACCAGATTTTGAAGAATCTAAACCACATCTGTCGTCCGCTGCTGGAATTGAACCACAACACTAAACTAAGAGGTCACCCTCTGAAACTGACAACTCCGTATAGCAGGTTTAAATTCCATAGAAATTTCTTTTCCCAATGCGTGTGTGAGCCTTGGAACGCCCTCCCTAATTATGTCGTCTCTCTCCCAATTTCGCGATATTAAAAAAAAGTGTGGACGCCACATTGTCTCACTTACATTTCATTACTGACTTGTTAGCCAAGGGTTACAAAATGCAATCAAACGGTGTCATGCAGGACGTCTTGCCCATGGATTTATGGATTTATACTTTTAATACGCAAACATCGCTATTCCGCCTAAGTCTATGATGAGTCCACCACAACGCTTTTCACTGTATAATGGATTTGATTTTCGCAATAATTTCCATCCTACGGGACTTGTTAGGCAACGGCTTTTTACCCGTAAGAAACCATTGTTCAATTATTCTATACAGCTGCATGTTTCTCGCATTATTGATGGTGGGATACAGTGAATCGCATCTTCGGGTTAATCGTACTTTCTCGGTGGCAGTCTTCATTTCTTTCACAATGTATTCAAGTATATGGCATTGACAGCAACTGTTGCCGACAAATCGGTCCTAGAACTTGAGCGACACTTGCGCACTCAGTTCAAAGCAAAAGTTAAAGTCGGATAAGCTGCTGAGCTATTTACAAATGGTTAGACAACAATTTGGTTACAAAACTAAGCAATTATCCAGAATAAATTATACACAATAATTTTGGCTCTGAACCACAGCGTGCTGTCAAGCCAGACCAAAAAACAGCAACTGCCTTCCGATAAACAAACCGATACGGAGCGGCTCCTGTGTCATTCAGAGTGAAGCGGAAAGTCAGTTGATTGGTCAATGAACAATGCACATGGAACACGTGTGAGTAGGTTGGTACATATAGCCTAGGATTACTCATAAAAATGAACATTGATCCGAAAATAGGATACAATTTAAGGACTGAGAGAATTTCGGTTGCTCAAGTGACGAGGGAAACGTGAATGTCTGGATGATCGTTCGCGGCTGACAGACAAGCAAACTAAGTACGCACGTGTGTCATGTTTCGGTGGAATCCGATAGACTATAATTTGTCCGTTACAATACCCCTTCTTAATTACTCCTAGGAATTTCTCATTGCTTGAATTTAATTCTTGCGCTCTAGTTACCCTTGCCCTACTCCGAATCAGCAGTGCTATCATTTGCTTCCTTATCCCTTTCACTACCACCAAGCAAGCAAATTTGCTGAAGGTCTCACATAACTGAACCATTCTCCTCACGGCTCCAACCATCAGTGAAGGCAAGGGAAACGACGCTTAACTGTTATTAATTATAAAACTAGCAGCACGAAATCACTCACTCCTTCCAGACGTAACACATCCACAAAGCAACCAACATTAGCAATGGTACCACCTGCAAAACATTTCGCCGACGTCCACTCCACAACAGCAAGTAATAATTTATCTGTCGCACCACACTAGAAGCCAACCAGTAAGCTAGTGTCACCCACACCATCATTTTTTAATGATCGCACCTGCTCACGCCTCTTTCGGTTGCATGTGTTCCATTCGATGGATATACAAATCAACAACCTCCGTTTGCGCAGATTTGCACGCAATATCAATGGATCCATCCCCCGCCATCTCACTTACCACAGCTCTTCCAAATTGTTCACTCAAGCCGCCAGACACAGATACACCTCTATCAAAGTGTCTCACTTTCATCAAGCAGCAACAGTCAAGCGATAGTTCATACAAATCCGATAACCGCTTCAAGATTCCCCTTCATGCACCCCAACTCTGACTCCAGTGCGGCACGCAACAAATCTCCTCTGCTTTTGTCATGCTGCAACAACACCAACTCGTATTCCTCCTATAGTAACAATGAATTACTATTGCGCAGCGCTGCATCAATAGCATCCAACCGCTATGACAACGTATTACTACGCTGATATTGAGTGAACATTACAGTTAATACGTCCGCAAATTCAGCTTTCGCTAAGTCCAGTGCCACACTAGACCCAAAAATACAAACTAAATCCGTGCCCACCAACGTCGTTCTGTAACTGCAGCTTCGCACACTCCCCACGACAGACTTGAAGCTTCTCGCGTATACCCTCATTCTCCGAAAGCGCAAAACACGGATTACCTCCCATGACCCAGTATCGTGCTCAGCTCGCTCACTCGATCATTCGTTGCAATATATGCACACGATGTATCTACACATACCGTTTCAATAGCTACCACAGCCTCACACACTCGTATGTGGTCCGACCGAGGCACAACCAACTCCTCGTTTAACGCACTTTACAAACTACAAACAGGCCTCCCGTTAGCACACAACCATAATACGTGTGCGGTGAAAGACTGACAACTTGTATTCTCGCTTCATGTCCGCAAGTCAACTCTAACCATGCTTAGCATAATACAATTGAAGAAACACCCTTGCCATACCAATCGCTACTTGATTCTGACCCGCCACTCGCCCACCAAGGTATACACGATACGCCTCAGAGCACTTCAAATGAGTTGTCACCACTACGGACTGGCAAGCCTTTCCAGAATCGGTCTCAAGAACTGCTGCATATGCCCCTTCGGACTCAATTAGCACTCTGTGCAACACTATACCACGAATCTCACGCATTGACAACCGTAACTCTACCTCACTGTTCATGTACAGCTTATCACGCGACGTCGTCTCCACTGATAAACGCTCCTGAAAGCCGTCCAATTAACCCGCAAGAATTTTAACCGTTTGGACTACCAACTCGAATAACCGCTTCACGATTTCTCAAAAATCCACAAACGTCCTGATTAACAATCGGCTGCACTCAGTCTACTGCAACGTAGGCCATAACTCAGACAGCAGCTCAAACATCTCACACTCCAACTGTTCCATCTTTTCTTGCGCCTGCGACGAACAAGTCTTGATTTCATGAAATTATCCACCTTCTGTAGCGGACATCCTAACACTATACATTACAATTGCATCTACTACCATTTTCGAATGATGTTACCGGCTTCAGCGCATCTCCAATACAAAACACAGTAACGGGCAGCAGGCATTCATTATGCAAACTCTGCACACCAACTTCGTGGCCACCAGTTGATATTGTATCCGATCCGGTCTTCGTCTTACTGGCACCTTCCCACGAGCATCAACTACCGAACAAGAAGTTTCGCAATTCTTCGGCCAACTTTGCTAATCACACTGGATATGCTAAATAGGGGCGAAAGACGCTATTTTGCTTTCTACCGGCCGAATCATGGTTCAGCCCAAGGGAATTGTCGCCCCAAAAGAAGAATTCCTACTTTTGACTCGCTACTTGTCAACGGGCAGTCGATATATCAGCTCCGATTAATAGTCTCACAACGGTTAAGTAAAATCTTCTCATATTCCACATCTTTATGCTGAGACCAGCGACGAGAAGCGTTTAGTTAGTCGTCTTGACAGTTTGTAATTTCAACTGCTTAGGGGAGTAGGCCTGAGCAGTATAACTTGCATAAATGAGATCAAATTGAAACGGTCATTACTCACGTCGATCAATATCACTTCGGTCAAAGTTCGGATCTCGAACGACTCAGCTGAGAGCGTTAGTCCAATCACGCGTAGAAAATGTTCCTGAGCCAACGTGACATCTGACACGGTGTCTAACAACTCATAGTTCTCAGCAGATCCTAAAAGGCTATGTAGGCGTCCGGGTAGAATGCGAAGTTGCACCGCTTGTTATGAACCGGAGGTAGTGAAAGATCTGCTCACCTTTAGCTAGGGTCATCCTTCTCTTTCAGATGCTGCAGTGGGTGATGGCGTTCGCTGCATTCCACAGTACTACATGCATATTTTGACATGCAAAATGCAGTCAGGTGGAACCGGTCAAAGCATTTTAAAATCCTTCCTTTTTTCATTATTTTCCATCAAGCAGGTACACCGATAACCAAAAATCGCTTCACGAAGCGGTGCTGTGTTGACTGTCACAAACTAAACATTATCCTCCGGTTTCACCTTAAAATTTTGTACTGACCGATCGTGGGCTACTTAACTTTACATGTTGTGATTAGTAGATATCGAAACTAGACGGTCGCATATCAATCATCCATGCCATACGGTCTAAACTACTACGCATAATGCGAACTTCAGAAGAGACAAATCCACATAGGTCCTTTACCAGATTTCCCTCCTTTCCTATAGAAGATCTTTAGCTGTCCGTGCCCATCTAACATTCAGACTTCTTTGCAGAACATGTACAACGCCATCGACGGTTGCAACCGAGTCAAGGTCAGCGAGGAACCCCATCTGAATTAATGCCATTTGGCAATTCTCCATCTTCCGCGAGAGACGGAAATGGCTTCATTTTGACGAATGAGTGGTTATGGAAGTTACAACAACCCAGTATTTAGTGATCCAGAAACCGCTTGCCTATGACCAAATAAATATTGCAAGATTCATTTAGCCTTCCCACAGACCTATTCTGGTGGCAAAATGGTACACTCAATGAAAGTTTCTTTCGCCCGATCACCATAATGCATCAAATAGAAAAAAACTGACCACCATCTCGCATGCGCTACTCTACAAAAGATTGAAACTGTTTCATAAATTTCCAGTAAATGTCAGGATTGGCATGAAAATATTCGACTTCTACCTTTGGTAGGTCCAGATGACAAAATGAGCAGTGGTTTTTTAGCAGCCTTATATATAGTTACGTGTTCGTGTGCAGTGGCATTGCTTGCTTCAATAAACTAGGCGTGCCTTTCAAATCAGTAACGGATACCATCACACAGCTCGGATAAACCGTTACTGAGCTTGCTCTCCTCTATTAGCAAACGCCTATAAGGTTTGTATTCAGCTTTGGCCATCAACCGCTATTTTTCTTTTTCCTTCGTTTCAAATCCATTTCTGAGGCTTTAGAAACAATACTACCGCTAGATCAATGACTAACTCGCAAACTAAGTTGAATAACTCGTCATCCGTGGCAATAGCAATCGGTTCGACTTGCGGGATATGATCAATGTTTTTGGGTTTCTTGCTAGACGGCTTCCATCTCGATTACATTGATTTGTATCTGCGAAAAACAGATAATTCTGAGATGTTTAAACAATGTCATCGACAAACTGGTCGTGGAACTTGAGCAACACTTGGCGAACCCAGTAAAAAGCAAAGTCAAAACCTGGAGAGCTACGATATTATTTACAAATGGTCATACGATAAGTGAGCAAAAAAGCTCAATGAACATCCAGAACAAATTTTAGACAATAATTCAACTCTGAATTGCAACATGCTGTCAAACCAGTCAAAACGACGGCAACGGCCAATCGATACGCAAACCTATACCAAGCGGTGCCTGTGTCATTCAGAGTGGTTCAAAAGGAAGTAATCGATCGACTGTTAGTTCATCAAGAAAAAATGTACTATGTCTTATACCTCCAAACATGCACATTCTCAGCAATTACAATAGCAATGCTGATGTGCTGAATGACTGGAACAGTACAAAATTTATAAGAAATTAAATTGTCATATAGATAAAGGTGTTTGTGTCATGTAGTAGCCGCATGCCAACGGTATTTATAACTTTCTTGGAGTCGACAAGTACACGTGAATTACTAGTTAATCTTTTGTTAATATATGAAGAGGTATAAAAGAATAACACTTAAATTTGATCCAATTGAAGAGAAGATATAGCTCGTGAAAGAGCATTATGTTGCGGGTAAAAGCGATTAATCTGGACATAGGAAGAAAGATGCATGCAAGATTTATAAGTTCAGGAAAACCAAAGCATCTGGAGACATTCAAGTTGAGCCCCTAAAACTGAAGTATGTCTTATTGACCGCACAACTTCTTATTCAATTACTACTCTGTTAACTGACAATCTTTTACCCGCCTATATTTTAATCTTGTTTCCCTCAAAATGGAATTCGTTTATATGACTACACCAATTTAGCGATCCACAGGGCAGGCTGTAACAGCCAGTGTGTCAGTCGTTTTAAAAGTTTATCAAATAACCGTATTCTCCTGCAAAAGCTTGATGCTAACTTAATGACTGAATTATATTGTTCCCAAATTTTGTTTGGTTAATTTCCTTTTTAACGGGTTTCACTATAATGATCAACCATTTGGTCTTTCCAAGATTGTCTATATTCTCAGGTTGCACTCAACTTACTTATTCGGTTTGTACATCAAATTTTGCTTAAATACAAGCTTATTTACCTGTAAAGTTAGAGAGATAACCAGTTGAATGGAATATTTTATGGAAATTGTTACACATCGCATTCATCACCTTTGGAACCAACAACGAATCCTTAACAATGCAAATGCTACATTTAGCTAACGTACTTTAATGTGATTTCGCTATCAAGTATGCAAAAATGCTCGGATCTGGGAATAATTTGTGGCAATCAAATTTGACATGCTGATTGATGGAATGTATTCATTAGCAGCGGTATAAAAGTAATTAGCCAATAAGTGTTGAAGCATATTCAAGTGTACCCTGTTGGTTAATTCATTTTATGTCTCTAGAGAGAAAGTGTTGGTCAATCCGTGCAATGTCACCTCATTAATGGTGGTGATTTCTTGATTGGTCAAATATTGAATTGTGGCAAACTACATATTTTGAATATAATCAGATCAGCGGGTACTAGGTTTAATGTGTAATGATACCGTTTTATTGTTAGCACGTGGCTATAAAAATGGGGCTTTTACAAATGCTATCAATTCTCCCGCCAGTATTCAGGAACTAAAAATCGTCTTCGATTGTTCGAGCACATGGTTATGATGTGCCTAATGAAATCACGTTGAGTGACAATGTGTGTTACATACTAACTGTGTGGTGAATAACTTCGACTTAAAATGCTCTTCAACAAACTGCAATCAATACATACATCTTTTGAATGTTCAATGTCCTGTTCATTTTAACGGGTTACGTTTTACTCGTATGCTTTAGTGTCAATATATTTGCATTGCATATCGTTTCTGCTTATCTCATCTCACGCAGTATACATTTTCAATAAATAAATATTATGATGCTTTTCCAACGATAAGTTTAGTTAAATTCATTATAAATATTACTTGCTGTTTCATCTTGAAATAGTTAATATAAATCGTAAAACGCCATGGCTAGCATATTAGAAAAAAAAGTTATATATATTACAAGTAACCCCTTGTTATAGCAGTGTTTGCCCTTGGACAATAAAGGCCATTGTAACTTTGTTTACATAGCTGTAGTTAGTCGATAATTTTACAAAAGTCCATGAGCTCCTCACTTTTCAACACTAATAAGTCAGCCTGCACGGACGTTCTCTCTTGCTAAAAGTTTAATAAATGTATCATAATTATTAAAGCGTTAAGCATTATGTTCAGGTTTTTGCTTTATCCTGCTCTCACACCGTCTAAGTTAAATCCTGTGAATTTTCTCCAGATATTTGAGCCACCAGGCAGTTCGATCCTAACCACCGTTTAAATATTTATTATCAAGAAAATGTTACCCTGTTTTTGTTGACTATAAATCGTTTACACGTGTCAACTAAAATGACGGCCAAATGTCCTAAATTGACCAATCTTTTACCATGCGATTCACGATAAGGATTTTGATGCTTGGTTTCCTAAGTGTCGTTTGGTTTTACCAGGTTCGCCAAAGACATTCAGTTTTATACTCACTGCGAATTCATAGACACTTTCCATCAATTTTTATCAAATAGGACCCGTCATAAAAGCGCAACAACCTGATTTTTATGTCCTTAAACATAAATACTAATCCTACAGCTATCTAATTATCAGTAATTGACTTATTTATGTACTTGCCACCATGATTATCGGCCAACAGTATAAATAGATCAGTTGTACATAAATTATGGTCATGTAATTTTATACTGAGACCAAACCAAGCGCAGTGGATTACAAAAGTGGTTCGTACAAAATTTCCTCTGAACAATTCTTTTAAATGCAAATGGCAAAACCTTACATCATTGTTAAACATTCTCAACATATATAGCATGTAATTTTGTATATTGTTGCCATCATATTATGCATTTGATTTGGCTACCTTTTTGCGATTCCTCAGGTTAGGACTAATTTCCTTATTTGACTTCAGATACCGGAGTGTCAGTGTCAAAAATATGGGTTCACTTCAGAAATACCTCCACATTTTAAATGATATGGTGAGAAGGATATGTTGGAGAAAGAATAACGGTTTTCTAAATGGGAAGTTTTATTTATGATAATGAGCATCGTTATGGTGGGGCTACCCTAATCAGGTTAGCACACCACACTTCTCATCCTTGATGGCAATCATTATTTGATGTAGCTTATATTTTATTTCCGCTAATCCATGCTCGTCATGGAGACCTGTAAGCATAACATTGCTGGCTGAAGGTCAGGCACGTAAATTTTTGAGGTGCTGAAATAAGATGTTTTCATTGTTTTTACTGAGCTTTGATTTTCCTGTCATAGTAACGTAATTATGTTTAATCTTATGTAATGGTTATAATATAATAACTAACCTGGTTGTGGACTTTTGATCAAAAATATCCGAGAGAAGTTACCTTAGTTACCCTGAATTGTGTGGGCAGTTGTGATAGTCTTATGGATGAGCAGGCGTTCTGAATCGACCATGGATAATCTTGTAAGTAAGGCTCCCACTAAGATTTGTCATTTGAGCTTTTTAGACGAAATTGTACTTGGTGAGCTTGAGGAATGCAGACCCCAATTTGTGCACCCGTATGAGGATAGACCGATCAGAATAAAAGGTTGTCTGCTTCCAATATCTAAGAACTTTAAACCTGCCATAACGTCATTCACCATCATCAGACTGTATTTAATGCAAGGTTGAAAGTTGACTGTATTTTTGACCGTGGATAGCGTATGTCGGACGGCTATTTCGCCATGCTTCGCAGGCCACCTTTTATGAGTCAGGAGTTTGTGCAGACCAGATTTTTAGGTTTATTCTTGTAAAATTTAGTTCCATATAGGATTCTAAATGTGTTTGTTGCTTATTAATGTTGTGCCCGTATATTTTACTTTTATATGTCGTGTACTTATCAAATTATAAACTGTGCCGTTAACATTGCAACGCTATCCATAATAGCGAAGCTGAATACTAGCGGCGTTATGGTTTGGCATTTAGGTAATGGTGTAACATACCATACCTGTCGTGTGATTTTTCACTTTCGAATTTTGCTGTTCTTTCAAAACATTTTAAATATCTATGTGAAATTCCGCATGAATTTATCCAAATTTTTTCAAAAATTTGCCAAGCTACTATGTAGTCAGAAACAGCCCAGAAGACGCGCCATTCTGTAAGACGAGAGAATCGTTCCATAGAGTGTCGTTTCTTGGTTTCATCCAAGCAAACTTAAATACAACCCTTCCTATTTTTGAAAGAGCCCACCTGCCCAGGCTCTCCAGAGCAAGTTCCACTCCTTGCTGTAGCCTCGGCTGGCTTGTCTGTGCTGTTATAGACCGCAAAATCCGCCTGAGCTTAGAAGACAGGCAAACGTTTTATACCCAGTGGCTAAGTGGGTAGGTATAAATAATCGGAAACCCAGCCACCTCTGATTTCAAAAGAAAGAACCTACCACCAGCTGCAGACTCTAAAGAGCGATGTCCATCTGTTGCTAGTGCCTCAGCTTGCGTGCCTGTGTTGCGTCCTACAAAAAATAAAATGCTTATTTGCGATTGCCTATTCGATGAAGCCCAATGGATAATAAAGCGAATCAAAAAAGAAGGGAGAACAGTCAGCAACCAGAGGCATTATAATCTTATGATATTACACGCGCCTCAATGGACGCATGCTAAGCATCAGGCTTGTCATGACGACCACGTCCAGTTACTGCACAGTCTGCTTAACAGACTGCTCGACGTTACTAAACATTGGTTGCGGGTGAAATATAGCATCTGCCTTGGAAGGAGTGAGGAGGGGAATTCTCGGCTTCGGCTAGTGACCATGTTTATGAAACGAGTCAGAGGCTGATACCATGCCGCCTCTGTAGGCTAAGTAATTAAATGTCTGTGTTCTCACCGATTTGCTTTCATCTAAAATAATGAATTTGAAGTCCGCGCTGACGGAGTTGAATCGACTAAGGAAACTGGAGAAACTCGTCTCCATATTTTAAAGGTACGGGTTGGTCCTCAGTTGAGCTGAATCCAGATACATTTGCCTATATAGCTTTGTGATTGTTCCTGGTTTCCGACCGCATACCACGAGTAACCATCAAAAATATTTGCAGTTGAATAAACAAATGTGACGTTGTATTTAGCTTCGTTGCATGTCGTCGTTCGGACGCACTGGAACTGGATGAAACCTGGTGAAATCCTGCGACCACTACCCTAGAAGTCTAGACAAGTGGCTACTCGTGCTTCAAGTGCGACAGACTATAAGATGATTGAGGCGGCGTGCTGTTATACCTTCCATCCTCGCGGTGCGAAAGACTGGTGCACACCTATCGCAGCGAAAATGGCATGTGTGGAAATATACGGTTCTTGATCCGCCTGAGTCAGTTGAACTGTTATGGGATGCTGTTTATCGTACCCGCTAAGTTGATATCTGGATTCTTTGCCGCACCGCAGACAACACAAGACTAACCCAAGCAATCTGTTTTTGGGCGATTTTAACTTCAGTCATTTACGGTGTGCAGACGTACATATTCCACCCGTGCACTGTGGAATGGATGTGCAGTGTACGGAGATAGTATTTTAAACTGAAGTAGCACAAACTTTCTGCCAACTAAAGCTGGTTGCACCGCATTCCGCTTCCTTTTGCTGGACTTACCACTAATCAGTTGCGCGCAAAGTATATATGAAAGTTAGATCGTGGAGCCGTTGGCAGATAGTGGCCGACCGATGTTGTTACCTAGCCCAGAGCTGTATCTGCCCTAATTGCTTCCGCCGTAGTCGTCTTATAGTTAGAGAAGAAGTAATTCCATGCATTTAATCGAGACGCCATTAAAGTATACTGGTTACTGCCACCGGATTCATAGGTTGAAGTATGTTACTCTTATATAGAATAGGGTGCAGAATCGCAATGCGCTCACTTCATACAGCTCAATTCTCGGGAAACTGAGCCAGTAAAGCCGTATTGCTTTGGCAGTGTTTATGATCAATTAGCTCAACATCGACGCGCACTGCGAAATAAATTTCTCGTTTATGTCTTTGAAGATGATTACGAGGCCTACACAAAGCAGTAGAATCTATGTAAGTTCGTAAAAGCGCGAAATGGCCTGTAGTACGTAAAGTTGCTTGCAACTTTAGTGAAAACAGTCCCCATGAATGTATGCTTAAGCAGAGAGGTGTCTGAGGCCCTCAAATGAAGTGGCTGTGTCAATGCACACTAACGAACAGACTCTGACGTCCAGCACTGAACGCGCGTCTACACTGGCAGAGCATTTGCCTTCGTATATACAAGTATGCATGTGAACGAGTTAAACGTGTGCAGCCCATATTGAACACAGTGGACTGGATTTCCAAGGGATGTCTGCAGTATACTCAACAGCATTGACGGTAGCAAAACTGAAGGAATCGATGGACTTCCCCCTTAGTTTAAAGTCGTTGCCTGTTATCATATTGCTTGACGTGAGGTATCTGTTAAAAATGGCCGTCCGATGGAGTATTGTTTAGCGACCGGAAATGCTCTGTACTGAAGCCCATTCCAAGTAACCGGAAGAAGTCAGGGGATGTTATCTAAGTTGCTCTTAGTAAATCCTAGGATAAAGTGATCCATTAGGTGCTGCTCAACAATCTAAGGACGCGTAGTGTTGGTGGCGCACTGCAGCAGTGGATCAGTTACTTCCATATTGGGAGAAGTTGACCGGTTTTTGGATGACCACATAACTGAAACATATCCACCCACTATCGGCGCACCTAAAGTTAAAGTATTGATACCAATTTGGTTTCCAATGCGCAACAAGTTAATTTTTCTTATTCTTTGATCACCCGGCGTAGTTATTGTAGACTACCTGAAAATTTGCAAGGTTGTTTATTCTCCGGACAACTAAGACGTTTTTCAGCGGGACCTCAAACTTCTATCCCGATGGTCTGTAGAGGTTGACCTACCGGTCAAGCCGTAAAAGTCCTCGATTATTAGCCTGGCGATGGCTTGCGTAAACCCTGGCCGACCACCGGATGCATCTCATCAGTTCTTTAATAGCTCTAGTCGTAGCCCCGCGCTGTGATCAGAAGTCTGTCGACAACGAGAGCTGCCTGTAAGCAAACGGGCAACTCTTGCTTTGGGCAATTAGACGCAGCGTCTGTACACAGTCTAATGATATTGTCACCATTTGTTCTCTTGCATGGTAAGACAAATGCTTGAGTACGATTCAACCACCTATTGTCTGATCACAATAGGTGAGGTGCAGAGACCAGAATGGGTTCAGCATGTAGCTAACCGGCTTATCCACAATTTACGGCGTATGTTGTACGAGGACCGAATTTGGAGACGAGGGCTCTACACAATGTCATATTGTCACCTTCGAGTCTATCTCCTTATGACACACCGGATATGCACCTAGGCTAAATCACTATGTTAAGGTCCCTGCTACACGATCGCGCACCAAGCGGCACATGCGGTAACCACCACAACCTTTGGCACCGGATCTAAATCGGATCGCTCAGTCTCTATGCTTAGTGTGTAGAGTTGTGAAATATTGTACTAATTCTTGCGGAAGACGCTAGTCTAGGCGAAATCCGTGTCCGAATTAAGGGGACTACTTGACACCGACTTGTAGACTAAAGGTATATAAAGGTTATAGCACCTGGATAAGCTGTAGGGCAGCTGGAATATGATGCCACCGCGTAGAGATGAGCGACATCATTTTCGCAATTGCCAGATCCATTTACAATAAAGCAAAAATGAATGTTTCTTCCATCTTTCTCTCATTGCGATTTCTTCAGAATACAGATAAAAGTAAGTTATAGTAATTCTCAAGGTTCCGTTTATTTATGCTCTAAATGTTTTAGGCTCCTTTAATAAAGCTAATTGCGCATGGATGTGTTATCAGCTGGATACCTAACGCTGCCCACCATCAAAAAACCCACATAAATTAAAACGTTGTTAGCAGGCAGTAGCATTTCAACCGAATTTGGGTACATGTGATAAACCCATTCTCCGCGAATACTAGAAATTAGTTAGATGTACATTTATAGAGTGACGATTGTGTTAAATTCGTGGTTATAAACCGTATTCTGTGAATTTCATGCATACACGCGTTTTACAACTTTTTTAGATGAAAATGATTGCGGTAGCACGAACCTACCAACAACTAAATGGCGTGACAATGCATATAATAGCGTAATTTAACTGTGGAATCCTACCACCTATTTCCAGCGGTTCTATGTCTCACGGTTTTATGCTAACGTAATTAGCAGGACGCTTATTGGGATTTCACTCTGGATGACCATTGCAATCGTCTCTCCTGTCTGATGGACGCCGGATTATCCAAAACCCTCAAGTGAACTTACATCAATGTTCATAAGGATAGACACAAATCCGCACTATATAATCGATTCAAAATCGCACGGTGATACTGTACAGACGTTCACAACCACAAACACCTCGGATATGAAAAATCCTCCTGCCCACTCTGTTTAACTGAGCAAAGACACTTCAAAATCCCGGCCATAGCGTTCAATTTCACAGACCATTTAACATACCACTGCGCCAATATGTGATGACATAATAAAATACAGGTTTTAGCCTTATTCCGGATTGTGTTGTGTAACTTTATTTACGGTGTAAAAAGTTGTTTGCATTCGTTTTGGACTTCATGCATAAATTGTATTATAAATGGCAGCGGATTGTAATGGGTACACAATTTCGATTCATTTTTGAATAGTTCCGTCATTAAAATCACTACCCCTTTTCTTTGTTGGAAGAGGAGATTTTAATTGTCACTCGAACACTGAAGGGAATTTATCGCTGACATGATAAGGTCCGCAATATTCCTTGATACCAATTTGAGCACCATAATGCGGTCATGTATTCCTTGGATAAGGGAGGTGTGTACGTAGGTTATTCAGGCAGCGTTGTTCGAACTTCTAAATGATGCAATTGTCTCCGTCCCGGTCTATTTGACAACATAACACGAAAAACTTGACTCGAGCCAAAACGAATATGTCAAAGTATCTGAGCACCGCGAAAAATCAGTTTAAACATGTGGACATTTGGCGACATACATTTGCGCAATGGGGCACACTATCTATAAGGATGAAAGTAAATAGTTACCTATTTAAACAAGAAAATTTTTTATGTGAATAATCAACGGGAAAAGACGAAACTGCAATTCGGGTTTTGGGACTTCAATATATTGAAGGAAAACTGTTTGCTTTACAATTATAAGCACATATCACAACGTAAAATCCAAATGGTGGATTCCAACTTTAGAGTTAGTATCGAGCGTCAATTAAAATGTGCCCACATTTTTCTCTTATTATGAAAAAGCGAAATTTAATTTGGCTTTCTTACAGGAGGCAATACTGTCCGCTTACAATATGCATATTCCAGTAACCTACTTCAATTGCAAAACACGTTTTACTCAAGTTTAGGCTATATCAGTCTTACTATCTAATGGATGACGCTGGATGCAGTGTCTTAATGTTTAGAAGAGCAATATTAAAATCTTGATAATTAGGATACTATAATGTGAGCACAAGCACATATTTATACTTCACAGTGAAGCCAAGCAAAAATCTAACCAAACGCAACAGGCTACTTAGTCACGGAAATTAAGATTTCTCTGCGTACTCTTTGTGAATATGAAGATTATGTCGACCACATTATTGCGAAGTAGAAACTCAATGATTACAAATGACTAGTTCAAATTTTTGCTTTTCTTTCAACTTTTTGATAAATGTGGTTGACCAAAACAAGGAAAGGGAACTTGATTCAATTTCGATTTTAAGTGCAAAACCATTGTTGTCTTTTGAAAGCGCCAAAGCTAAAGTTTACCAGATATTTGAACTGCACATTCCTGCATACTCCCTTGTTTTGCAGTGAAAGTAGGACAAGATTGCGTCCAGCTGATTTACTTTCCACGCTCTGATTTTATGTGATAAATCTCGCCTAAAAACAAGTGCAATTCAGCTGACATAAGACGTTTTGTGTGTATGTTTACTGAAGCAAAATCATCATTCGTCTAAAATGTTTGAGTTGTGATAGTAGGTCATAGGGCTAAACTAAGCAATATATAATTGGTTTGTCTTTTAGTATAGTTCCGTATATTAGGACTATTGATTTGGTGCAGAAAGTTTATCATCCTACTCCGGATGATGTCATCTATATTATTTACAACTACGTGAAATCGACTGTTCAGGAAACTGGAATATTTCGACTAAAGAATCGGAGCACGCCTTTGTGTAATTAGTCTCGTGGTTTTCATATTGTCCAATTTTACAGTAGAGAACAGAAAAGCCTGGCAAATTAAAATAGTAATATTTTCAAGATTAGGAGCACTGTATTAAAATACTTGGGATTTAATCACAATAGCTTCAAAATCGTATCGTTGTGTGTTGCAACTCTCGAGTATTTCGCATTTGCTTTTTCATATCACAGTGCGATTTTGAATGGATTATATCATGCGGATTTGAGTCTATCCTTATGAACATTGATGTAAGTTCACTTGCAGGGTTTTGGATAAGCCGGTGTCCATCAGACAGGAGAGACGATTGGAATCGTCATCCAGAGTGAGATCCCAATAAGCGTCCTGCTAATTACGTTAGCATAAAACCGTGAGACATAGAACCGCTGAAAATAGGTGTTAGGATTCCACAGAAAAATTACGCTCTTATAAGCATTGTCACGTCATTTAGTTGTTGCAAAGGTTCGTGCTACCGCAATTGCTTTCATCTAATAAGAATTGTACAGCGTATGTATGCATGAAATTCACAGAATACGGTTTATTATCACGAATTTAACACAATCGCCGACCTATAAATGTACCTCTGACCAATTTCTAGTATTCGCGGAGAATGTGTTTATCAAACATGTGACCAAGTTCTGTTGAAATGCTACTGCTTGCCAACAACGTTTTAATTTGTGTGGGTTTTTTGATGGTGGGCAGCGTTATGTACCCAGCTGGTAACACATCCATGCGCATGTAGCTTTATTAAAGGAGCATAAACATTTAGGGCATAAATGAAAGGAACCTTGAGAATTACTATAAGTTACTTTTATCTGAATTCTGAAGAGATGGTAATGAGAAAAATATGGAATAAATATTCCTTGTTACATCATTGTAAATGGATCGGGCAATTGCGAAGAATGTCATCGCTCATGTCTACGCGGTGGCATCATATTCTAGCTAACCTACAGCTTATCCAGGTGCTATAACCTTTACATACCTTTAGTCTACAACTCGGTGTCAAGTAGTCCCCTTAATTCTGACACGGATTTCGCCTCGACTAGCGTCTCCTGCAAGAATTAGTACAAATTTTCACAACTCTACTCTCTAAGCATAGAGACTGAGCGATCCGATTTATATCCGGTGCCAAAGGTTGTGGTGGTTACCACATGTGCCGCTTGGTGCGCGATCCTGTAGCACGGACCTTAACATAGGGAGGTAGCCTAGGTGCAGTATTCGGTGCGTCATAAGGAGATAGATTCGAAGGTGACAATATGACATTGTGTAAAGCCCTCGTACAACATACGCCGTAAATTGTGGATAAGCCGGTTAGCTACATGCTGAACCCACTCTGGTCTCTGCACCTCACCTATTGTGATCAGACAATAGGTGGTTGGATCGTACTCAAGCATTTGTTTTACCATGCAAGGGAACAGATGGTGACAATATCTTTAGATCGTGTACAGACGCTGCGTCTATTGCCCAAAGCAAGAGTTGCCCGTTTGCTTACAGGCAGCTCTCGTTGTCGACAGACTTCTGATCACAGCGCGAGGCTACGACTAGAGCTATTAACTAACTGATGAGATGCATCCGGTGGTCGGCCACTGTTTACGAAAGCCATCGCCAGGCTAATAATCGAGGACTTGTACGGCTTGACCGGTAGATAAACCTCTACAGACCACCGGGATAGATGTTAGAGGTCCCGCTGAAAAACGTCTTAGTTTTCCGGAGAATAAACAACCTTGCAAATTTTCAGGTCATCTACAATAACTACGCCGAGTGATCAAAGAATAAGAAAAATTAACTTTTGCGCATTGGAAACTAAATTGGTCTCAATACTGTAACTTTGGGTGCACCGCTAGTGGGCGGATATGTTTCAGTTATGTGGTCATCCAACAAACCCGTCAACTTTCCCCAATATGGAAGTAACTGATTAACTGCTGCAGGGTGCCGCCAGCACTACGCGTCCTTAGATTGTTGAGCAGCACCTAATGGATCACTTTGTCCTAGGATTTACTAAGAGCAACTTAGATAACATCCCCTGACTTCTTCCGGTTACTTGGAATGGGCTTCAGTACAGAGCATTTCCGGTCGCTAAACAATGTTCCATCGGACGGCCATTTTTTAACAGACACCTCACGTCAGACGATATGATAACAGGCAACGACTTTAAGCTAAGGGGGCAGTCCACCGATTCCTTCAGTTTTGCTGCTGTCAAGGCTGTTGAGTATACTGCAGATATCCCTTACTCAGAAATCCAGTCCACTGTGTTCAATATGGGCTGCCCACGTCTAACTCGTTCACATGCATACTTGTACATACGAAAGCAAATGCTCTGCCAGTGTAGACGCGCGTTCAGTGTGGACGTCAGAGTATGTTCGTTAGTGTGCATTGACACAGCCACTTCATTTGAGGGCCTTAGACGCCTCTCTGCTTAAGCATACATTCATGGGGACTGTTTTCAATAAAGTGCAAGCAACTTTACGTACTACAGGCCATTTCGCGCTTTTACGAACTTACACAGATTCTACGGCTTTTTGTAGGCCTAGTAATCATCGTCAGAGACAGAGACGAGAAATTTAGTTCACAATGCGCGTCGATGTTGAGCTAATTGATCATAAACACTGTCAAAGCAACGTGGCTTTACTGGTTCAGTTTCCCGAGAATTGAGCTGTATGAAGTGAGCGCACTGCGATTTTGCACCCAATACAATATAAGAGTAATGTGCTTCAACCTATGAATCCGGTGGCAGTGACCAGTATACTTCAATGGCTGCTCGATTAAATGCCTGAAATTACTTCTTCTCTAACTATAAGACGACTACGGCGGACGAAATTAGGGCAGATCCAGCTCTGGGCTACGTAACACCATCGGTCGGCCACTAGCTGCCGGTGGCTCCACGATCTAACTTTCAGATACACTTTGCCCGCAACTGGTTGGTGGTAAGTCCAGCATGAGAAAGCGGAATGCGGTGTATCTAGCTTCGGTTTGCAGAAATTTTGTGCTACTTCCGTTTAAAATGCCATCTCCGTAAACTGCACATCCATTCCACAGTGCACGGGTGGAATATGTACTTCTGGACACCGTAAATGATAGAAGTAAAATCGCCCAAAAGCAGATTGCTTGGGTTAGTCTTGTGTTTTCTGCGATGCGGCAACCAATCCAGATATCAACTTAGCTGGTACGATAAACAGCATTCTATAACAGTTGAACTGACTCAGGCGGATCAAGCACCGTATATTTGCACACATGCCATTTTCGCTGCGATAGGTGTGCACCAGTCTTCCGCACCGAGAGGCTGGAAGGTATAACAGCACGCCGTCTCAATCAGGTTATAGTCTGTCGCACTGGAAGCACGAGTAGCCACTTGTCTGGACTTCTATGATAGTGGTCTCAGGATTTAACTAGGTTTCATCCAGTTCCAGTGCGTCCGGGCGACGACATGCAACGAAGCTAAATACAACGTCACGTTTGTTTATTCAACTGCAAATATTTTTGATGGTTACTCGTGGTATGCGGTCGGAAACCAGGAACAATCACAAAGCTATATAAGCAAATGTATCTGGATTCAGCTCACCCGAGGACCAACCCTTACCTTTAAAATATGGATATGAGTTTCTCCAGTTCCCTTAGTCCATTCAACTCCGTCAGTGCAGACTTCAAATTCACCCTCTTAATTGAAAGCAAATGCGTACCAATACAGACAGTTAATTACTTAGCCTACAGAGGCGGCATAGTATCAGCTTCTGAATCGTTTCATAAAAATGGTCACTAGCAGAAGCCGAGAATTCCCCGCCTCACTCGTTCCAAGACAGGTGCTTTACTTCACCCGCAGCCAATGTTCATTAACATCGAGCAGTCTGTTAAGCGGGCTGTGCAGTAACTGGACGTGGTCGTCATGACAAGTCTGATGCTTAGCATGTGTCCGTTGAGGCGCGTGTAATATCATAAGATTATAATGTCTCTGGTTGCTTACTGTTTTCCTCTCCTTTTTGCTTCGGTGTATTATCCATTGGGCTTCATCGACTAGGCCATCGCAAAGCAGTATTTTATTTTGTTTAGGAAGCAAAACAGGCACGCAAGATGAGGCAGTAGCAACAGGTGTACATCACTCTTGGGAGTCTGTAGCCAGTGGTAGGTTGTTTCTTTTGAAATCAGAGGTGGCTATGTTTCCGGTTACTTGTACTTACCCACTTAGCCACTGGGTATAAAACTTGTGCCTGTCTTTCAAGCTCAGGCGAAATCTGCGGTTTATAACGGCACAGAGAAGCCAGCCGAGGCTCCCTCAAATAGTGGAACTTGCTCTGGAGAGCCTGGGCAGGTGGGCTCGTTCAAAAATAGGGAGGGTTGTTTTTAAGTTTGCTTGGATGAAACAAAGAAAATACAATATATGAAACAATTCCACCGTCTTACAGAATGGCGCGTCTTCTTGGCTGTTTCTGACTACATAGTAGCTCGGCACACTATGAAAAATATTTGGACAAATTCATGCGGAAATTTACGTAGATGTTTAAAATGATCTGAAAGAAAACCAACGTCCGAAAGTGGAAAATCACTCGACAAGGATGGTATGTTACAGCATTAGCTAAATGCCCAACCATAATGCCACGGGTATTCAGGTACGTTATTACTAATAGCGTATCAGTGTTAACAGTACAGCCTATAATTTGATAAATACACGACATGAAAAAGTAAAATATACGGGCGGAATACTAATAAGCATCAAACAAATTCAGACTCCTAAATGGAACTAAATTTTACAAGAACAAACACAAAAATCTGGTCTGCACAATGTCAGGACTAATGAAATCTGGCGAAATAGGCCGTCCGACATACGCTATCCACAGTCAACCATACAGTTAACTGCCAACTTTGCATTAAATACAGTCTGATGATGTTAAATGATGTTATGGCAGGTTTAAACTTTCTACATATTGGAAGCAGACAACCTTTCATTCTGCTCGGTCTATCCTCATACGGGTGCATAAATTGGGGTCTGACATTCCTCAAACTCACCAAGTAAAATTTCGTCAAAAAGCTCAAATAGCATATCTTAATGTGAGGCTTAAGTTCAAAATTATCCATGGTCGATTCAGAACGCCTGCTCATACATAAGAGTATCACAACTGCCCACACCATTCAGGGTAAATAATGTAACTTACCTCGGATAGTTTTGATCAGGTGTCCTCAACGAGGTTATTTATTATGATATAATCAAAACGCAAGATAAAACATAATGACGTTACTTTGACACGAAAATCAAAGCTCAGTAAGAACTATGAAAAAATCTTATTTCAGCACCTCAAAACTTTACGTGCCTGACCTACAGCCGGCATTGTTATGCCTGCAGGTCTCGAAGACCAGTATAGATTAGCGGACATACAATATAAGCTACATCAAATAATGATTACTATCAAGGATGAGAAGTGTGGTGTGCTATACTGTTTAGGTTAGCTTCTCCATAACAATGCTCATTATCATAAATAAAACTTCCCTTTGAGAAAACCGTTGGTCTTTTTCCAACATATCCTCCTGATCTCTCACCCAATCATCTAACCTGTGGAGGTATTTCTGAAAGGATCCCATATTTTTGACATTGACTATCCGGTATCTGAAGTCAATTAAGGAAATTTGTCCTAACCTGTGGATTCGCCAAAACGTAGCCAAATCAAATGCATAATACGAAGGCAGCACATTTACAACATTACATGCAACATATGTTGAGAATATTTAAAACTGTGCAAATATTTGCCATTTGCATTTCAGAGAATTGTTCATAGGAAATTTTGTATTAACCACTTTTATAATCCACTGCGCTTGGTTTAGTCTCACCATAAACTCACATAGCCATAATTTCCGTGTAACTGAGTTATTTATACTGTTCGCCGATAATCGTGGTGGCATGTACACTAATAATTCACTTACTGATAATTAGGAGCAGTAGGATTGGAGGTTTGTGTTGAGGGGAATTCAAATCAGCTTGATGCGCATTTCTTATGGGTCCTGTTTAGAAAAATTGATGGAAACTGTCTATGGATTCGCAGTGAGTATAAAACGGACTGTGTCTTTGGCTAACCTAAAACAACCAAACCACACTTAAGAAACCAAGTGAAACTATAGCGTCAAAATCCTTATCCTGAATCGCATGGTTAAAGATTGGTCTGTTTATATATTTGACCGTCATTTTAGTTGACACGTGTAGACGATTTATAGTCAACAATAAGAGCTTACAAGTTTCTCGATAATAACTATTTCAACGACGGTTAGGATCAAACTGCTTGTTGGCTCAAATATTTGGAGGAAATTCGTAGGATTCGCATTAGACGGTGTGAGAGCAGGATAAAGCAAAAATAATGAACATAATGCTTAACGCTTTACTACTTATGATTAATTTAATAACTTTTTAGCAAATGATAATGTCCGTGCAGGCTGACTTCTCAGTGCTGAAAAGTGAGGAGCTCATGGACATTCGTAAAATTATCGACTAACTGCAGAGATGTCACACAAATGTACCATGGCCTTTATTACCCATGGGCAAACACTGCTATAACAAGGGTTATTTGTAATGTATATACATTTTGTTTTTTAATACACAAGCCATAGCCATCTGCACTTTATATTAACTATTTAAAGAGGTAGCAACAAGTCAACTTTATAATAACTTTAACTAAACTATTCGTTGGAAACGGGTAATAATATTTATTTATTGTAAATATACATTGCGTGAGATGAGATAAGCAGAAACATATGTCATGAAACAATATTGACATTAAAGCATACGAGTAAAATATAAATCGTTAAAATAAACAGAACTTTGAACTCGCAAAAGATGTGTGTATTGATTGCAGTCTGTTGAAGAGCACTATAAGGCGAATTTATTCACGACATCATGTAGTATATAACACACATAATCAATCAACATGAGTTAATTAGGCACACCCGATCCATTGGTCCGAACAATCGAGGACTGGTTTTACTTCCTGAATACTGGCGGAAGAAGTGATAGCATTTTCAAAAGCCACTTTTTCTAGCCACTTGCTAACAATAAAACGGTATCATTACACAGTAAACCTATTACTCGCTGGGCTGATTATAATCAAAATATATAGTTTGCCACAATTCAATATTTGACCGATCAAGAAATCACCACCATAAATGAGGTGGCTTTGCACGGAATGACAAGCACTTTCTCTCCAGAGACATAAAATGAACTAACCAACAGGGTACACTTGAACATGCGTCAACACTCATTGGGTAATTACTTCTTTACCGCTGTAATGAATGCATTCCTTCAATCAGCATGCGAAATTTGATTGCCAAAAATTATTCCAGATTTAAGCATTTTTGCACACTTGATAGCAAAATAATACTTCATTACGTAATCTAAATGTAGCATTTCATTGTTAAGGAATCGTTGTTGGTTCAATAGATGAAGAGTGCGATTTGTAACCATTTCCATAAAATATTCCATTCAATAGGTTATCTCTCGAACTGTACAAGCATGTTACCCTGTAGTTAAGCGCTTTTTGTTGTACAAACCTAATATGTAAGTTGAGTGCAACCTGAGAATATATACATTGTTGGAAAGACTCAATGTTTGATCCATAAAATGAAAACCGTTATAAAGGAAATTAACCAATCAAAATTTAGGAACAATATAATCCAGTTATTAAATTAACATCAAGTTTTTCAGGAGAATACGGTTATTTGATAAACTTTTACAACTACTGACACACTGGCTGTTACAGCCAGTGTGTAGCAGTATGAAAGTATTCCAATTTTGATGGAAACAACATTAAAATATAGGAGCGTAAATTATTGTCAGTTAACCGATTTGTAATGGAATACTACTTAGTGCGGTCAAGAAGGCATAATTCAGTTTAACATGCGCGGCTTGAATTTCTCCAGATGCTTTTGTTTTTTTTTTGAACTGTTAAAGCTTGCATGAAATTTCCTTCCAAGGTCCAAAATGAGCGCTTTTACCCGCCACTTTATACTCTCTAACGAGCTCTACCTTTTATTCCATTGAATCAAATGTAAGTTATTCTTTTAAACCTCTTCCTATATTAACAAAATATTAACTAGTAATTCACGTGTACTTGTCGACTCCAAGAAAGATAAACATACCTTTATCATGCGGCTACTGAATTACACAAACACGTATGTATATATGACATTTAATTTCTTTTTAAGTTCGTTCTGTTCCTATCATTCAGCACATTGTCAATGCGATTGTAATTGCTGAGAATGCGCATTTTTGGAGGTATAAGACTGTACATTGTTTTTGGTCAATCGACTGTCGATTGATTATTTCCTTTGAACCACTCCGAATGACACAGGCACCGCTTCAAATCGGTTTGCTTATAGATTTGCCGTTGCCGTCGTTTTGGCTGGCTTGACTGCATGTTGTAATTCAGAGCCGAATTATTGTGTAAAATTTGTTCTGGGTGTTCAGTGAGCTTTTGTTAATTGTCGTATGGCGATTTGTAAATAACACCGTAGCTCTTCAGGCGTTGACTTTTGTTTTTACTGGATTCGCCAAGTGTTGCTTAAGTTCCACGAACGATTTGTCAATAACATTTTTTAAACATATCAGAATTATCTGTTCTTCGCAGATATAAATTTATGTAATCGGGATAGAAACCGTCTAGGAAGAAACCCGAAAATATTTATCATACTCCGCAAGTCGAACTGATTGTTGTTGCCACGGATGACGAATTACTCACCTAAGTTCGCAAGTTAGTCATTGGTCTAGTGGTAGTAGCTGAGGTAATATTGTTTCTAATGCCTCAGAAATGAATTTGAAACGAAAGAAAAGGAAAAAATAGCAGTTGTTGCCCGAAGCTGAATACAAACGTTATAGGCGTTTGCTATTAGAGGAGAGCAAGCTATATAACGGCTTATCCGTTACTGATTTAAAAGACCTGCCTAGTTTATTGAAGCAAGCCGGGCCACCGCACACGAACACGAAACTATATATAAGACTGTTAAACAAACCATTGCTGGTGGTTGTCAACTGGACCTATCAAAAGTAGAACTCAAATATGTTCATGCAAATTCTGCCACTTACTGGAAGTTTATGAAACAATTTCAATATTTGTGGATAAGCGCGTGCGAGATGGTGGTCAGAGTCTCTTCTATGTGATGCATTATTGTGATCGGGCGAAAGAAACTTTCAATGAGTGTATGATTTTGCCACCAGACCCGGACTGTGTGAGGGCTAAATGGATCTTGCAATATTTATTTGGTCACAGGCACGCGGTTGCAAGATCAGTGAGTTCTGGGTTGCTGTGACTTCTATAACCAATCGCTCCTTAGGATGAAACCACTTCCGTCTCTCCCTGAAGATAGAGAATTGCTGCGTGGCGTTAACTCAGATGGGGTTCCTCGATGACATTGACTCCGTTTGCAACCATCGAGGGCGCTGTACATTTTATGCAAAGAGGTCTGACTGTTATTTGGGCGCGGACAACTGGTTATTCTACAGGAAAGGAGAGAAATCTGGTTAAAGGACCTGTGTGAAATGTCTCTTCAGAAGTTCGCATTATGCGTAGCAGCTTTGGCCAGATAGCATTGATGATCGAGATGAGACCGTCTGTAGTATCCGATGTCTACTAATCACAACCTGTAAAGGTAGTAAGTCAACGGTCAATCAGTACACACAATTTAATGTGAAACCAGAAGATAAGGTTCAGTTTGTAACGAACAACACAGCAACGCTTCGTGCAGAGCTTTATGGTTTTCGGTGTACTCGCATGATGGGAACTAATGAAACAAACAGAAGGATGTTAAAAACACTCGACTGGTTCCATTTGTCTGCTTTTTGCTTGTCAACACATGCATGTAGGGCAGTGGGATTGCCATCACCCGTCGCTTCACCTGGAACTGAAGGATGACCCTAGCCAAAGTCGAGCAGCTCTTTAATTACCTCCGGTGCAACTTAGCATTCTACCCGACGTCTACATGTCCATTTATCATCTGCTGAGAATTATGACTTTGTAGACACCGGGTCAAATGTCACGTTGGTTCAGGAACATTTTCTACGCTTAGTTGGACTAACGCTCTCCCCTGAGTCGTTTGAGATCCGAACGCTACCCGAAGCCATATCGATTGGCGCGAGTTATGCCAGTTTCAATTTGACCTCAATAATGCGTTATATTGTTCAGGCCTACTGCCTCAAGGAGTTGAATTTACAACATGTCAAGATGATTAATATAAAGATGCTTCGTCGCTGGCCTCACCGTAAATGTGTTATATTTGGTAAATTTCTACTTCATCGTTTGAGAATATTAACTGTAGCTGATTTATCGGCCGCCCATTGGCAACTGGCGCCTCGGCGGAAGGAACCATTTTTTGCGGCGACAATTACCTTGGGATGGACAATGACTAGGCCGGCAGAAAGCAAATGTGCGATAAACAACCTTTGTAGAAAAAATGTGAATTTGGTTGTTCCCTGGTTGCTTCTCGTGGATAGGTGTCAGTGAGACGAAGCCCGAAAGTGACACAGTATAAGCTGGTAGCCACGACGTTGGTGTGCATAGTTTGGATAATGAATGCATACTACCTGTTACTGTGTCTTATACTGGAGATGTGATGGAGCCGGCTACGTCATCCGAAAAATTGTGGTAGATGGAAATGCGATGGAAATGCGATGATATCCTGGACAGAAAGTGGAAATTCCCGTGCAATTGAGACTTGTCCGTCGCAGGCTCAAGAAAAGATGGAACAGTTGGAGCATGAGACGAGTGAGCTGCAGCTTCAGTTATGGCCTACATTCCAGGAGACTGAGTGCGGCCGATTGTTAAGCAGGACGATTGTGGATTTTCGAGAAATCAAGAAGCTGCTTTTGAGTTGGTAGGCCAAATGGTTAGAGTTCCTGCGAGTTATATTGGACGGAGTACCGGAGCGTTTTTTGCTGGAGACGACGCCGCGTTATATGCTGTTCATGTACAGTGAAGTAGAGTTACGGTTGTTAATACGTGAGATTCATGGTATAGATTTGCATAATGCAATAATTTTGTCGGAAATGATATGTTCAGAAGTCCTTGCGACCGATTTTGGAAAGGCCTGCCAGTCCGTAGTAGTCGCAGACCATTTGAAGTGCTCTGAATTGTCTCATGCATATCCTGGTGTGTGAGTGACGGGTCAGAATCAAGTAGCGATTGGTATGGCTTGCGTGTTTTTTTCAATTGCAGTGTGCTGAGCCTGGTTGAAGTTGAGTTGCTGACACGATGCGGAGAACAAGAGTTGGCAGTCGTTCATCGTTCACATATTGGGGTTGCGTGCGACCTGTAGGCCTGTTTGTATTTTGGGAAATGTGTTAAACGAGGAGTTGGTTGTGACTCGGTCGGACTACATACGAGTGTGTGAGGCTGTGATGGCTGGTAAAGCGGTATGTGTTAATGCACTGCGTGCATTTTTGCAACGAATGATTGACTGAGGTAGCTGTGCACGAAACTGCGTCATCGGAGGTACACTGTGTGCTTTTCGCTTTCGGAGATTGAGGGTAAACGCGAGAAGATTGAGGTCTATCGATGGGAGAGTGAGAAACTGCAAGGACGTTGTTAGTGCACTGATTGAATTCGTATTTTTGGGTTTTGTATCTAATTGGACTTAGTGTAGGCGGAATTTGCGGATGAATTAACTGTGGTGGTCTCTTAATTTCAGCGTAGTAATATTTTGCCATAACGGTTGGATATTCCTGATGCAGCGGGGCGTAATGGTATTTAATTGTTACCATAGGAGGAATACGATTTACTGTTTTGCAACATAATCAAAGCAGAGGAGAGTTGCTGCGTGCCAAACTGGAGTTTGAGTTTGAGTGCAGGAAGTGGAAACTGTAGGCGAATTTGTCTGATTTGTATGACCTATCGCGTAGAGGAATGCTGCTTGATGAAAGTGAGATATTTGGTAAAGGTGTATATGTGCCTGGCGGCTTGAGAGAAAAATTTGAAATAGCTGCGGTGTGTGAGGTTTCAAATACTAGATACATTGATATTGTATGCTGGGCTGCCAAACGGAAGTCTTTGATTTGTATATTCTTCGGATGGAATACTTGCAACCGAATGAAACGTGAGCACATGCGATCATTAGGAATTGGTGGTGTGGTTGACATTGGCTTAATGGGTGGTTTATGGTGTACTGACACAGACAAATTATTACTTGATGTTGTGGAGAGGACTTTGCGCAGTGTTTTGCAAGTGGTGCCCTTGCTAATGTTTGTCGATTTGCCAAGGTGTTAGATCTGGAAGTAGTGTGTTATTTCTTGTTGGTAGTGATATAATTAGTTACAGTTGAGTCGTTTTTTCCGCCGCCTTCACTGATGGTTGGAACCGTGAGAAGAATGGTACACTTAAGAGAGACCTACAGAAAATTTGTTTGCTTGGTGTTAGTGAAGGGGGGAAGGAAGCAAAGGATAGCACTGCTGAGTAGGAGTAGGGCGAAGGCAACTAGACATCATCATACATCATACACGTCATCTATAGGAACACCTGAGCTACTGTGCCGCAATATATAGGAAAAAGGAGAAAAAAGCAACTGGTGCGAGCCGGCTGAGCTGCCAGTTACGGATGGGCATCGTTCCGGTAAGCTACCAGCCGGCTATTGTGCTTCGAAAAAAATTACTATGAAAAATAATCTAAGGCTAAATAATGAAATCGTGGTTGGAGGGGAGGCTAAGAGGGACGGGGTGGGACAAAGAAACTCACAGCACGAACGCAACTTAGGTTGGCTCCTAGCCATATCAGCAAGTGTGTCCAACCAAACGTGTTCATCGTCTTTCGGACCCCAACCATGGAAACGAGACGTTTCAACCGAGGCCAGCTCCGAAGTGAGAGCCTTCATTCCGCTTGACCAAGTCATCGCTTAGCCACCCCTCCTCTTATTCCACCCATACCCTTGGGGCGCAAACAACGCACGTCGCGGGAATCGGTGGGTTGGCATGCATAACACGAGCCCGAGCCATCGGATCCTGATGCGTTAAATATCAGTGCTAAGCGGTTCAGTTCCTTTTCCTGTGTCGCAAACAAGGCGTCGAACACGCTCGTTGCGCACGCGGTGTTCCCACCAAATGTGAGCTAAATTACGAAGGCACCGGTGGTCGAAAGTAATTAACATCTCCAGGTCCGCTACTTAAACGCAGCCAGGTTTCACAACCGTACAACAGGGTCGAACGTACTGCTGCAATGTATACACTCTACCCTTCAGGGTGAGAGTGATGTCGCGCCGGCGCCATAAGTGGCGAAAGTTGGCAAAAGCGCCTTGAGCTTTTGCTATACGATTCATGATTTCATCTTCAATCCTACGGGCGCTGATACAACTTCACAGGTAATTGACTTTCTGAACGACTTCTAACTGATCTACACCAGCTGTCAGCGTAGGGGGCGATCCAGACCAATCTTGAAGAACACTTTGCACTTCTATGGTGCGAAGTAAAGACCGAAGTGACAGGCAGCTAATGCTAATCTATCCAGTGCCGCTTGACATGTTTGTGAACCGTGATTAGGGCAATATCCTCAGCATATTCTAAGTCAAGAAGTCATTCTCATGGGAGTCGCTCCACACCTTCTAATTCGTGTTTTGTAAACACGATTTCCATGACTTTGTCAACAGCGAGGTTGAACAGGAAAGGTGACAGCATGCATCCTTGTCTCACGCCGCTATGTATTAAAGGGCGACGACAACTTGCAGAGCTACGCGCATATAATGCTCGGATAATATTTACCTAACTCAGCTACATCGTTCTAGAGTAGACAGTCCCAAAGTTTAAAGTCTATCCACCGAATCGAATGCATCTTTGATATCGAGGAACAAAATAACAATGGACGGCCAATATATGTGAAGGTGCTCCAACAACTGACGCAAGGTGAAGATGTGGTCAATGCAGCAACGACCTCGACGAAATCCAGCTTGCCCTTCACGAATCTGGCTTTCACGAGTGCCAGTCAGTCGGTGAAGGATGACAGAGGCAAGCAATTTGGAAGTTATGGATATCAGACTGATTCCTCTATGGCTGTCGCATTCCGATCATGAGCCTCCTTTGAAAATTGGAACTATGATGGAGCGGCTCCAATCGGTTTGGACTGTTTCCTGCTCCCACAGTCTCACTAGTAACTCGTGTAAATTATCCACAAGAGCAGGTTCTCAGAATTTGAAGAGGGCTGTAATATGATCATCAGGTCCCGCGGCTTTATTATCTTCAACAGTTAGGTCTCAACTTCGACATCTGAGCGAGATAGTGGATCCAAAGGACAGCCCAGGCAGCGTGGCGATCACGGATGGGCGAGAAATCTAACAATTCCGACCGATTACATCGTCTTTCAAAGTCTCAGCCCAAAGTTCCAGGTGTTTTGATAAGTTGTGGATAGGCTGTCCACTCTCGTCACAAATTGTTTTGCCACACCAAATATTCTGCTGTCTGATTTCAGTATTAGCCGGAATAACTTATGATGGTTACCAAGGGCAGCGGCCATTTCTATATCTGATGTACGATGAGACCACCTGGATTAGCGGTCTCTCTTCTGGCTAGCAGGGAGGTTTGCCCGGAGCTCTTTGCGGTTTCATTTTGCTCGCATCCAGCCGGAATATGCCGGCGAGCAACGATAAGTTCCCGAGACTGTGAAGAGATCCAATGTCCATATTGTGGATTAGACATATCACATGAGGATTTGCCTGCTGCTTATAAGGTCTGGTGAATATTAGACCAGTGACCTCCAATCGCATCCAGTGAGCGTTTATCTAACTCGGATGACAGCGTGTTTTGGTAGGCATTCAGAACAGCAGGCTTTGCCATTTGGCTGGTGTCAATGCGTGCACAGCGTCGTTGTTGGCATTCGCCAAAGCGTATCCGCAAGCCAGCACATACAAGTGCACAGTAGGTGTCCACACTTGTGCTCCAAATCGAGCGACAGTTCTGGACGCAGCATCTCCAGCGGTAACTGATAGCAATGTGATCGATTTGCGTCCATAGCTAGTCCGAGGCTGGTGGGCGCCAAGTCACCCTCCGGCGGGTGCTGTGTCTGAAATTAGTGCCCGCAAGAAATAAGCGAGCATCTTCACAAAAATGAAGTAACCGCCCACCGTTATCATTACGGGAACCTACACCACGTTGGCCGCCTAGATGCAACTACGCAACTAGAGCGCGAGAATTAAAACCAAGCAACAAGAAATTCCTAGGAAGAATTTAGAAAGGGTAGTGTAACCGACAAATCACAGTCTCTCGGGTTCTACCGAAGAATGCCACAGGTGCGTCCCTATTTCGCATGTTTGCTAGCCCCGATCATCCAGACATTCACGGTTCCCTCGTCACGTGAGCTACCGAATGTCTCTCAGCCCTTCCATCGTATCCTATTTCCGGACCAATGATCATTTTCATGAGGGAGCATTGGCTAGAACCTACTCACCCATGTTCCATATTCCTTTGTTAATTGACCAATCGATTGACGTGATTCCCTGTGAAGGACACCAGAGCCGCTCCGTACCGTTTTGATTATCGGAAGGCAGTTGTTGTTTTTGGGCCTGGCTTGACAGCACGTTGTAGTTCAGAGCCGAATTAATGTGTACAATTTGTTCTGGATATTTTCTTAGTTTTGTTGCTAATTTCTTGTCTAACCATTTGTAAATATCACAGCGGCCTATCCGGCTTTGGCGTTGGATTGAACTGGGTGCGCAAGTTCCATGACCAATTTGTCGGTAACAGTTGCTGTCATTGCCGTAAACTTAACTTCGTTGTAAAAAAAACTATGAAGACTGAAACCGAGAAGGTACAATAGACCAGCAAACATGATTTACTGTATCGCACAATCAAAAATGAGACAAAATGCAAAGGTATACACATGGCTCAGCTCAGATTTGACTAGAAGGTCTTCCTGGATTGATGGTTCAGATCTGTCTTTCCAATTATATGTTTATGTTACCCAAATATTCCTTTTTATTGGTAACGCGGGGGTCTTCCCAGTATACGCTATGGAGGTTGCGATTAACCTTGGTAGGGAGCTTAATGCGTTGCGTGTTACACTCTTGAAAATTACCCATTTGATTTGTTAAAAAAAGGGTCTAATGCGGACTACATGAAGAAATAGAGGAAGTCCTTCACTGAAAGTCTTGAACACTTTAATTAAGTAGGACAAGTTAACAGTGCATATACGTCATATGTGAAAGTGACATGTGGGTGTACCCAGGAACCACAGGACTCTATGATAGCGTTACAACAGATTGTGAGTAATTGGTGCAAACGTGCTACCAACGCCATATAATAACGTAATAGCAATGACGAGCAAATATGAATATTTCAGCAGCTTTTTTTAACGGGGGTGCAAATTCTGCAGCCATGGAAGCATGCAAAGTATTACTGGCATTAGTTTAAATAACTGTGTAATAAATACGAATGTATGCGTTTTAAATACGGACAAATTGCACCCCAAGTGACTTATTGGCTCAGTTGTCCATACGTATTTCGGTGTCGTTTGGTACGACGATTAGCGTGATTGCCAGGTGTCAGCGTTTGTGATTTTGCTTACTGGGAGTACGCTAATTTTAATAAAACTGTCATACAGCTCGTCATGGAATATTTAACAGAACTGAATCTATGAAGTAACTGAATAATTAACGTCGGAGCCTTTCCTTCTTTGAAATCGAGCTGATTAATTTAAATTTCTGTCGGATTTTAACACATAAACGCATTTAATTCCGTTATATCATTTTCCTCAAATTTTTCTTAGCAGAACTATTAAATTCTCCATTATATCCGTTAATAAATATTATCTTTACATTTGAGTATTTCATCAAACAAAATGTCAACCGCGCATCAGACATATATGAAAACTGACAAACGGAAACACACTGAATATATGCGCTGGCATCAGCCTTTATGCAAATAGCAATTCGAAAGGCTTTACGCTTACAGTACGTGGAGGCGATTAACATTGCAATGCAGACTGTGGCTTTGCCAGCAACTAATAAGCAACTCTCAAACCTTACTAAGGCAGACCAAAAGGTTTCCAGATACGCAGTACACAGATAAGGTACCGATCACATGTCTCGCTAAATGTGAGCTATACCTGTTTCTACATTGTTCTACATTGTTCAGCGCTTTCCACTTACAGAACCTTATAACAACTCTCCAGTAAAATATTCATTTCCCAACCGTCGCTATACATGACGGTAAGCATGGGATTCAGCCGGTGTCAGCAATGAGCAATAATTTTCTATGAATCGTTTGCTGTTTAAAATATACCGTAGTGTTAAGCGCTTGAGTGCTACATTTTTGTTGATGCGCCACCAAAGGCCTCCGTCTTTGAATGAATAACAATATTCAGAAGTGACTGGCGCTCCCTGAATGATGCAGTAGATTATGATCAAAATTCGACGGACAACATTGCTGCTGGGCAAGGAAGGCTGGGGAAGTACTAGTGGCGACTGTTTTACTGCTGTGGATAGCCATTGGTATCTAATCGGTATTTATCCTCAAAATTCTGCAGGAGAATGTCTGCCTCAGAAAGATTTGAGCATGCTATGTAGCCCAGCAGCTAATTGAGGACCATAAAGGAGCTCGGATGAATTGGTGCCACACAATGCTTTCCAGGACTGATTGTATTGGTTCACAACCAGTTTGGGAGATCCACAGTGATTATGGCACCTGAGTGTACAGTTTCGACCCAAGGAACAATCAAAAACGGGCTCAGTGCACGGCCATTGGTAGGTCGCCAACTCAGAAGCTCCGGCGTGAGCGCAGTGTGGCCTTTAGGTGGTGGTTGTGTCCGTGGCGCAGAGGGTTATTTTACTAATGTAGCGCTGCTAAGGCAACCCACATCCACCGGAGACTGAAATGTCAACCACTCTCTGACACAAAAGTAGGAGGCTGTAGCTAGGCGTTGTCCGAGTACTGGAGCAGGGGGACGTTGCAGCATCTTGAAAACGCACCTGCACCCAGGTCCCAAGAGATAGTAGACTTTCTAACGAACGATTCCGGTTGGTCTAACACTCATGATACCTTACAGAACTGGTTATTCGTGAATTGCTATGTGCCAAATGTCAATCGCATGATACATGGAATCCGCTTCGACTCCGCAGGAGAAGCAGTAGAAGCCTACGTTGAGCTGTATGATGGGTTGCCCGAATCGGCAGGGTCCATCTGCTTGTTCAAATCGAATGAGCCCAGGGAAATCTGCAGGCAAGCTGGAGGAAGAGAATTCCAGAGATGTTATCAAATATTATTTTTTAAAAATTCTTAACTAATTTTGCATCCAGACACCTATTGTCTGCCCACGCACAAATAATATTGGCCACTTGGAATGGGGCGAACAAAATCAGTAATACCAATTGCAAGATTCAAGAAGTAATTAGCTGAGCAATCCAAGTAGACAACTGCATGCGCCGTAGCGGTATCCGCAATATGCCTCGTGGGAGGCATTGAATACCTGTGCACCAGAATGAATATTCTGAGAGCTTTCGTAGCCTGGTTCGGCTACATATACAATTATACTTTCGAAAGCTATAAAAGCTTTTTGCTGGGGTCAATCGTTTCTTTGTTACTGGTTTGCACAAAAATACATAAATAAAATGGATTTAAATCGTTTTTCTTGATTTCAGAAACTTTGAGGGCGTCTCTACCTTCACCATTAACCATGCATTAAATGCAACTTCGCAATTCTACGAAGTCGAATATCTAGTAAGCAGATGCATGATTTATCTAATAAAACCAAAATATGTAACTATTTTCATTAAACATGGCCGTTATGTGACATTTAAGTTATTTCAAAAATAATCACGTATGAATCTCATGCCTGGGATATATAGGGGATACGTTCATCAGTCACAATAAAATTTGGGCTACATAAATACAAAAAAATTTGATGTATTTGACATTTCATGCTTCCGATAGAAAAGAAATGGTGGGGTACATGGTCACATTGTCGTCTATTAATTGGGTTGCTGAAAAATAGGAATAATTCTGTATGGTTGCACATTTGTAGAGGAATTTAAAATGATCTGATGAAAATCCGAAACGTGTGCTAGTTTGCAAAATTGAAGGCGTTCCATCTTCGCAAAATTGGCGCGAAAATCGTTAGATCACAGTAACATTTTGTTGTAGAATTATTTTCATTTAGCGGAAGCACACGTGCTTGTCGTCCCCTCAGATCTGAGTTACTAATTGTATTTCCATTCAGCAGTTTGGCCTTTTCTTTTGGTCCAATTGTTAGTGAAATTAATTATCTACGTAAAAATCTGTTTTTTAAGCGTATAATGTGCAGCAGATTGATTTAATTTCCAAATAACGCACTGCAATTTTACGGTAGGTCATGTACTGTTATCGGCTGCCATTTTATATACAAAGACGCCACACATCACGGTTATTATAGATCGACGTACAAATTGTTGTGAATTTAACCACGGCTTAACCTCGGATATGAATTGAGTAACAGACTTCGGCTAGAATTGTTAAAACATCTTCCCAAACGCCACTGAATTGATTCACCACTGCTTAATGCAAACCTCTAAGTGAAGCTATCCATCACCTGAAAACCAGAACGCTTGATTGTCTCTGGTATCGGCTATGCTTGCGGAACAGGGACATAAATATTCTAGCCGTAATTTTGCACCCCCCAAACGCTACGAGGTTAAATGGAATCCAAACTGAAGCATGATTTTCAGGTTGCTTTAACAATTCATGCACGCACTTGCTTATCGCGGAGGACTTTAATGTGCACCAACTGGGAAGAATAGTAACTGATTGTGCGCAGTTTAAAGCCTGTTTAAACTGGTTATTTACAATCACCCTCTATGCAACCATTAACCAGTCCTGGCAAAATTTGAATTGCTAACAAGTCGTCGCTACTTGCACGCCACTGGGATATAGTGATAACGGTAATATATTTTTTGAGCATTTATTCTACGGGGAATATCCTGAAAAGGAATAGTAATGAAGTTCAGCATATCTCGCAATACAACGTATATGTACGCTTTTTAAGGATATATTTTGGACTTTCCCAACCTAATGCCTCCACTTAAGTCGCCTGGGAAAATTCACAAGGACATTCAGAAAACTGGTATTGTGTGCGTTGGAGCAGAAATCCTTTCATCGGTTAAGCAAACGCGTGCGTTCTGAAGAGCAGAACTTGTAAATATATGTCCCTCAGGTGATTTGACAAAGAAACCTCACAAGCACTGCCCGAATACCGACGACTGGACTAAATGCGTGGCACGTCGTAAACTTTGTGTGAGCATGATTCGCAAAGACGAGTTGATTCATTAGCCGGGGTTAATGAGGTGACCCTGCACGAAAGGCTAACTCCTATACAGGCACGTCGAATAAATCTTCGCATACATGCTGATGCTGTATCTGAAAAAGCCCAACGTATTTGCCCCAGAACAACACGGCTTTCGATAAAGGCATTTGTATAATAATAACCTATTAATTGCATGCAATAGGATAACTGAAACAATTAATGTTGTAGCAGGAGTCGATGTCATCTACCTGGACTTATCAAAAGCATATTTTTGCTTAGTCTATCGAATAAACCTTCACAAGCTTTTGAAATACGACATTGGTGACCCAATCCTGAGTTGGATACGTAATATTCTACATGCATTCGGTTGGAAGTGAGGGTCCGGGAATCTCTGTTCGATGCGAATACTAAGCGGCGCTATGTACCGCAATGCTCCGTGCTTGGACCTCATATATTCTTGGTAATCATAAAAAACTAGTGAGGTCAATTGCTTCAAATTTCCTAATTTGCACAGATGGTAATTTGTGGATGTCAATCAAAAGATAGGAAGACCAAGAAGGGCTCCAGTGCGATCCAACTGGACCGTTTAGAATGCCCGAGGATCCAATGTAAAGAAATAAACACATACCTTTTGCTTCGCGCCTACGCTAAGCAAGTCGCTAAAAGCATACTACAACAACTGCTCAAGAAACGTGCAATATTATAATAGGATTTTCAAATAGGTGGAGCCATAAACGTAAATATGAATGTAGATGTGTTGTTTGTGTTGTAAATGTGATGCGGTTCTTTTGGATGGGTTCTACAGCGTTGCCCATATTTGAAGAAATGTTTGACGTCTGTGGATTTTATTTGCTTGTCTGTGTAAGCTTGGGCAGTGACTTTATTTAGTCGCGAGTCACATACGTCACGAAACAGCGTTGTTAACCAGATATTTGTGGCTTTTTATAGGAAGAAAGCTTGCCAGGCAAAAACCCACCCCGTGATGGAAAATTCTTGCCGAAATATTTATGGCACTTGTTAAACTCGAACCCATCAGCTGGCACCACGATGAGGTTGTTCTGCAACGTAGTCAGTATAAGAATATCGCTGGCTCAATTACGCCTTAGATATAACTTGATGTATTCACATAGGTAAACGGACCACAGACCAACTCCCACGAACGTGATATTGGTTTACCCGTACAGATCGATCGCATATTTTCAGAGCAGGCTGTGATGGTGATATTAGCAGTGTGTTGGTTGTATCAGATCAGAGTGAGCAGATGGGACAACTGAGCGAGTCAATGAGCCACTGGGAGCCGGGCATGACTGATTCGATTACTGGACTCGGATTAACCAATGTACTTGTGAGTGATCCACCTTTTGTTTGCCTGAAGCAAAGAAGAAAGTACATCAACTCAAAAGGGTCATTATTTATAGACTAGAACCTGCAATTGATATCGATGAGTTTGGCTTGCTAAACATGTTGTGATTTTTGCTGAGATGTCTTTGCCGAATAAACGCTTGTACCTGAAGTACTGAGTATTGCAAAATGGCGTCGGAGAAAGCAAAGACAAACCACAACGGCGGTGCGTAGATAACATTTGGATCACCAGTGTCTAGTCAGATGCCTCCATCGCTACTAGACTGGAACTTAACGTGGTACGGCGGTTTACGTACCTCATTGACCCATTAAGCTATAAAGGGTGGTGCTTGCGGGCACGTTGAGGGACTCCTACGAGGTTGATCAATGGTGACAGGTCAGACAAACTCAGTCCTCTGGTCCTCCACGTTAGGGGTTTGAAATGGGATGGCGTCCACTGCTGTAAAACCAACTCATTACCAAGACCCCGCTGCCTTGGGGACAAACTATTGAGACTAAGTCTATGGATGAGGACCCTAGCCGTCCTCTTGTCTAGGTCTGACCACCCTGGCAAAATTGCAGCCCAACTTATCTTCAAAAATAAGCTTCATCTTGCATCGGAAATCGAGCAGATTATCAAGAACAGCCTTAACTGCTGCGAAAAGCAGGGCGAATAAGCGAGAACATGCTGCTACTGACGCCTCCTTTCTTTTCCACCTGTTTCGCTTACTTCCATCCCGACACACATTACTAAACCTCCTTCTATAATTCCCAGCTTAATTAACCGCAACCTAAGTGCAACTAGAATAGAACCATCTGCAACCATCATCCCAATACTCCTATCGGAAGGTTATTTGCAAAAGTCCTTTATAAAGCCATGCTGTCCAGTTTCCATGGCGACGTTCAACGTTCGCACTCTAAGACAAATAGGTCAACAGGCTTCACTTGCACGCACTTTGAACACACTGGGTATTGTGTGTTTTGTGTGTCCGAAACTAGGATCATTGACCCTCATGGGGTTGTTGAATTAACTGCACCGGCTTATCCTCTCGTTATTGGTTGCACGCCTCCGGAGACGCCGAAGCAGCACTCGCGGGTCAAGCTGGTGTAGGTATTATTCTAAGCTCCAAGGCTGAGCCACCGTTGGTTGATTGGATTCGGGTGAACAGCCGTTTATTTGCAGCCCGTTTGTCGACTTCTGCTAAGGTTGCTTCACGAAGTAGCAAAAAACGCTGTTTGTTCGTGATTTCCGTTTATGCTCCCACCGACTGCAATTCTAATGCTGTCAAGGACACATGCTATCACGAACTGAACGCGCTACTACGCAGTGCTACTACTTCAGATATCACTGTAATTGCAGGATATATGAACTCACAAGTTGGACGTCTGAGATCTTCAGAAGCTCAGCTGGGTGGTCATTATGGGCTTAACTCCGAAAGGACTGACAACGGCGAGCGTCTGCTGCAACTGTGTGCGGAGCACAAGTTGTTTCTTAGTAGCACTGCTTTTAGACACGGTGGGCGCCGAAGTGCCATTTTGTGTCCTCCTGTAGCTAGCCAGCAAGGGACCCAAATTTACCCCATAGCCATAAAATACAAGTGGCACCGTTCCATCCTAGATTACCGCTGGTAGTTGAGTACCTGTGCCAACTATGATCATGCATTGGTGCGCTGTCGTTTCTCCATGAACTTTACCGGCAATAGCATCAAGCGTCCCCACCGATTGGAAATTGTCTCAGTTCGCGGTCAAGTAATACTATCAGGACGCATTATATACGGAAATAACGTTCTAATGGCACTGAGCTTCATTGGAATAGGATCTCTGTCGCCATGCACGGCGCCGAAGCATCTGATTATTGCACTATCAATGGTCACGGCATCAGTTACTGGATATCCTTGAGGTCGGTGAACCTGTTGGAACCTAAAAGAAACTCTCCGACTGGCTCTGAGCATGTTACCAGACGGGCTATTAGGCGCAAACCAAAGTGAAGCTTTTGTGCTGACAAGGAAGATTGGCCGACCACTTGGACTCAAGACATGGAGGAGGGCGGTGCAGTAGGCAATCACCGCAAGATCTTCCAGCGGAGACGCAACACTGGTCCCAGATAACTAGGCGTCGGTGAGGCAATCAGATAGAGCGCGCGTGCACTGACACACAATATTGAGCGCCGTAAGGCTGGTTGGGCGGAACACATTCAACTCCAGTTCAGTTAGTCCTCTGCTCCCGGACATCTTTCTACTCATGTGATGCAGGAGGAGCCAAGAAGTTCTAATTTAGATCCTCCGTCGAAGGCCGAGATTCGAAACGAGATCACAGGCCTCAATGGTTTTCTTGCCGCTTGCCCGGGTTCCCTCCTACCTGCACTATTTATAATTGGGGGTGAGGTCCTCCTCACTGCACTTGCTTCCCCATCTAAAGGTATATGGAAGGAAGTGTCCCGGCTGTTTGGAGCAAATCGATTAAAGTGGCACTATGCAAGAAGGACAGTCGCTCAGACTGTTTTAACCACAGGGGTTTTAGCCTAAAGCCAGTTGTAACAAAACAAATGGCTTTGACTCTCGTTCATCGCCTCACTGTTGAACGGGAATAGTGGATGACGGAAGAGCAGGCCGGTCCGTCTTGACTTCCGGACTGGAGTTCACGTGACTCGCCTTGTGCTTGGCTAGACACATTGCAGGACATGGCTCGCAACCGACACCGGTAGGGCGTCTGCTGTCCTCTCCTAATCGGTTGACCTGTTTAAAGTGCATTTGGTGCTGATTTATCTACGGGTTAATGGCTGATCATGACGCAGGGTAGTGAAAGACGAAAGGAAGCTTTCTAGCCGGTGTCGCCTTAATTTTGGAAGGTATCTAGATATTTGTGACGGTATGTTGTCTACAAGTTGTAGGTGTCTTGACACTTAATGTCTGCTTAGCGTATTAAGGCTTACCGGGAAGTCCCCTTTCTCTCATTCTTATTATCTGTTTTTCTTAAATTATCATGGTTGTATGACAGCGAAGCATCAGTTGTTGATGATGTTGATAATTCAGATACCTGCTCCACTGAAAATGGAGTAACAAAACTTGTCAAGTATTTGGCGTAAATGGAGGATTTCTGCATCTTTGTAAGTTTGGACAAGCAATTGATGGCGCATCCCTTGGACTTGTTCCGACACGCATTCGGGGATGAGGCATGCCGTATTCTAGGAAAATTGCACTACGACGAAGGCGAAGATCCCAATAAGTTGGAGGGGTCATGGGAAAGTTCAGTGAATGTTGTGAAGGTCAAACCAACGAGACCTTGCAACGCTATCTTTCGTTATCGCACAACAGAGGCCGAAAGGAGTTAGTTGACGCGTACCCTACTGAATTGAGGAAGTTGGCCTGATCCAGTAATTTCTGTAAATGCCTGGGCGACAGTCTCATATGCAATCGGATCGTTCTGGAAATCAATGTTGAAAGTACGACAAAGGGGTATTTGCGATAACGCAAGTTATTACTCCAACAGTGTCGTATTATATGCAATATTGAGCCCTTGAACACCCATCAATAATAACAAATAAAGCTCGCAACAGATGCAGTATTTTGTGCTTTTTCCGGATAAAAAGCGGCAAAGGCCACAACTTGAGACTGAAGGGCTGCAAATTTTGCACCAAGCGACATCCGAGCACCCGCGAAGAGTGTTTGACGTTGAGACAAAAATTCACTAGATTTAGGAGAAAAACCAATTTGCTAGTTGCTACCAAGCAACCCATGTGATTGCGGTCGTTCGTGATTAGTCCTCTGCAGATGCAGAACTTTTAATTGGCAACGTGTCTTTGAGGGTACCGCAAAATGTGTCTACCTATGCCTTTTGCCAGAAGGCGAAGCTATGCGATTCCAGTTATACACAGATGCTACTGTCAAAATTCTACTAAGTAAGCACTCTCCCAGAATGTACATTTGATCCGATCAAAATAGCCTGCGCATGTATAATGGTTCCGTACTTCATCCGAAGGGCTCAGCTGCAACCGAAATCATTGACCCAAGATTCGGAGCCTTACATCGACTGGATTTCGTGAAGATAGAGGAGCAGCTGACGCAATTCTCGGCACTGATTAGATACAGTCCATCGGTTTGCTTTTTTAAATAATGATATTTTTGCGAAGGTTTGCCAGGAAGAGACACCGATTTTAGTGAAAACTATCCGGCTGGTTTTAGCCCAGTTTTGGGAAAGCTTTAGGGAACCGCTGATTTGCCGTTAGATCCTTTGATGTGACCGAGAGTGTTGCCGGTTAGGAAAATTCCATTTGCACGGCGCGACAGATACTCAGCTGAATTGAGCAAATTAGTGAGAGCGAGTGTGTTTGCCAACGTGGACCATCCAATTGGCTGCTTTATTTAGGTAGTAATCACTACAAATAAGAGGGACGAACTACTTGTGTGTGCTGACCGAAACCCGTTGCATGTGGCCATGCGTGGAGAGCATTATGCGCTGCATACTCTAGAAGACGTTTGGCTGAGTTTGGCCAAAGCTACTTATTTCACAAAGGTTGATCCATCTTCGGCATTTTAGCGCATGTTTCTGGATGGTGAATCCAGTTTCCGTTCGGGCGTTATTGTTAATTGAGTTTACCGATTTGTTTGTTGTCGATTGTATTTTTTGAAAGCGATAGGTACAAGGGATAGACGATTTAGATAGTGAAATATACTTGGCAGACTATGTATTAACTTATGACTCGGCAGAATAAGAACATGACTCCATTATTCACCGTTTATTTAACAGCGTTTTATGCAAAACAACATCAAGCTTAAATGTAAAGCTATGGTAATTCGGAAAGGTGGGGTAATTTTCATGGGTATCTGCTAACAACATATGGGTTCAGGGTCGATTCAGTTAACAGTAAGGCAGTTATTGGAGTGCCATTTCCTAATGACGTGAAGGAAATCCATCGCCTTAACGGCACGGTAAATTACTTGAGTCGTTTTACTCCAACACTCGCTGGTATCATGACAGAGATCGGGAAGTTAATCCAAAAGGAGTAATATGAATTGGAATAAAAACCAGGGAATTACGTCCGAAATTATTAGGCACCTCATCAGTAACGCGCCTGTATTCTAGTATTAGATCCAGTCAGCCTTTGGATGCAAAGTGTGATAGTAGCCAAGACGGAATATGTGCTGTTTACTTAGGTAAATGTACATTTTTGGATTTCCTCAGTCCAGCATTCACGGTGACCAAGTAGTGTTATGTGCAGATTAAGAAGGAGACGCTTGCGGTTTTCTATGCCATGGAGCGTTTCAACCGTAATGCTTAATGAAGAAAGACAATGTTGTATATCGACCACGAACCGCTTGTGCCAATAATTAGGAAACTGCTGCACATCGTTCCTCGTTGCCTTCAGTGTACGCTTAGCCGGTTTCAAAAGTAAGATGTCGATATTGCATGTACGCCTGGAGACGGAGGTTTATCGCGGATAGATTTTCTAGAGCTCAACTGTCGTACAAGGGCATAAAACGTAAGAGGTCTTATCAGTAAGCGTAGTAAGAACCTGCCGGTGACAGAAGATCGCCTAATGTTAATAAGACGCCACACATGTTAATATGCAACGCTTTCAACTATGCAAGACTGATGTAAATGGGTGGCGAGAGACAAAGAAGCAGCTGCCGAAGGAACTAACACCCTACTTTCATTTACTGGATGAACTCTCTATCTTTGATGTTTTGCTGTTCAAGGGAAACTGTATACTGATACCGTCATCGCTTAGAGGAGAAATGATGAAATACTTTCATCGCGCTCACCTTGGTACCAACCATAGCCTTAACTGAGCTAGAAAATTGGTCTTTTAGCCAGGAATGACAGGTGGAATAAAAGATCCAGTATGCAATTTTGAGGAGTGCTCTTCACACGAAATCCGGCAGACGAAGGAACAATGATGTTGCATGATGTCCCTGACCCACCGTGGCAGAAGTTGGCACTGGATTTATCTAGTGATAAGGGAAAGATTACTTACCCAAAGCGGATTAGTATAGTCATTATTTTGCAACTAATCTATTCACCACTGCAACCACAGAGACAGTAATTAACAAACTCAGATGTCAACCTGCCCGGCACGTTATAGCGGAGGAGCTAGTCTCGGCTAATGGGCCCCACTTTACCAGCTGTGGTTTCCAAGGGTTCGCTACAAAGTTGGAAATCATGCACTGGAAATGCACGTCATATCACAGTCAATCAAATGGAAATGCGTAGACTGCAGTGAAACATAACAACCGCCCGCAATCAAAGGCTAGAGTAACTGGCGAGGACCCGTACCTCATGCTACTGGAGAATGGAAACACTGCTTCAAAGAATATAGGTTTGGAGCCCCGTGCAGCGCCTATGCAGTCGAAGGACTAGAACTCTGATGCCGGCATCTGCCACAAATTTGCGCCCACTTTTCCCGCATTACGAACGGTTAACTAAGAATATGAGTCGACGAATGATCATTCAGCACCGATACTATGACCGTGGTGGCCTGGTACTCCCAGAAGTATTAGTGATGGAAGAAGTGTTATTTTAAAAATTACCCGCTAATCTTGAGCGGTGTATAGAGGTTTATTGACTGCGAGGGTCGGTGCCATGTCACATGAAATAAACTTTGGAGTGAAAAGATTCAGAAAAAATCGAGTGCATGTGAGACTACACCGAAGAAAAAATGTGATTTGGGAGTGGAGTGTCAGACGGCGTGGTGCAAGGAGACCACGGCCGCAGACACAGCAAAGACGACGCGGTGTGGCAAGGTGTACGAGGTGGATAAAACATGGTTGCGCAAGAACAGGACCAAAAGGAGGAGGCGATGTTAGGATCAGATCAGATGGGGCAGCTGGACCAACCGAGTGAGCCAGACAGCCAACGGGTGGCAAGCGTGACGAATTCGATTACTGGACTCCAACTGCATGATATTCGTGTGGGCGATTCACCATTCGTTTATTTGAAGCAACGGAGGTATTTCATCGATTTAGTACGGTCGTTAGTTATGGATTTGAACGTGCAAGTTATACGGATGTGTTTTGCTTATTAAACATGCTATAATGTTCACTGAGATGTCTATGGTGAATAAACGCTCTTCCCTGAATTAATGAGTTTGCAACAACTAGCACATCAGGGAGCTGAGAAAGGTTTTCAGGATATTTGACCCAGATATGTCGCCAATGATGCACAATGCTTATTTTCACTTTAAATAGAATACGCCAAGATAGCTTGAGTTTATTGGTTGAAGACAGTATTATAATTGCTAGATGCACCATAAAGCAGGGTAAGCATATTTTAAAGCTTTACGCAATCACTCTTACTAGCGGATGATGAAGCTGCTAAGACTTTCAGCAAACGATACCAAAGTTTGCGTAAAATATAGATTAACCCTTCAATGGATGCCGAGATTTGCTGAAACCGAGCTACAACACGCAGCATATATGTAACTATTTGACATTGAGGGCACAATACTACCGTCTATATTGTCGAAGTAATTACTTTTCTCTTTCTAAATAAGACAATGAGAAGACTGGTGCTGCGAGATGGAATCATTTCGTGTTATCTGCTCACTCGAAAACTAACAACAACAAACAGAAAAATCGAAAATTTGAAAATGGTCACAAAGGAAAATTACGGATCAACGAACTTGATCTTAGGGTCATGTCAAACATGGAACTCTCTCCCCAAATCAGTTGTATCCTCTCCTACTTCCACAAGAAAAAATGAATTGATTTTGTTCTTAGCTTCTAGCACTTTGTTGTCTAAACTACGCTTACTTGGATTACATTATTCATGCATTTCTAGGGCGGTTTTAGTTACATGAACACATGGATGCGGTGCATATGTCAGCAATCATATTTTACTTTACGCACGCTTTAAATCAACGAAAACTGCACCAGTGTAAACCTGTGTGGCAGCATTCGACTTTTATTTTACACAACCCCTATTTTTCAACGCCATTATCTATGTAGACTATCAGCAGATGACTTAGGTACGCTTTATTTTTATTGCGTTATCTCAAGCATCATCCGGGACTTATCAAACCATTGATTTTGTTGCGTAACAAATCAATTTTCCTTGTTCTTGATGCCCTGCTGAGTTTGATGCATATGTTTTAGAAATATCGCACAATACTGAGTAATAATGCAACATTGTTACTTGCTGAATATAGAGGATATGCGTGCCAAAATATAAAACAGCTTCATAATAAAACAATCAGACAAGTCGATTAACCTTGGTCTTCGAATGTTTAAGGAAAACGTCCACTAGTTAGCGGTAGTGGAAACGATGGAAAAAGCAGTGCGACATCCAGTGATATTAAGTTATCTTTACCTAAACACAATTCCAAAGCTCCCCTGCTTATCGTCAAGCGGAAAAGAATATCCGGAGGATAAATTTAAACAACAGGAGGCTATATACCGAGATAAATTTGTATGGTCACCAAAAACCCTAAAGAAAATTTAGCATCGCATTTCCTTATTTGCCGACAGTATTTAGCTAATAATCCTTAAATGCAGGATCATTTTTCCTTAATGTTATATTATTCCTACAAATTGAATTCCAGTGGACATTCAGTTAACAGATCTGGTTGAAAATTTTTGTAAAACGTCAATTCAATTTGAAACCGAAAACGTAATTCGCCTAGATTAACTAGGGTTTGATAGGATTAAAATTGTTTGCAAGAAAAATAACAGCTCTATACTAACAATCTATTTTTAAATGCCACTTCGTTGGTGATTTACGTTGCACTAATTAAAGATGGTCTTTGTTCCTAATGAAAATTCTAGTAGCATGGTTCCGACATCCGGCGCTCTTGGTGTGCAACCATTATTTTTATTCAAGTTTGCCCCTACACTTAAACGATCGACACCCGTAATTGAACTAACGCTCATATAAAGGAAGGGCTGCTTTGGCATTACCTGAAGCACGGGTACATTAGGAGAAACGGAAAATCAAGTTGAAGCACAAAACAGAAAAGGTTAGCAAAACAGTTAGTTGAAACACTTTTTGAACGTATCACCATGTATGAATGTCATTGACCGAGTATAAATATCAATTCATGGAGACACAGCTACTAACCATTTAAGAAAGATAAAAACGTGAGCTTAAAATTATATTTTTTTAAACGTCATGTAGCAGTTAGACAAAAGGAAAAAGAATATGCTTTAAGCAGTTATTTACGATATATTTGTATGTTTCACTCGAATTATATTATATCAATTGCGCGAGAACAAAGGAAGCTACAGACCCTTGAGAATTGCGAAAGTTACCAACATTAGTGGTCTAAATGTTCGCTGAGTTCGGCAGTTTGGCTGCAAACGTTTCACCACTATTCGAAGTGACATCGCCAGTGCGCGATTACGTAGCGGACCGGCACGGTGCGAAGTGTCAGTGAATGTGAGTGATCCATCTTCCAGCCGTTAGTCTTAGTTTGGATCGTTCGGCGGGCATATGACTATCAAAAACGACCTCTGATACCTTCTTCGCAGCGTACGCGCGCGTGCCTCTTCGGTCATGACCGTCGTTTGACGTACTTGACCGGTGATCTGTTCCATTAGCTTTAGTAGATTAATTCGAGGCTTTTAACCGTAGCGATGCATATCTAGCCTCTATTACAACGCGACGGTTTAGTGAATTGACTGCAGTATACCATGTTGCTAAACGTCGTTTAGCTTGCTTCGGAGTTCTACGGGCTAAGATGTTTAGGTTCTCTGCGCAGAAAATGGTGGCCTTCTTGGTCTTCATGCATGGAAACCAGTGAATGCAGGGGCGTGTCTCGGTATGGCAATTTTGTGTTCCTTGATCGATGTTGGTTTTTCACCCCAACTTGCCCGATGTAGTGTTGTCACATATTTGCATTTTACTTCGGCGAGGACATCATTCAAACTGCGTTTTTGACTTCTATTGCAGCATTTATAGCAATCCGCACAAAGTATCATTTGATTTGTGGGCGACCAAGATACAATGTATCCGTATAAATCGCGATGTCACTTTAGACACTTTATAATTATAAGGAAGCGTTTTCCGTTTATATACGTTTTTCCTGCGGTTTTTAGGGTATTGTTTTCTTTAGGCTTCTTCTGTTGAAATTATGTAGATACACGATGTTTTGCAATGTCACGTTTTAGATGATTCTCCTCCATCATCCTCAATTCTGCCGTGCTGTAGTGTGTCTCAGCTCTTCGGAAACGGTTTTGAATTCAACTTTTCTTGTGGTCTAATGCATGATTTCCATGATATTTTAGTATTTGGTCAATGTGGGTCTACCTTCGATATCCGCATGTTTGACACTTTCCGTCGGCGTTTCTGTGAACCAGTACATTTAAGAATGTTAATTGGTTCTCCTTTTCTTATTCAGTGGTAAAGTTTATAATTTGGGATAGGTTGTTTATTAGCTCATGGGTATTCTGCGTGTAACCTCAATTGGTGATGACGAATGTGTCGTCCACGTACCGGATCTATAATTTCTGTTTAATTAACAGTATTTTGTCACTCTCTAGATTTTGCATCGTACTTCTGCAATAAGTGTTGAGATGCCGATCCCATTGGAATTCCTTTCAGCTGCTTTTATACTTGCCCAAAATTAAAAATAACTGGTCATGCAGACATGTAAGTGTTCCCATGTGCTTTCCGGCTTGATGTTTCCTATTGTGTTAGGTAGATTTCTAAGTAATTCCATCTTGATTTCTTTTGCAAGTTCTTCACCGATAGGCGTGAAGAGTGCGGCGACGTGAAACGACAGCACGATTTCAGCTTCCTCTAGCGTGACGCCCTTCCGTATGTTGAGGAATTGTACAGCATTTATTCTGCTTTGTTCTGATACGGCAATTAGAGGTTTCAATTTCTTCCACATGCACTTTGCCAATTTTACGATGGGGTCCTTTAAAACGATTCAATTGTACGCAATGGGGCTTCCTCTTTGTGTACCTTTGGTAGCCCATAGAACCTTGCAATGCTTGTATCCTCAGCATAAATCTTCTAACTCTTGCTTGGTAATGTCACTCTTTGTTTGTAGTTTCTTCAAAACTGTTTTGATTTAAATAACCAGTTGTTACTGGGGTCCTGATCTCTAGGGCGATAGGTGTTCGTGTTGGTCTTTGTAACATAATGTGTTTCACCCAATAGAACTGCCATGCGTCCTTTGTCTGCCGGTAGGATTAAAACATTGACTACTTTCTGTAGCCTTCTTAGTGCTTTCCGTTCGTCCTTGGAAAGAGTTGGTGTGACCTTGTTGCGATTAATCCCAGTGACGAATGCTTGCCTAATTTGTTTCCACGATTCTTCTGACAGTCAGTTTGTGTTTAAAACCTGTTCCAGGCTAGCGAAGTACTCGTCATATGATGCATCTTTGATGGCAAAGCTTAGTCCTTTGCTTATTATGTTTTCCTTGTTTTGCTGGGTTTACGGCTGGACAAGTTTCTTATCCAACATCTGCTTTATTAGTTAGACTATCTCGTAAGCATAATCAACTTAATATCCAGTGTTTCTGATGTTGTTTACTCAACGCTTAATTGCGGATTCATACTCCGCATATTTTTTGGGCCCATCGCACTAAGACTCTCAGTTCTACTGTCATTTATGACCGTTTTATACTTTCGAAAGCGGTGATGGACATCTGAAGTCATTAATTTGAGTATACGTATCCAATACTGCTTTGCTAACGCCCAACTCACTGGATGATCTAACGCCGGTCAGTGGTTCAACATGGGTGGCAGAACATTCCGTATCAGACATTTGCGGAGGTAGTATATTTTGTAGAAAGTAGAAGTCACGATTAAAATCCACATGCTCACATGTGGATGCTATTCGAAAGACAAGGTATTCCAGATCACAAAATTGATGAAGCTTTGTATGTCTGAATATCTGTGATATAAAAAGGAAATGTTGGGAGCGCAAGTTGTTCAGTTGGTGATCTGAATTTTGATGAGCTCGGCAGCTTGGCTGCAATGTTTCCATCACGATTCGAGGTGACGTCGTCAGTGCGCGTTTATGCACCGGAGCGGCGCGGTACGAAGTGTCAGCGAGTGTGTGATCCACTTTTTAGCCGTCAGTCTTAGTTTGGATCGTTCGATTTCTCACTGTCCGGCTTGTTAAGTTAGAATGAACTTGAATGACGTTTATTTGCCTAATATTGAGGCATGGAGTATCTCACCAGTTTGTTAAATAGGTAGGTAAATACAACTGCAAGTGATACAGTTATCGATCAACCACTACAATCTTGAGAACATTGAATGTATGCAATTGAGTAGCTGCCAGTAGATAATGACCACTTAAATGTATTCGAAAACAAGTGACATTGGCACTGAGGTTACCGTGGTAGCTTAAAACGCATCGGTCGCTAACGGCTTGGTCGCCGGTCATTTACACTTCAAGCATCGTACTTGTAAATCTTATTGGTATTATGTTAAGTATTTCAGGGAGAGACAATAACGACAGCGCCATCGCGCAACCTGCATATTCCTATTTCAATATTGTGTTTCCTAAATTATAGTTGACTTTATTTCATGATTGCTGCAGACAACAAATTGACTTTATGTTTTGCCTCATCAGGTGAGTTTGCTTTTTCTATGGGTTTGCTCCATTAGTTTCAGATCATTTTGACCAAAGGTTAGAAATTCTAGGTACCAACCCATGGAAAGTTTCAAGCAAGATTCGCTAGCTAGGAACCTTATTAAATACCAATCAAATTTCGTTGTATAGTTATGCTGTTCTGCCTGCTAACTGTGGTAGTTGACATAAGTGCTGTTAAATAATTTTATGAGGACTGCATTTAAGAATTTTGTGGTAAACCTTACTGCATAGTGACATGAAGAAAGTAGAATTGTTAAAAATTGATGGTTAACATAAATTAACGTTAATAATATTGTCCGTGTCTATTGAGCAGTTAGACAACACGGCTTTGTCTACAACACAAGCTGAAATATATCCGCATTATGGCTTACATGCAAACATTAGAGGTGCAAAGACGGACACTTTTACATCACAATGTTTCGTAATTGTGCTTTTGCGTTTTACACCGCTACGCCAAATATGTAGTTCAGCTAAGTCGACACATCTGTTTGGGCCATTCGCTATAAGCCAGAATTATGCTCCCCTATACCAAGCTTCTCTTGAGAATCTGTTGGTCGTTATGCACATTTTGGGGATAAAATTAATGAAGTATGACATTTTTCAAATTTTGTTATCTAAGATGCATTAATGTGGGGAAAAGCACGTTACTACTGCAAGTTTTAATTTCGGTACTTTACAAATGTGAGATTTATGTTTCACAGTTCGCCATAGCGAAGTGCATTAAACCTAACTAAATGTGTTTCGTTATATGTATCTAGTTTAGATTAATACCCCTCGGTTTCACTGATGATGTGATACCTAAATTAGACCCCTGTTTCTGTCTACGAAGAATGCCTATTTTTCAACCAGTAAAATAGGCCCATGATAAAACCATAAATCGATAACTGTCTTCAGGCAACACGTTAATACGAAGAAGTAAATCAATGACGTGTTAGTGAAATAAGTCCTTACTTGAAGCGGTCGTCCAACGCCTGAACTGACAACTGATTCTTAATCTGAACTCGAGGACAACAAGCCCCGAGCAAAAGAGAGAAGAACGGATCGGACGAGTAGAAGCGCAGGAATGTATCAACAAAGTAATGCATTCATTATTAAGGCAAAATAGAAAGTTGTTAATAGTATTTAAAGCTCACGTGGCAAAATCTGGACGGGTCAACTTACAGAGAAGCAAGAGATGTCAGCCTCGTGTCAATTGGCCGCTTCACCCGGTACACTCACTGTTCGCCCCAAACAGTGCAAGTGAGTTTCGCTCTGCTGCCATACCTTGGCTCCGTAACGACGATGGGCGCCCCGGTTGTTCGCTTAGATTCCTCATTGTTAACAAATAACTTTTCAAGTTGTGTTCTAAGATTTCAGATTGGGGTTGAGTTGCACGTGTGACACTAATTTGTTGCTCCACTTCGCCATCTGTGCTGCAAAGTTTCGCGGCGAAATATTTTGATGATAATTTGGGGCATGTTGGAAGTCTTCGCTTCATCTGCAACGGTCAGTATATCCAACAGTATTTGCGATGCTGGTACATGTTACTACAGATGTTCACCAGGTCCTGCCTCTAACAGCTGATTGGCATTTGTCGCTAAGATTACCTTCCCCATCTGGACAATGTACAACACATTACCACGTTTGTATAGCACACGGCCTACAGCTCGTTTTTGGTAATGTATGCGGTAATCTCTTGCCAGAATTGTTGGCCAACATGAAAGGCTCGCTTTCGAGCACCGCGTGGAATGTTGATTTGACGTTCTAAATGTAAGTTGCGGGACAGTAATTGCTCCTTCCTCGGTCTAGGAGCATCACGCGGCATATGGATTTTCCGCTGAGAGTGCCTTAACTGTCTGCGTATTTGGAGTTAGGCCATACGTCAGAACAAATTTGTCAGGCAGCTCAGCCTCGGTACCTCCATCCATCAATTTTAGCATGACTTTTTAGAGTGTATTCTCAAAGCGTCCTGCTTTCTCGTTTGCTTGGGAGTGGAAAGTTTCAGACGTTACATAGAGTTTCTGAGACAACAAACAAATTCAGAAGAGATGAGCTGCGTGTCATTGTCCGAAACCAACATATGGGGAAAAACAGAACGAGAAAATACTTGTCGAAGAGTCGTGACAGTAGCTGCTGCTCTATGGTTCACCATTGGTATTACCACTGGCCATTTACTGTAGGCATCCACAACGATGAGATAACGCTGGTCGTCTAATATACACTTGAAGTCAATGCGTATCCTGGACAATGTTTCCGTAAATATTGACAAGATTTCCAATTCTATCTTCCTTGGCTGTATAGAGAAACTGGCACATCGAAGACTATTCTTTGTTAAGAGCGCGATCTGGGTGTCCAGATAGGATCAATACAAAGAGCTTCGCACTAGAGATCTCATGCGAGTTATTGCTGGGTGAGCATTATGCAATTATTGGAGGACTCTCTTTTGAATTACGCCAAAAATGATGATGCGATTTGTGAGCAGTAAACACTTGTTGATGACTGATGGTAGTTTCTTCCGTTGGTAGCATTGTTGAACCTACGGCGTTGTAACTATATTAGGCAGCCCACTGTGTTAGAATTTGATTGTTTGTTGTATGGTGGTATCATAACTTGTCGCGTCCTGCCCCATTTCACAGGTAAAAATATAGTTTTAATACTGTGGAACACATTTCATTTCTAAATATCTTCTGTGCATACTAAATCCATCATGCTATATATTTCAAACGACTGCAAACTGTAACCCATATCACAATAGAATTTTCGATGTTCGAATGTAACAAATTAGAAAACGTAACTCTAAAGCGTATTTTTTGCTACCTTGTTCTTACTTGGCAACACAAACTGCTACATTCTAAGTTTCAGTATATGGCATTTAAATATCCGGGAAAAAAGTAGAGAAAGATTACTCCCGTCAAAGGCAAACAAATAACAAATTTTGCCGAAGTGCTGGTAAAAGTACTTCAAAGTTTACATATAAATAATGGACGGGTATGGTTTAGGTGCACTATTATAAATACGTGCGCCTGATTATAGACAGCAAATGTTTCGCTGATGTTTTATTCTCCCAATTAGTTTAAAATGACTTAAGCAAACAATAGGAACACATGTCAGAATGCGATTTGTTTGATTGCTGTTCTACATTGGATTGCTAAAGAAAGCAAACACTCACTTTTAGACAAAACAGATGAAGGAAAGATTAGATAGCTGTATCCTCTATGTGGCGAATATTATTAAATGCAAATTTTTGTATTGTTTACAGAAAATTAGTGAACTCATATAAATTATTCGGGATTTTAACCATTTTATATCATTTGAATGATTCTATAATATTTTCTGAATATCCATATTTCTGCCCAAATTTAATACTGTATGGCAAGTTTCCTTGTTGCGAAGATAGAGAAGACAACTAGCTGGAATGACATAATTTACAATAAAGGTGCACTAGAATCAATGAAGTTTGTTAATAGGGGCATGGTGTTTGGTTCTTTCATAGAAGCACACTGGTATACGCTGGGTTTTGCCTGAGATGTAGCGAATTTCTTATTCAGAATGGCGTTGTTCGACAATTTGCTGCTTTTATGATGCTAGCCTAGATATGGTATCAATAATAGAACTAAACAGAATCTTATTCGCCGGATGTTTGGTTATTCTGGATGAATATTTTCGCGAAAGTATGAGTGCGTTGCATGCCGTTCTGTTTCATCCCTTTCTGTGTATTCTCAAAATAACTAAATTTAATCAAATTAAGACTGCATGTTGTACTGCAAATGAGTTTAACTGTACAAAATGAACGCAGTTTGTATACTGACCAGATATATACGTATACGTAGACACACTCTTACGTAAGGGTATATTCAAGAACTGGAGCTGACCCCTGCGCAAGTCATTGTTGCGTAAGCATCAACCTAAAATACTATTAGTTGCATGTACTAATATCCTTTTGTTCATACATATGTCACTCCTTTTGCGAGAATAATATTCCATATAATTGTTACCCGGATGCACTGAATACGTATAAATATTGGCAAAAAATGTAACAGGAAGCACTGGTATGAATGGCTGCAACACCCGTTTTAAATAACGGGTACGTTCACTTGCATGGTTACTACTTGTTAATTTAATCGTAAAAAGAATTGAAATATTTTAGACTATTTCATATTTAGCCACATAATCCACTTTACGCTATGACGATGCGTTATCTATCCATAACCTCGAAATGGCTCTTTAAATACTCAAGGTATATTAGAAATAACCTTCTTTTACGGGTTACAAATATTTTATATTGCAAGAAGAAACGCAAGCGGTACGCTTAAAGCGAACAATTGTTTTCGATTTATTCATCATCAGGCTTTGTACAGAAATATACGTTGAGAAGCGGAGTTCATAGGGGAAACAAAGAGTAACTATTGATTGAACAAAACATTTTAAGTGCTTAACGTAACGTGTCAGGTGGTCAGGTGACTGAAGGCATGTGATACCAATGAGTGAAGTCCGATTCATCTCTATTACTGGCTGGCCAGGGTAGTTGTAAGGCTTGTACATGTTGCTTCTGAATGCATAGGTTTGGTTTTGTCAACCTGATGCATACTGCTTCAGCGGTAGCGAGTAGCCGAGCTCCTGACCGATGGTGTAGCTGTGATGGAACTCGATAGAGGATCTCAAAAGACTTGCGCTTATCAATCAGATGATTGGTGCAGATCAGATGGTTGGTTATGGCACTCAACGGAGTTTTCTCTCGTTGGGTGGCGAGTGATGTTGGTAAGTGTTCCTTGATTCGCTTTTCCAAATGTCTGGTCGTGCGCCCAATGTACCTAGCCCCACAGGAGCAGGTAAACCGGTAGACTACCATTGATTGGCGTTGATCAGGCATCTTGTCTTTGAACGTAGGAACAAAGAGCGAACCGCTTGTAAAAACCATCCTCAGTTGAGCTGCATTAAAGGTCTTCCGGCAAGACTTTATCAGTCGTCATGTGCATATTTCCGCCGGTATGTCACCTTTAAAGGGGAGTTGGAGCAATAGCTGTTTCTTTTCCGCTGTTTGTACTGTTGGTTTTGGCCTACTCGACTTCATATGAACGTCAATGAATGGTTCTGGATAACCGTTTTCGCGAAGTGTTTGCTTGATTTGGTTCATTTCTTCTTCAATTGTGTCCTCACTGCAGATTTTCCGTGCACGATTGGCTAGGGTATGTACCAGTGTTCTTTTTCGGCTTATTGGTACAAAACTTCGGAAGTGTGTGTACTGACCTGTCCAATACGGCTTTCGATAGACTCCTATCTGAATTGATCCATCGTCTCGTCGCTTTAAGTTTGCATCTAAAAAGTGCATTTGGTTATCCATTTCTTCTTCAATTGTGAATGTAGCGTTGGGATGTGCCTTGTTAAAACACTCGACGACATATTGCAAGTTGTTCGTCTGTTCAATTATGCAGAATATGTCGTCAACGTAACGTCGGTAGAAGCATAAGCCCGAGATAACCGATTTTAGTGGGCCATCCTCTAACATTCCCATATAAACATCAGCCAATAGTGGTCCAAGAGGCGATCCCATCGCTACCCCATCTACTTGTCTGTACAATTCATTGTTGAATTGGAATTGGATGTTATAAGTGCATCTAAGTAATAGTTGCTTCAGATGGACAGTTGGTATTTCGATCTTTATCTTGTGCTTCTCAATGTAAGTACAAAGAAAGTTAACTGTTTCTATAAGTGGGACATTCGTGAACAGGGATACGACGTCCAAAGAAAACATTCGGTAGCCTAAGATGTTCATATTTTTAACGTTTTCCACAAATTGAAATGTGTCTGTTAGTTGATGAGGGGCTATTCTTTTCCTAATAGGATCCAAAATAGACGTTAACCACTTTGCGATGGTGTGATATGGTGAGTTCCTCATATCTAATATCGGTCGCAATGGTGCACCTGGCTTGTGTATTTTTGGGAGACCGTAAAGCCTAGGAATTATGGAGCCGGTGGGTCTTATCCTTTCATATCTTTCTTTGGTTATGTGACCATCAGTGACCAGTGATTTCAAACACTTTGTCAGTTGTGTTTCGGTGTAATCTGTTTTGTCCTTCTCTCGTTCACATCGTACGAATTTGGAGGAGTCCGAGAGAATAAGCTTCATCTTTTGTACGTATTCTGTGCGGTCCATGATTACGGCTCCTGATCCTTTATCTGGCTTGGTGATAATGATGCTCTCGTTTTTTTGAAGTTCTCTTATAGCTTCGATGTGTGCCTTTGTTAGTAACCGGGAATGTGTCATGGGGTATCGTTGATACTGAAAGGAAATGTTGACCAAGTCCGATTTAAATTGTTCGAGATTGGTGTTGGAAATGGCTGCTAAATCACTTGTCTGGCTATTAAGGTATTCAAATTGAGTTTCGATTTCTAGTCGGTGGTCATTACTTCGTGGATGACAAAATTTAAGTCCCAATGAAAGCGCCTGCATTTGTAAGGTGTCTAGTCGTATACTGGACAGGTTGTGTACATATCTTTCCGGATTTGATGGAAATGTGTTCGGACATTCTTTCACGGTCAGCGTTTTCTGCAGGAGTACTCTCTTCTTGGATGTACGCTTGGAGATCACGTTGCGCACCAATCATCTGATTGATAAGCGCAAGTCTTTTGAGATCATCTATCGAGTTCCATCACAGCTACACCATCGGTCAGGAGCTCGGCTACTCGCTACCGCTGAAGCAGTATGCATCAGGTTGACAAAACCAAACCTATGCATTCAGAAGCAACATGTACAAGCCTTACAACTACCCTGGCCAGCCAGTAATAGAGATGAATCGGACTTCACTCATTGGTATCACATGCCTTCAGTCACCTGACCACCTGACACGTTACGTTAAGCACTTAAAATGCTTTGTTCAATCAATAGTTACTCTTTGTTTCCCATATGAACTCCGCTTCTCAAGGTATATTTCTGTACAAAGCCTGATGATGAATAAATCGAAAACAATTGTTCGCTTTAAGCGTACCGCTTGCGTTTCTTCTTGCAATATATAATAAAAATGGGCATACTACACGATGTTACAAATATTTGTATAAACATAAAAACTCGATATACTTTGTTAGGTAGTTCCTGTGCTTTTGTGTAACAGCTATTATGCCAACCCCATGGCTGCCTCGATATGAGTATTTCGTGATTTATCACGGGTAAAAAAGCATGCGCTTGCCAAGTCCCGTAGGATGGAAACTTGGGCCACCAGAAGTACAGTTAAAACCATTCCTTCAATTAGTACAGACCTCAGATACAGATGAGCCAGCCTCAGTTGTATCTATCTCAAACCAACCAACTGTGCAAACAACCGTTTCAAAAAACTTCAACAGACCAGCACTATTTGTGCCGGTCACTCACAGCGAACCTAGCTCCTGATCCGTCAACAAATAAAATGCTGCTACACCAACACTCAGGGGTTGTACTCTAAGCTCTCGGAGCTGCGCCACCGCCATGAAACAACAACTTGGGACCTCATAGCAGTCACTGAAACTTGGCTGTCAGACGATATACTTGATCCGGAGATTAAACTCAATGAGATGTCAGTCATTCGAAATGATCGTCTATCTCGCGGTGGCGGTGTTGCTCTCTACTATCGAGATTATTCGATTAGTGAGGCTCTTACCGAAAATTCCCCCGTTATTCCCGACGCACTATTTTGCCGACTGCATCTAGCAGGTGGAGACGTTGGTTCACCGAAGATGAGTGATGTTTCCCTCTTAGCAGTTATCTATCGACCTCCGAACTCATCAGCAGACAGAAGTAACATTCTGTTAAACGCCCTTCGCTATGCTCTTTCATAAAAGTACTCTCACTATCGTATAATGGGTGACTTTAATGTTCCTTCAATAGCATCAATGTCCCCTAATGGGCCATCATTTAAATCGAAACTCCTTGAATTCATGGATATGACAGTTTTGTATAAACTTGTGCATCGACCAACCAGACACCGCGGTTCAAACGAGCCATCACTCCTGGACTTATTCCTGACTAATGAAGAGTTGATGGTTGCGTCAGTAGCATACAATCCTCCACTGGGCCGTAGAGACCATTCAGTCCTAACATTTGGTTATGTGTGTTTTGCCAGTATCGTTGCTAAAGAAAGAGAGACTCAACGAACTTTTACGGACTATTATAAGCTGCGCAGCTTAGCAGCAACCGTTGACTGGGAACTACAGACGCACAGCCCAGCGAACGACGCGTTGAATGAATTGAAAGATAAAATTAACTGGGTCATACAATCCGCATCGAAGGTTGTACAATTACGAGAATCGAGCCGGACCAATACGTAGATCCGGAGCAGAACACGTAAATGGATCAACAGAAGAGATGAAATCCGGAGGAAACATTTGCTAAGCCCATGTGATATCACATGGCAGGATTACAAACTCATCAGAAACTACTGCACGTCACTCATTAGAGTCGATAAGTACGAATGGCAGGGGAATATAGTGCCGAAATTTACGAGTAATACCAAACTACTATACAGATTTGTGAATGGCAAAAGAAAGATTAAGCCCTGAATACCACCACTCAGGACGGCCAGTGTCCTAACAACTACTGCTGTGGATGCCGCGAACGCTATACTCTTGCAGTTTGGCTCGGTAGCTACAAATGTCATGGAACATTCGCCCTATCAACTCCCAACTAATCTCGTTGGCTTATCCAGCGTCACCTTTACTCCAGCAGCTGTTGCAAGCAAATTACAGTCTCTCCGAGAGTACAGTGCCCCTGGAATCGACATGATCTGCCCAAAAGTACTAAAAACCCTTGCTCCCACCATAGCAGCACCACTTGCAACCTTTTCCCAAGGTCTGCTTAACTCCCATACACTCCCATCTGAGTGGAAAAATGGAATTATCACTTCAATATATAAAGGAGGTAAGCGCTCGAATCCTGCTAACTACCGACCTATTACTCTCTTTCCTGTTTTAACAAAAGTGATGGAATCGGTAATCTCAGATGGACTGACGCGATACATTGGAAGTCAACAGATAATTTCTAGTGCCCAACATGGTTTCCGACGCAGACGATCTTGTCTCATCAATTTGCTGTTTACTCGGGACTTATGGACCAGGGCGGCTAATGAAGGAGTGCCCATAGATGTGATATACCTAGATTTTTCTAAAGCATTCTCCTCCAAAACTTGCTGCCTACGGTATCAACGGTTCCATGCTCACCTGGTTAGAAGACTACTTACACGATAGAGCAATCAAGGTAAGAGTAACCGACACCTATTCTGAAAGCCTTTGCGTCTCCAGTGGTGTACCACAAGGATCCGTCCTCGGTCCGCTACTGTTTTTAGTTTACATTAATAACCTTCCAGCAGACATTCTATCTCCGATGCAGATATTTGCAGATGATGCTAAAATATGGAGAACAATTCGCTCAGCATCCGACCGTGTCTACCTCCAGGAAGATCTGACCCGGATTAACGAATGGGCAGAAAAGAATCAGCTTCCACTGAACCCTGCAAAGTGCCACCTGCTGACGGTGCACAACAGCTTCGTCAACACATATCTTTTGGGGCAACACGTTATGCAACACGTGACCAGTGAACGCGACTTATGTATAATCGTGCAAGAGAGTCTTGGAAATTCGCTCCAATGTTCGAAATCAGCAAGTGTGGCGAACTTGAACTTGCGACTTTTGAGGCGAGCTCTCGGCACTTTTGAGCGACGGCTAGTACCATTGTTGATTAACTCCTACATTTCTCCTCATGTTGAATATGCAATTCAGGCCTGGTGTCCATGGTTAAAACGAGACATCCGCTTATTCGAACAGTCCCAAAGAAGAGCCACAAATGCAACGCGTGGACCATCCGGTATAAGGTACGAAATGCGCCTTCGTATACTCGGTGGGTTCTCATTAGAATACCGAATACTAACCGAAAGCGAGCATCCATGTACATCACGGTTGACTCTAGCCCCTTACAAACAAAACCGAGACAACCACCTGAAACTAATGACGCAACACTCTCGTTTGAATTGTAGAAAGTATTTTTTCTCACTTAGAATCTGTTCTCACTGGAATGCATTACCAAACTATGTGGTGAACGCACCAGACATGACGACATTCGAAAGACTCTTAGATTTTCATTATTAGTGATAAACGATACACAACACTTTGTAAAGTGCAATGATTTAACCACTGCTATTTTACGTTCCAAGTTGGAACATTTTGCTTTTAATTTTCTTTTGCATACCCATCCTGTGGGTCTTGTAAAGTTATGCCTTTTATCCCATCATATACCCTTGAACCATTGAACATTTGAAGGATCATCGAGTAAGCAAATTGTTATTTCAAGCGTCCACCGAGTTAAATGCCCTACTGCATAACGATAGTTTGAAGTGGGAATGAGATTTGCGGCACAAAATATTATAGAGAGCTATTAAAGTTCAGTAAGTTCGTGAGAAATAAAAAAGAAACGACAAAGCTCGCTCTTTTTATTCATTTGACAGATGTAGTAGGTTAATCCAGTTTACCTACATCCAGACTAATCACATGGACACTACTACATGTATCCTCACCGCCACGTTGCGGAGAGGGCAGTTAAGCACATGGTTGGGTTCCCATTGTTTCCTCCTTCAAGTGGAACGGACTATATCAAGTAATGCAAGTTTGAAAGCATTTCATCAAAGCGTTTTTGAAAGGCGTTACTGTAGGGAGAAGGATAACGTGAGTATGAAGGGCATTCCAGGCACCGGACACACCGAGGGAGAAAACGGTTCGTCGACAATCAGGTCGACTGTAGTGGGTAGCCAGGTTGAACTGATGACATCTCAGGTTGGTATTTCGACTCAGCTGCAACATATTGCGACATGGGTGAGCTGGGTTCGTCAATCTTAAGTAAACCATGATTAGGCTTCCTCGCTGCCATGGATATTCACCACTATACTATCTCAGGGACTACAGTCAGTGTTGATAGGAGTGGCAAAAGAACCCTCTGACGAGTTTGGTCGCTATACGTTTCGAAGCTTCAAGTGCATTGACGTCGCGCCTGCGCCAGCGACGCCAGGCCGGGATCGCATATTCCAAGTGAGGTCTCACGTAACTTTTCAGCATTTGCGGAAAGATTGATGGCTCAAAATTGCCGAAAGCCCTACGTAAGAGTTCAAGATGCTGACTGGTTCTTATTGATGTCTTTTCAGCCTGTCTCGAGCAACCAAGGTCGTCCTGCACGATCACCACGAGGTCGTTTTCTTGGGAAGCACGTTTTAAATGCTAGTGCTCAAGTCGATATTCATAAATAAGCTGATGACGTATGCTTTCAAATTTACAGTTGGTCACATTGAACTGGAGCCGGTTGTCGGATAGCCACGCATAAGCCCTGCTGAAATCGCTCTGCAATTCCATGTGATCATCCGATGTCCTGATTTCATGCCAAATTTTGATATCATCTGCAAATAGTAAGAACTTCGACTGTAGAACACTGGTAAGGTGGTTAATGAATGTAAGGAATAAAGCTGGCCCCAGTACCGATACTTGAGGCACGCCACACTGGACGTCAATTGGGTCGGAAATGGAGCCAACGTTGATCGAGGAATTCGCCGATCTAACCGAGTATATGGTCACCGATTCCATAGCTTCGAAGCTTGTGCAGAAGAATGCGGTGGTCCAAACGATCGAACGCTTTCGAGAAGTCCAGGTAGACAACTTCGATTCCCACTCTGGCATCGGCTGACGCTGTCCAGCTTGCTCGGGCTAGCAGCAAGTTTGTAGTGCAGGATCGATTTTGCGGAATCCTTGTTGTTGTGAAACTAATAGTTGCTCTCATGTTATCCCACTAGCGCCTCTGCAATTATGCGTTCCATTACTTTGGCTAAAACTGGGAGGAGAGTGATTGGACGGTAGTTCGAGGGCTCCGAAAGATTATCACTTTTGTAAATAGGAGTAACTAGTCCAAGTTTCCACATTGTCGGAACCTGCATTTTGTCGAGACAACTTTGAAAGAACCGATCAATTGGTTCGGCAAGGTTCATGACAGTTGTAATCAAGGCCTTCGGTTTGATTTCGTCCACGTAAGGTGATTGTGCACGCACAATGACATTCGCCTTTTCATCAGATTGGCTGCCGTGAACGATACGTGGTTTAACTCTGGTGACAATGAAAGTTGTGTAAAAAGCGGATGAAATGATGTTTCAGTCAGGAAAGTATGGATGGTGTGTTGGCGAAGCATGTTGGCTTCATCTTGTGCGGTTTGCGCAAGACCATCTGTTGCACGTAAAACCGGGATCCCGCGCTTTACTCTACGGAGCTTCTTGACGTGTCTATACAGCAACTTGGGATTTCTACTGAATTTTGAACTAAGTTCTGTTGGTGTAAGTTTTTTCATCGCGGAACAACTTGACGCAGTGGTTTCGTTAAGTTTTGTAAGCGCCCCAGGTAAGGTTACTTGGATAGGCTTTGTAAGCGCGCCAGGCTGTATCCTTTAAGCCCATGCATTTTCTAGTACGGCTCCTCAGGAACAAAGTCACTTGTTTCGGGTGAAGTACCTTGCTTTCTGACACATTTACCACTAGCTCAGTGAATTGCTCGACGAACAATATCCAAGCGACATTGGGTGGCTACTCGGCCAGGAAGGACCAGTCGGTTACTTGGACGAATTTTGACAGTTTATCTTTATGTTTAGGGACACAGGTTTCCAGGTTGTTCCCACTGAGGTACTCTGAGTAACAGATGTAACTAAAGGGTAACCTCGCGTGATCGCCACGGCCAAGTGGTGCATCTACGGGCACGTTGTCGACCATTAGTTCATCGTTGGAGAGCACAAGGTCCAAAATAGAGGTGTGTCACCCGTAAGGCATCGCCTGTAAGATGTGACATGGTTGTACATAGGCACACCAGTGTTCACCTCTTGCGAATCCGCATTGAATTGCTCGCAGTGCGACGCTGGAACCTCGATTGTTTGCTGTTAGAAGTCCTCCACCAGAAGGACCTGACTGCATGGTCTTGTCTGTACTCGTTTCATCGCAGTAGATTGGCATTGATCCATTTCCATGGTGGACAATGGAGGGCGGAAATCTATTGATAGGAAACACACATCACCCCGTCTTATGTGCATAAGACACCAAAGAGTGTCGACGATTTGCGTTTCTGTGTGCTCAATGACATCAACATGCGGGTCGGATCGATACTACAGGAGCACTGCCCCTCATCTGCTAGGTCGATCCTTTCGTATGGAAGACATGCCGGATAGTGCAATCTCAGCATGTGTTATCTCCGTGTTCAGCTATGTTTCTGTGACCATAAGTCGGTCTCAATGCGTGAAAACCTGTCACACACGAAGTTCAGTTAGCTTGCTGGAAAGACCTTGTGCATTGGTATACAAGCAGGTGAAGGCATCGGTGGACAGAAGGGTGTTGGTGAATGCTGGTTTTCGGTGTGGATCTATTCCGACCTTTTTGGGATCGGCTGCCAGTCGTTATTTTGTGGGACCGATGACACAGGCACTAGGGCCAGTTCAGGTTATTGTATAGAGCTCTCAGCTCCAACAGGTAGGTGACCATACTGTCCCCCTTCAGCTGCCTGGGTGTTTTGGCATTGTTTCCATTCTGAGCTACACGGCAACAGAATTGTATTGGTAAATTGCTTGCTCAATGTTACATTGTCTATCTGTAGCCCGGTGCCTATTGCCTTTATACGTATTTTGGATGGCAGCAATTTACGCTTTTTGTGCCACTTTTTCATCATATGTTCTACCATCAGTTCGTAGTGCAATTGTACTTTCATCACTCGGGGACCGCAAATTTGTAGTAAAGCGATAGCGGTTACCTTTATGTTGAAGTAGCGATAACATCTTCGAATGAGAGTGCTTCACGAATAAACGTCATTCATCCCAGTCATGCGTTTTAACCTCTAGCTCGCTTAGTGACTAGAGCTCGGGAGACCGTGAACAAAGATAGATTTTGTGTCTTGTTTTTTAAGGAAGTCATCCGGATTTTTTTCGTTTCTGGCGTTCGCTCCAAGGGACATCTGGAAATATTCGAACAGTGTATGTGGTGTTACGGAGGCAAGTGGCTGACAAGAGAAATGCCTCTGCATCATTACTTGACTGAAGTGTTACCTAGCGTAACTGCGGTTCACCGTAGGTGATGTACGTGATGCATCATACTGACTGGTTTGGCTTGAACACCCAGTAGTTGACACAGGGAGTCCGACAGCGTTGCGCGACTTCCGTTTTCGCCATTGTTTTTGGCATTTCGAAAATAAATGCCAATATTTCATCTTTATAAAGAAGGGACGAACATCGATTAACTATAAATAAACCAATCGAAATAAGCTGGATCTTTTCTAGCGGCAAGGCACGTAGTATTTCCTGCATTCTTCTGTAAGTGCGCTTTGTTGATCCTGATTGAAAAACTACCTTAACAAATTTGCTTAGGGTGCAATGCACAACATTTCTTCGGGATAGATTTCCTGGAAGTTAACGTATGTTATCGCAGATTGTGACACAAGAAATTAGCTTATGGACGTAAGCCCTTTTTCTGCCTACATTGTTTAACTCAAGCGAAAGCCTTATTCTCCAAAATTTATCGGGATAGTTGCACTAATAATGAGCATATGAAGGTTTTTCAAATCAAATGTTTCTTGGCTAACGAGGACGAAGTTGTAAGAACCTGCATATTGTTATTTCTAAATCGGCAAGGGCAAGTAATTAAAAAGAAAACATAAATCGATGTTTGAATAAAACGATAGTAAGTACTTATTCATACCTGTAGATTGGTTGTCGAAACAAACTTAAGTGTAATGGCAAATATTACACAATTAATACTAATTTAATGGTACCTGTCTAGAAATTCAAGTGGAGCGAATTCTAAGTAAATGCAGCAATAAATTGATTTATATCTTTTTCTTTCTTTCTTTTTCTTTCTCCATGTGGAAATACCAGCCATAGACTCAGGCATCCAACTCAAATGCAGTGTTTATCCTGCAATATTGCCTGTCGAGTATGAGTTAAATCTATGCTCATATAACACCTAAGTTGAAAGTCATTAAGCCATCATGCGGAAGGAAAAATGGTCACCGGTTAAATGCTGCGTGATTGCGGGCGATCTAGGGGTATAACCATGTGGGCGCGGCTGGCTGTCATCGCTTGAGAGCGATTTATGGTGGGTTATTTTGGCTGTGTTGACAAGATCACTTTGTGTAAAATTTATGCGTCCAGTGGAAGTATTTCGTGGAAACTGAGCTAAAATTCAGTTTCATTTCCAATTCTGAAGTTTCCGACCAAAAATACTTGTGTTTTCATCGCTTGGTTTCGGCGACCTTGCTATCGCCACTTTCTTCGTCAATTGGCCGCCATCTTGTTTTCGGATTCTTCACAATGCCAAAACAGTCATCCTGTGGTACTTGCTCCAAACTAGTCGGATACCGTGCAAACGCCCTCACGTGTGTTTTGTGCCAAGTTAAATACCACGTTTCATGTGTTGGATTATCAGTTGAGCATTTTTATCGTCTTCGCGAGATCCAACCGATTTCATCCAAACTATATATGAAAATTGCCGAAATAAGATACAACCAGAAAGAGTAAAGCCGATGTGTAGGCCTCAGCGTTCGTTGCGAACAGCTCCCTGTGTTTGGCTAAACAACCTAGCACGAAGAGCCTTCAGGTTTCGGCCCAGTCGTCCTACTCTACCTGTGCAAACTCACCGACACCAAGTCCAACCGTTGTTGAGAAGCCCAGTTGTACCTGGACTAAATTGTTTACCTTTGTTGTGTCCAACGGACACTGATGTCCCAGCAGGTGAAAGTCTGAGTGCTGAAGACTAGTGGAAAGAACAGAGGACGAAATTACGAAGGAACCTTGGGCTTTTACGTTCTGTAAGTTAACAGTTAGCCAAACCACTTGAGGCTGGTTATATACTTCGCCCTGCAAGGCCAACCTCGTCCGACCAGAGGCGTTATAATCTCGTGATATTTCACGCACCGGAGTCCAGTGATCCATCACCCCAAGTGCGCTACGATCACGATGTCGAGTTTTTACAGGGTCTAATTGATAGACTTCTCGACGCTGGTGAGGACTCGGTAAACGTGAGGCAGATTGCCCGTCTTGGAAAGCAAGGTGATCTACAAAATCGGCCTATGAGAATCACTATTGTGGACGAAGCCAGTCCAAGACTGATCATGTCTCGCCTAAGTAGGCTGAAAGGTTTGAAGATACATGTTCGTCCCGACCTGGACCCAGTAGACAGGGAGCGGCTCAGGTCTGCCATCATTGAGTTGAAAATACGCGCTGGTGAGGGGGAAACAAATCTTCGTATCGTAAATTTTCGGGTGGTTTCCAACAATCCGCGTATCAGGATAAACAGGCTGCTCACACTTCAAGCATGCCCGGCGGCTCCTGCTGCAGCCTGTAAGTAGCCTTCACAAACGTTTGCAGTATTATGAATAAGCGCGATGAGCTTTGTTGTTTTGTTGCGTCTGAGCGGCCAGACGTAGTGGGACTCGCAGAGACATGGCTGCATGCAGTGTTATACACCCAGGAACTTGAACGCAACGGTTACTCGTGTTTCCGATGCGATAGACTAAAGAATGCTCACGGTGGCGTCTTACTTTACATTCGGTCTTCCCTGCGTGGGAGACTTGTGAGCACCTACCGAAGTGACAATGGTCTGTGTGAGCTACTCTGGTGCTCCAACAGCCTAAGGCGCGGAGAACTGTTTGTGGGCGCATTTTATCGCAGTCCTCTGAGTCGTTGTTTGGATTGGCTGCCCATTCTTCGGACCCACATGAGTCGTCCACACTTTCTACTTATGGGCGATTTTAACTGTTCTCGTATATGATGGCCTGATGTGCATTTGCTGCCTGAACATAGTGAGGTTGAAGCAAAGTTCGTGGATTTGGTACTTGAAACTGGTGCATCGCAACACATATGCCAGCCAACACGCATATCAACACGTTCAACCCCGTCCTGTCTCGATCTGATGTTAACGAGCTACGAACAACGAGTGCGCAACATTAGGATTCTGGAGCCCCTGGCTACGAGCGACCACTCAGTACTGATAGCTGATATGGAATTATCTTTGCCGTATTCACATCCGCTGCAACCAGCTCCCAACTACTGGAAAACGGACTTCGATGGTCTAGCTCGAGCCGCGAGCCAAATGGATTGGTCTCTGTCACAAGCTGCATCTGTGGAAGATTGTTAGATTTATATAAAAGAGAGATTGACATCATTGTGTTCCCAATTTTTGCCATTGAAATGTCGGAAGTTTGGACCGATTAAGCCTCATTGGTTTGATAAGGAGTATGGAAACCTGGCTCGGAGGTGGCGCAGATTGTGGGACAAATTCCTTCTCTCTGGCTCTGCCAATGATTACGAAGTGTATAAATGTCAGCGAAACCTCTGCAACAGTGCGAAAAAGAATAAACACCGAAACTTTGAAGAGCAGCTCGCATTAGCCGCGAAGACCGCCCCAAAAAGAATCTTTGCATATGTGAGGCGACGCCTGAAGCCGGCAGGTGATATGCTAATGCTGGATGGCACGGATGGACACCCCTTAACCTCCAGCACTCAGCGTGCGTCCGCGTTGGCGGCGCACTTTGCTTCTATATTCGCGAATAATCAGGTGTCTGTTCCGAGTTCGACGTGTACCGCTTTTACCGAACTCGTTAGTCTGCATTGCGGCGTTGTAGAGGTAGCTCAACTACTCGCCAACCTTGACGGCATCAAACCCGCCGGACCTGATGGGTTTCACCCACTAGTTCTCAATTCACTTTCAACCATCCTCTCTCTTGTCGTGACTGACCTTTTCAACAGGTCGCTCTCCGAAGATTCGTTGCCGGTTGACTGGAAATGTCCGGTTGTGAAGCCTATTCCGAAAGGCGGCGACCCTAGCAAAGTAGACAATTACAGACCGATTTGTCTGACACCTATTTTGGCAAAGGTTGCTGAGAAAATCGTGAAGAAGAGATTGCTGCAGTTGCTACAGTCAAACAAGTTCCTGACGCTCGCACAGCACGGTTTTATGCAAGCTCGCTCATGCATTACTAACCTGCTTGTGACGAGGCATGAGTGGTTGAAGGCAATAAACAAGGGGAAATCCGTCGACGTGGTATTCATCGATTTCAGTAAAGCGCTCGACAAGGTCAGTCATGAGGTTCTCCTTCACAAACTCAGCATGTGTGGCGTCGGTGGCTCACTGCACCGGTGGATCCGCGACTTTCTTGTTGGACGAAAGTGGAGAGTACAAGTCGACGACCATCTAACTGACTGGTACCCTTCTACAAGTGGCGTGCCTCAATGCACTGTGCTGGGGCCCACTCTGTTCCTGACCCACATCAACGATCTGCCGCAGTTTCTCCGGTCGCCGTGTCCCTTGTTTGCAGACGACATGAAGATTTGGAGAGAAATCGACGCTCCCGATGACTGTGGCCTACTTCAGCAAAATCTCAACCGCTTATCCACATGGTCTGCAGAAGTTCTTCTCCCGGTCAACCCAGCTAAGTCTGTATTTATGAGCCTGGGGAAGGGTGCTAACGGCAGAACCTACACCCCTGACGGCCAAACACTATATCCCACACCCTTCGTGAAGGACCTAGGTGTACTCTCACGCTACGATTTGAAGTCAGTGGACAACACGAACAGGCTCTATCGGAACGGACTGCGCATGCTTTGGGCGCTCAAACGTAAGTTCGGCACATGGTCTGAAGTGGTTGCTACTCGCCTGTTCTCTTCTATCATTAGACCAATGCTAGAGTACGGTTCGCCCGCCTACGTTTTAATTACCCGAGGCGAGGCATAAAAAATCGAACGGGTCCAACACTTTGCTACCAGACTCATCCCGTGTTTACGTGGCATTGGGTATGAAGACCGGTGCGAGAATCTAGGGCTCTACACCTTGTCCTACCTTCGTATGCGAGTCGACCTCATTATGACCTACCGAATTCTACATCTCAGTGAGTTCCCCATGCTAAGACCAATACTGCACTTACGAGGGCCATGCAGAACACGCGGACACAGATACAAACTTGTCGTGCCGGATGTGAGATGCTTTCCCCATCCACTGTGCTTCGAAAGGAGAGTGGTAAAATTTGGAACAGTTTGCCCGAACATGTGATTGAGGCAACATCTGTGCAACAGTTCAAAATGTTGTCAGATTTGTATTTTGCCTCTATTCGAT
>OX104064.1:219019896-219044171 GCA_944474145.2 Dicrocoelium dendriticum
GTGATTTAAACCTCAGAGTTAATGTTAATTCTTATATTTTTTAATTGTTGCCCCCCCCGTTTGTTGGCGTCCCCCCCCCCCCCCCCCCCCCCCCCCCCCCTTACCCACCCCCCGCTGTATACTGTGAGTAAACGACGGTCAAGACCGAAGAGACGCGCGCGTACGCTGCGAGGAAGGAATCAGAGATCGTTTTTGATGGTCATGTGCCCGCCGAACGATCCAAACTAAGGCTAACTTCTGGATGATGGATCACTCACACTCACTGACACTTTGTACCGTGCCGCTCCGCTCCGTAACCGCGAACTGGCGATTTCGCCTCGAATAGTGGTGAAACGTTTGCAGCTAAACTGTCGAGCTCAGTGAACATTTAGACCACTAATGTTAGTAACTATCGCAATTCTCAAGGGTTTGTACCTTCCTTTGTTCACACACACTTCGAGTGGAACATAAAAATTATCGTAAATAACTGCGCAAATCATATTCTCTTTCCGTTTGTCTAATTACTACATGACGTTTAAGAAAAATATGCTATTTAATCTCACGTTGTTATATTTCTTAAATTGATAGTAGCTGCGTCTCCATGAATTGCGATTTTATAATCGGTCATTGACGGCCATACATGGTGACACGTTCAAAAATTTTATGAAATAACTGTTTCAACTTGATTTACCGTTTCTCATAAGGTATCTGTGCTTCATTTAATGCCAAATCAGCGCTACTTGATATCAGCGTGAGTTCAAATACGGGTGCCGATTGTTTAAGAGCAGGGGAAACTCGAATAAAAATAATGGTTCCACACCAAAATAGCGTCGGATGTCGGAACTTTGCTACTGGCATTTTCATTAAGAACAAAGATTATATTTAATCAGTGCAACGAAAATCACCAATGAAGTGGTATTTTTAAATCGACTGCTAGTATAGAGCTGTTATTTTTTGCAAACCATTTTAATCCTATCAAATCCTGGTTAATCTAGGAGAATTACGTTTTCGGTTTTTAAATGGAATTGACGTTTTATAAAAAATTTCAACCAGGTCTGTTAACTGAATGTCCACTGGATTTCAATTTTCAGGGACAACAAAAATTTAAGGAAAACCTGATCTTGCATTTAAAGATTCTTAGCTAAATACTGTCGACAAATAAGGGAATGCGATGCTAAATTTCTTTAGGGTCCTTGGAGACAATAGGAATTTATCTCGGTATACAGCTTCCTGTTGTGTTAAATTTATCCTTTTCCTTTGTGACCATTTTCAACTTCTCGACTTTTCTTTTTGTTGCCTTTAGTTTTCGGGTGAGTAGATTACACGAAATGATTCCATCTCGCAGTACCAGTCTTCTCATTCTCTTATTTAGAAAGATAAATTTATTACTTCAACACTATAGACGGTAGTATCGTGCCCTCAATATCAAATAGTTACATCCATGCTGCGTGTTGTAGCTCGGTTTCAGCAAATTTCGGCATCCATTGAAGGGTTAACCGATATTTTACGCGAACTTTGGTATCGTTCTCTGAAAACTCCCAGCAGCTTCATCATCCGCTAGTAAGAGTGATTGCGCAAGGCTTTAAAACATGCTTACCCTGCGTTATGGTGCATCTAGCAATTATGATTCCATCTTCAACCAATAAACTCAAGCCATCTTGGCGTATTCAATTGAAAGGCGCAAATAAGCATTGTGCATCATTGGCAACATATCTTTGTCAAATATCCTGAAAACCTTTCTCAGCTCCCTAACGTGCTAATTGTTGTAAACTCATTAATTCAGGGAAGAGCGTTTATTCGTCATAGACATCTCAGTGAACATTATAGCATGTTTATTAAACAAAACTCATCGATATGAATTGCACGTTCAAATTCATAAATAACGACCGTTCTAAATCGGTGAAATGCCTCAGTTGCTTCAAGTAAACGAACGGTGAATCGCCCACACGAATATAATTCAGTTCGAGTCTAGTAATCAAATTCGTCACGCTTGCTTCCCGTCGGCTGTCTGGCTCACTCGGTTAGTCCAGCTGCCCCACATCATATGCTACTAACTTCACCTCCTCCTTTTTGATCCTGTTCTTGCGCAACCATGTTTATCCACCTCGTACACCTTGCCACACCGCGTCGTCCTTACTGGGTCTGCGGCCGTGGTCTCCTTGCACCACGCCATCTGACACTCCACTCCTAAATCACATTTTTTTCTTCAGTGTAGTCTAACATGCATTAGATTTTTTCTGAACCTTTTCCCTCCAAAGTTTATTTCCTGTGATACGGCACCGACCCTCGCAGTCAATAAACCTCTATCCACCGCTCTTGATTAATGGGTAATTTTTAAAATAACACTTATTCCACCACTATTACTTCTGGTAGTTCCAGGCCACCACGGTCGTATTATCGGTTCTGAGTGGTCATTCGTCGTCTCAGATTGTTCTGTAACCGTTCGTACTGTGGGAAACGTAGGCGCAAATTTGTGGCAGATGCCGGTATCAGAGTTCTAGTCCTTTGACTGCATAGGCGCTGCATGGGGCTCCAAACCTATACACTTTGAAACAGTGTTTCCATTCTCCAGTAGCATGAGGTCCGGGTCCTCGCCAGTTAGTCTAGCCTTTAATTACAGGCGGTTGTTATGCTTCCCTGCCATCTAGGCATTTCCATTCGATTGACTGTGATATGGCGTGCATTTCTAGTACACGATTTCCAACTTTGTATCGAACCCTTGGAGACCACAGCTTGTAAAGTGGGGCCCATTGGCCGAGACTAGCTCCTCCACTATAATGTGCCGCGCATGTTGACATCTGAGTTTGTTAATTACTGTCTCTGTGGCCGCAGTGGTGAATAGATTACTTGCAAAATAATGACTATAGTAATCCGCTTTGGGTAAGTAATCTTTCCCGTTATCAGTGAATAAATCCGGTGCCAACTTCTGCCATGGTGGGTCAGGGACATCATACGGCATCATTGGTTCCTTTGTCTGCCGGATTTCGTGTGAAGGGGACGCCTCAAAATTGCATACTGGATCTTTTATTCCACCTGTCATTCCTGGCCAAAAGATCAATTTTCTAGCTCAGTTAAGGCTATGGTTGGTACCAATGTGAGCGCGATGAAATTAATTTATCATTTCTCCTCTGAGCGATGACGGAATCATTATACGGCTTCCCTTGAACAGCAAACCATCAAAGATAGAGAGTTCATCCAGTAAATGAAAGTAGGATGTTAGTTCCTTTGGCAGCTGCTTCTTTGTCTCTCGCCACCCATTTACATCAGTCTTGCATAGTTGAACGCATTGCATATTAACATGTGTGGCGCCTTATTAATATTAGGCGATCTTCTGTCACCGCCAGGTTTTTTCTACGCTTACTTATCCGACCTCTTACGGATTTTTCTCTTGTTCCGGCAGCTCAGCTCTAGAAAATCTATCCGCGATAAGCCTCCGTCTCCAGGCGTACATACAATATCGACATCTTAATTTTGAAGCCGGATAAGCATACACTGAAGGCACCGATGAAGGATGTGTAGCGGTTTCCTGATTATTGGCGCAGGCGACATACAACATTGTCTTTCTTCATGAAGCATTACGGTTGAAACGCTTCATGGCATTGACAACCGCAAGCATTTCCTTCTCAATCTGCAAGTAGCACTAGTTGGTCACGGTGAATGCTCGACTGCGGAAATCCAAAAATTTTCAATTACCTAAGTAATCAGCACCTATTCCGTCTTGGCTACTGTCACACTGTGCCTCCAAAGGCTGGCTGGATCGTAATACTCGAATGCAGGCGCGTTGCTGATGAGGTGCCTAATAATTTCGAATGTGATTTCCTGTTTTTTTTAAAATTCTACTTCTCATTACTCCTTTTAGAGTAACTTCCTGATCTGTGTCACGATACCAGCGAGTGTTGGCGTAAAACGGCTCAAGTAATTTACCGTGCCGTTTAGGCGATGGATTCCCTTCACGTCATTAGAAAGTGGCACTCCAAGAATTACCTTACTGTTACCTGACTCGACCCTGAACTCTTATGCTGTTAGCAGATACCCATGCAAAATTACCCCACCTTTCCGAATATCCATAATTTTACGTTAAACCTTGATGTTGTTTTGCATACAACGCTGTAAAATAACAGGGGATAATAGCGTCATGTTCTTATGCTGTTGAGTCATAAAGCAAAACATAGTCTGCCAAGCATATTACACTATTTAAAGCGTCTATCGCTTATACCAATCGGTTTCAAAAAACGCAATAGATACCAAACAAAACGGTAAACACAATCAACAATAACGCCGAAACGGAAACTGGATTCACCATCTAGAATAACGCGACAAAATGCCTAAGAGAGATCTACCTTAGTGAAACAAGTAGCTTTGACCAAACGCAGCCAAAGGTCTTCCGGAGTACGTAGCGCATAATGCTCTCTACGCAAAGCCACATGCAACGGGTTTCGGTCAATAGACACAAGTAGTTCGTCCGTCTTATTCGTAATGATTGCTGCCTGACTAAGGCAACCATTTGAATCGTCAAATTTGGCAATCACACTCGCTTTCACTAATTTGCTCAATTCAGCTGAGAATTCGTCACGCCGTGCAAATGGAACTTTCCTAGCCGGTAACGCTGTCGGTCACACCAAAGGATCTAAGGACAAGTGAGCGGTTCCCTCAACCTTTCCCAAACATGGGCTAAAACCAGACGGATGGTTTTCACTAAAATCGGTTTCTCTTCCTGGCAATCCTTCGCAAAACTATCATGTTTAAAAAAGCAAACCGATTGTCTGTATCTAATCAGTGCCGAGAATTGGCGTCAGCTGCTCCACTACGTTCACGAAATCCAGTCGATGTAAGGCTCCGTCTCTTGTGTCAACCAGTTGGAATGCAGCTAAGCCCTTCGGATGAAGTACGGAACCATTCTGCATGCACAGGCCATTTTGATCGGATCAAATGTACACTCTGGGAGAGTGCTTCCTTGGTAGAATTTTCACAGTAGCACCTGTGTGTAACTGGAATCCTATGGTTTCGTCATCTTGCCAAAGGCTTGGGTAGACACAATTTTCGGTACCCTCAAAGACACGTTGCCAATTGAATGTTCTGCATCTGCAGAGGACTAATAACGAACGACCGCATTCACACGGGTTGCTTGGTAGCAACGAGCAAAGTGGTTCTTTTTTAAATTTGGTGAATTTTCGTCCCCAAGTGAGACACTGTTCGCGGGTGATCGGATGTTGCGTGATGCAAAATTTGTAGCTGTTCAGTCCCAATTTGTAGCCTTTGCTGCTTTGCCTATGGAAACAGCACAAAATACTGCAGATGTTGCGAGCTTCATTTGTTGGTATTGATAGGTGTTCAAGGACTCAATGTTGCAGATAATACTGCTCTGTTGGAGTAATAACCTGCGTTATCGCAAATACCCCGTTGTCGTACTTTCAACATTGATTTCTAGAACGATCCGATTGCATATGAGACTGTCGCCCAAGCATTTACAGAAATTGCTGGATCACGCCAAATTCCTCAGTTTATTGGGGTACGCGTCAATTAAATCCTTTTGGTCTCTGTTGTGCGAAAACGAAAGATAGTGCTGTTCGGTCTCGTTGGCTTGACCTGCACAATATTCACTGAAATTTCCCATGCCTCCCTCCAACTTATTGGAATTTTCGCCTTTTCCGTAGTGCAATACGGCGTGCCTCATCCCCGACTGCGTGTCAAAACAAGGCCAAGTGATGCGCCATCAGTTACTTGTGCAAACTTACAAATGTTCAGAAATCCTCTCAAGTGCTACTCCATATACGCCAATTACTTGACAAGTTTTGTTACTCCATTTTCAGTGGGAAAGGTATCTGCATTATCAACATTATCAACAACAGCAGTAGATCAGCCATTTGAACAGATGCTTCGCTGCCATACAAACATGATGACCTAAGAAACCAGGAATAATAAGAAGGAGGGAAAGGGGACTTATCGGTAAACTTTAATGCGCTAAGCAAACATTAAAGTTCAAGTCACCTAAAACTTGTAGACAACATACCGTCACAAACATCTGGATATCTTGCAAAATTAAGGCGACATCGGCTAGAAAGCTTCCTTGCGTCTTTCACTACTCCGCGTCATAATCAGCCATTAACACCCAGATAACTCAGCACCAAACACACTTTAAACAGACAATCCGATTAGGAGACGGCAGCAGACGCCCTACCGGTGTCGGTTGCGAGCCATGTCCTGTAAAGTATCGAGCCAAGCACAAAGCGAGTCACGTGGACTCCAGTCCGGAAGACAAGACGGACCATCGGCACCCAGTTTGGTCGTCAGTGAATTCACTTCCTGCTGCCAAGTCAGCTTCTGTAACCCTCGAGCTTTGCGCCACCCTACACCTGGCAGACTAAAAAGGCCATCCTAGGTAAGCGGTGACCAGGCATCCGTAGCACGTGCCCGAGCCAACGCAACTTATTCAGTGATGTCTGTTGTTCTAGGAAGCTAGCATGATTATCACCACCTAGTACTCGCATATGCACATCATCGTTTCGGACACGCCGGTACCATCCGACACCGGCAACGCTTCGCAGATAACGATGATTAAAGACTTGTAGTCGTCTCAGATCTTTAGAACGAAGAGGCCAGATCTCACTCCCATAGAGCACAACGGCCTTCATTGTGGCCTTGTATACACGACATTTCATAATGAGGAAACCCCGTTCTGTCGCGAAAGTTGCTGCAAATTCATTTGCAATGCATGAGCTGACGTAAATTTCTATGCGTCCATCGTTACTGATGCAGCTTCCAAGATTAGTTAATAGATCAACCACTTCGAGTTCCTTATTAGCAAGGTCAAGAGGTGATAAAGTGAATGGTGGTCGTGCGGCAATGGTTTCCACTTTGAAGGTGCAAAGCGCACATTAAATAATGCGACCACCCTAGACAAGCTATTCAGGGTTGATCGTGCGGCCGCGATCTCGTCGAAAAGCAAAGCGGTATCGTCCGAATAAACAAGATCAACGTATCTTTCACCAGGCAGCACATCAAAGCCTACATCGTGAGATTCCGCAAGGGAACAAGGCATGATTGAATTCACGACGAAATTGAACAAAGGTGCGGAAATCGGACAACCCTGAAGAACACCATTGGGGTTAAAAAGCTATCCGATGGGCCACGGTAGATTCGGAGGTGGCCTGTAGTGTTCGAGTACAGAGCATGTAGGAATTTCACAGATTTCTTGAGAACAAATTTTCGGGCATGTATTTCGAACAGTATCGACCGAGCGACTGAATCGAACGCACACTTGAAATCAATGAACACATCTATTTTCGGTCTGATGTATGCGTGGCCCTGTTTTAGCACCTGACACAAAGGGATTGTATGGTCTATACAGACGCGCCCTTGCGTAAAGCGGCCTGCTCTACCCCAATCCACAATTCCCTTTCCACAGTGAGGCGATGAACGAGAATGGAAGCCATTAATTTTGTTACAACAGGCGTTAGGCTAATACCCCTGTGGTTAGAACAGTCTGAGCGACTGCCCTTCTTGCATTTTGACACTTTAATCGATTTGCTCAAAACAGCCTGGTCACTCTTCCTTCCATATACCTTTAGATGGGGAAGTCAGTGCATTGCAGAGGACCTCAACCCCAATAATAATTAGTGCAGGTGGGAGGGAATCCGCGCAAGCGGCAAGAAAACCATTGAGGGCTGTGATCTCGTTTTGAATCTCGGTTTTCGACGGAGGCTCTAAACTAGACCTTCATGGCTAGTCCTGCATCACATGAGTAGGAAGAGGTCCGGGAGCAGAGGACAAACTGAAGTGTAATTGAAAGTGTTTGCACAACTAGCCCTACGGCGCTCAATATTGTGTATCAGTGCACGCGCGCTCTATCTGATTGCCTCACTGACGCCTTGTTATCTAAGACCAGTGTTGCGGATCAGCTGGAAGATCTTGCGGTAATTGCCTACTGCCCCTCCCTCCTCCATTTCTTGAGTCCATGTGGTCCGCCAATCTTCCTTGTCAGCACATAAGCTCTACTTTAGTTCGCGCCTAATAGCCCGTCTGGTAACATTATGCTCAGAGCCAGCCGGGGAGTTTCTTTTAAGTTCCAACGGGTTCACCGGCATCTAGGATATCTAGTAACTGGTGCGGTGACCAATGATAGTGCCACAATCAGATGCTGCTGCGCCGTGCATGGCGGCCGAGATCCTATTTCACTGAAGCTCAACGTCATTAAAACAAGTGAATTCCGTATGCATTGCTTCCTGATAGTATTACCTGACCGCGAATTGAGACAATTTCTCAGTTTCCAATCGGTGAGGACGCTTGATGCCCTTGCAGGCAAAGTTCATGGAGAAACGACAGCGCACCAATGCATGATCAGAGTTGGCACAGGTACTCTAGTACCAGCGGTAATCCAGTATGGAACGGCGCCACCCGTATTTTATGGCTATGGGGTAAATTTGGGTCCGTCGTTGGCCAGCTACAGGAGGACACCAAGCGGCACTTGGGCGGCCAATGTGTTTAAAAGCAGTGCTAGAAAGAAACAATTTGTGCTCGGCAAACAATTGCAGCAGACGCTCGTCGTTGTCAGTCCTTTCGGAATTAGGCTCATAATGACCACCCAGCTGAGCTTCTGAAGAGCTCAGACGCCCAAATTGTGCCTTCATATACCCCGCAATTACAATAACATCTGAAGTAGTAGCACTGCGTAGAAGCGCGTTCACTTCGTGATAGAATGTGTCCTTGACAGCGTTTGAACTGCAGTAGAGGGAAGCATAAGCGGAAATCAAACACAAACAACGTTCTGTACTACTTTGTCCATCAACCTTAGCTGATATCTTCAAACGGGCTGCACATAAATGGCTGTTCACCGGAATCCAATCAACCAACGATGGCTCAGCTTTGGAGATTAGAATAGTACCTACACCAGCTTGACCAGTGAGTGCTGCATCGGCGTCTCCGGATGCGTGCAACCAATAACGAGAGGATAAGCCGGTGAAGTTAATTCAACGACCCCATGATGGTCATTTATCCTAGATTCGGACACACAACACACGTCAATACCCAGTGTGTCCAGGGTGCATGCGAGTGCAGCCTGTTGACCTGTTTTTCATAGTGTGCGAACGTTGAACGTCGCCATGGACACTGGACAGCATAGCTTTATAAGGGACTGTTGCCGATAACCTTCCGATAGGATTTAGTGGGATGGTGGTTGCAGATGGTTCTATTCTAGTTGTACTTAAGTTGCGGTTAATTAAGCTGGGAATTATGGAAGGAAGTTTAGTAATGGGTGTCTGTATGGAATTAAGAAAAACAGGTAGAAAATAAAGAAAGGAGGCGTCAATAGCAGTATGTTCTCGCTTATCCGCCCTGCTGTGTGCAGCGGATACGGCTACTCTTGATAATCTGCTCGATTACCGATGAAAGATGAGAGTTAATTTTTGAAGATATGGTGGGCTGCAATGTTGCCAAGGCGCTTATACATAGACAGGAGGACGGCTAGGGTCCTCATCCATAGCCTTTGGTTCAAAAGTTTGTCCGAAAGGCAGCGGGGTGTTGGCAATGAGTTAGTTTTACAGCAGTGGACGCCATCCCATTTCAGACCCTTAACCTGGAGGACCAGAAGACTGAGTTTGTCTGATCTGTGACCATTGATTAACCTCGTAGGAGTCCCTCAACGTGCGCGCAGGCACCACCCATTATAGCTTAATAGGTCAGGGAGGTACGTTAACCGTCGCACCACGTTAAGTTCCAGTCTCGTTGCGATGGAGGCATCTGCCTAGAAACTGGTGATCCAAATGTTATCTGCGCACCTCCCGTGTGGTTTGTCTTTGCTTTCTCCGACTCCACTTTGCAAAACTCAGTTCTTCAGGGACAAGCGTTTATTCGGCAAAGACATCTCAGCGAAAATTACAGCATGTTTAGCAAGCCAAACTCATCGATATAAATTGCAGGTTCTAGTCTATAAATAATGACCCTTATAAATCGATGTGGTTTTTCCTTGGCTTCAGACAAAGACTCACAAGTACACTCACAAGTACATCGGTTAATCCGAGTCCAATAATCGAATCAGCCATGCACGGCTCCCAGTGGCTCTTTGACTCCCTCAGTTGTCCCATCTGCTCACGCTGATCTGATACAACTATCACACTACTACTAATACCACCACAGCCTGCTCTGAAAATATGCCATCGATCTGTACGGGTAAACCGAGATAACGTTCCTGGGAGTTGATCTGTAATCCGTTTGCCTATGTGAATACATCAAGTCATATCTAAGGCGTGATTGAGCCAGCTACGTAGCAGAACAACCTCCTCGTGGTGCCAGATGATGGGTTCGGGTTTAAACCGTGCCACAAATAGTTCGGCAAGAGTGTTTCATAACGAATGGGTTTTCGCCTGGCAAGCTTTCTTCCTATAAAAAGCCACAAATGTCTACTTAACAACGCTGTTTCGTGACGTGTGTGACTCGCCAATAAATAAAGTCACTGCCCAAGCTTACGCAGATAATCTTATAAAATCCACAGACGTCAACCATTTCTTCAAATACGGGCGGCGTTATGGAACTCATTAAAAAGAACAGCAGCATTATTACAAACACATTCATATTTACGTTTATGGATCCACCTATTTGAAAATCCTATTATAATATTGCACATTTCTTGAGCAGTTGTTGCAGGATGCTTTTAGCGACTTGCCTGGCGTAGGCGCGAATAAAAATGTATTTGTTTATTTTTTTACACTGGATCCCTGGGCATTTTAAACGGTCCAGTTGGATCGCAATGAGCCCCTCTTGGTCTTCCTATTTTTTGCTTGACATCCCCAAATTACCATCTGTGCAAAATAGGAAATTTGAAGCAAATGATCTCACTAGTTTGTTTATGATTACCAAAAACATATGAGGTCCAAGCACGGAGCATTGCGGTACATAGAGCTGCTTAGTATTTGCGTCGGACAGAGATTCCCGGACCATCACCTCCAAACGAATGCGTGTAGAATATTACTTATCCAAATCAAGATTGGGTCACCAATGTCGTATTCCAAAAGCTTGTGAAGGTTTATTCGATAGACTAAGCCAAAATATGCTTTTGATAAATCCAGGTAGATGACATCGAATCCTGCTACAACATTAATTGGTTCAGTTATCATGTTGCATGCAATTAATATGTTATTATTATACAAATGCTTTTAGCGAAAGCCGTGTTGTTCTGGGGCTATTAAGTTGCGTTGTTTCAGATTCTGCATCAGCATATATGCGACGATTGATTCGATGTGCCTGTATAGGAGTTAGCCTTTCGTGCAGCGTCGCTTCATTAACTCCTGCTAATGAATCAACTCGTCTTGGCGAATCATGCTCACACAAAGTTTACGAGGTGCCACATATGTAGTCCAGCCGTCGGTATTCGGGTAGTGCTTGTGAGGTCACTTTGTCAAATCACCTGAGGGACATATATTTACAAGTTCTGCTCCTCAGAAGGGACGCGTTTGCTTAACCGATGTAAGGATTTCTGCTCCAACGCACACAATACCAGTTCTCTGAATGTTCTTGTGAACTTTCCCAGGCGACTTATGAGGAGGTATTAGGGTAGGAAAGTCCAAAATATATCCGTAGAAAGCGTACATATACGTTGTATTGCGAGATATTCTGAACTTCATTACTATTCTTTTTCAGGATATTTCCCGTAGAATAAATGCTCAAGTACCATTATCACTGTATCCCAGTGGCTTGCTTTTAAATATTCCTGCAAGTAGCGAAGATTTGTTAGCAATTCAAAGTTTTCTAGGACTGCTTAGTGGTTGCATAGAGGGTGGCTGTAAATTAGCCACTTTAAACAGGCTTTAAACTGAGTACAATCAGTTACGTTTCTTCCCAGTTAGTGCACATTAAAGTAGCATGCGATAAGAAAGTGAGTGCATGGATTGTTAAAGCAACCTGAGAATCATGCTTCCGTTTGGATTCCATTTTCCTCGTAGTATTTGTTGGGTGTAAAATTACGGCTAGAATATTTGTGTCCGTGTTCCGCAACCATAGCCGATACCAGAGACAATCAAGCGCGCTGGTTTCTAGGTGACAGAAAACTTCACTCCAGAGGTTTGCATTAAGCAGCGGTGAATCAATGCTGTGGCGTTTGCGAAGATGTTTTAACAATTCTAGCCGAAGTCTGTTACCCAAGTCATATACGAGTTTAAGCATTGTTTACAATCACAACAATTTGTTCGTCGATCTATAAAAACCGTGATTTGTGACGTATTTGTATATATAATGGCAGCCGATAACAGTACGTGACCTATCTTAAAATTACAGTGCATATATTAGGAAATTAAATATACCTCTGCACATTATCTTATACGCTTAAAATGTAGACCGTTACGTAAATCTTTAATTTCACAAAAATGTTGCCAAAAGAAAGAACAAACTGCTGAGAGGAAATACAATTAATAATCCAAATCTGAGGGGACGACAATCACGTGTGTTTTCGCTAACTGAAACTAATTCTACAACCAAAGTTTACCGTGATCTAACAATATGCACTCCACTTTTGCGATGGAACATCTTCAAAATTGCAAACTAGCATAAGTTTCCGAATTTTATCAGATCATTTTAAATTCCTGTACAGACGTTCAACCATACAGAATTATTCCTATTTTTCAGCAACCCAATTAAGAGAAGACACTGTGACAATGTACCCCACCATTTCTTTTCTATCGGAAGCATGAGATGTCAAGTACACCAAATTTTTTGTATCTAGGTAGCCCAAATTTTATTGTGACTGATCAACGGACCTCCTACAAATCCCAGGCATGAGATTCATACGTGGTTATTTTTGAAATAACTTAAATGTCACATAACGGCCATGTTTAATAAAACCAGTTACATTTTTCGGTTTTATTAGATTAATAATGCATCTGCTTTCTAGATATTCGACTTCCTAGAGTCGAGAAGGTGTATTGGTGCATGGTTAATGGTGAAGGGAGAGACAGGCCATAAATTTCTGAAAGCGAGGAAAACCATTTAAATCTTTTTTATTTACATATTTTTGTGCAAACCAGTAACAAAGCAAAAATTGAACCCAGTAAAATACGTTAATAGCTTTCGAAAGCATAATTGTATATGTAGCCGAACCAGGCTGCGAATGCTCTCAGAATATTCATGCGCGTGCACAGGTCATCAATGCCTCCCACGAGGCAACTCAAATTGCGGATTCCAAGTTGACGCATGCCGTTGTCTACTTGGATTGCTCAGCTAACTAATTCTCAAATCTTGCAATTGGTATTACTGATTTTGTTCGCCCCATTCCAAGTGGCCAATATTAGTTATGTGGAGGCAGGCAATAGGTGTCTGGATGCAAAATTAGTTAAGCATTTTTTCAAAATAATTGTTGATAACAACTCTGGAATTCCCTTTCACCAGCTTGTCGGCAGATTTCCTGGGGATCAATTGATTTGAAGAAATAGATAGATCCTGCCGATTCGGGCAACACATCATGCAGCTAAACGTAGGCCTCTACTGCTGCTTCTGCGGAGTCGAAGCGGATTCCATGTATCATGCGCTTGCCATTTGGAAAGTATCAATTCACGAATAAGCGGTTCTGTAATGTATCGTGATTGTTAGACCAAACATAATCGTTCACTAAAAGGTCTACTGTCTCTTGGGACCTGGGTGCAGGTGCGTTTTCAAGATGCAGGAACCTCCCCTGCTTCAGTACTCGGACGACGCATAGCTACAGCCTCCTGCTTTTGTGGCAGACAGTAGTTGACATGTCAGTCTCCGGTGACTGTGGGTTGGCTTACGAGCGGTACATTAGTAAAATAACCGTCTGCGCCACGAACACAACCAAAATCTAAAGGCCACACTGCGCTCACGCCAGAACTTCTGAGTTGGCGACCTACCAACGGCTGTCCACTGAGCCCGTTTTGCTTGTTCCTTAGTTCGAAACTGTACATTCAGGTCCAATAATCACTGTGGACCTCCCACACTGGTTGTGGACCAATACCATAAATCCTGGAAAGCGTTTATGTGTTAAAATACGGCAGAAATTTAAAGTAATCAACTCGATATCGAATAAGGAAAAGCTCCGACGTTAAGTATTCAGTTAGTTTATGGATTCAGTTCGGTTAACTATTCCACATCGAGCTGTTTGACAGTTTTATTAAAATTAGAGTACTAGCAGTACGCAAAATCACAAAGGCTTGCAGCCTGCAAACATGCTAAGCGTCGTACCAAACGATACCGAAATACGTAAGGTCAACTGAGCCAATACGTCTCTTGGGGTGCATTTTGTCCGTCATTAAAAAAGATACATTCCTATTTATTAGGCAGTCGTTTCAACTGATGCTAGCAATACTTTGCATGCTTCAATGCCTGCAAAATTTGCACCTCAGTTAAATAAAAACTGCTTAAAAATTCATATTTGCTCGTCATTGGCATTACGTTATTTTATGGCGTTGATCGCACGTCTGCACCCATTACTCACACTCTGTTGTAACGCATCAGAGACCAAACCCCTTCGTCCCTCGAAAACGCCTTCAATTATTAGGAATAGGACTCGAAATTGCCTGGCGGTAAGGGATGCAGCATGGCGTGCCTACAAGATTAACTCCGACTCAGAGACTTGGGGAAATTTTCTGACCCATCGCAACAATTGCACTGCACTTGTCCGTGAGGAAAAAGTAACATCAACAGTGCCTAGCCAAAACGTTCGTGGCAAACAACAAACTGCTATATTAGCATGTCAATAAGCTTCGTAAAGTGAAGCAAGGAATACCCCCACTATTCACGACAGGCGGTAGAGTACAAAGCGCCGAAGAAGTAGCTAATGCCCTGCGGCTGCAATACGCCCCAATTTTTGAACTCGCAACATCTACCTGTCTCATATTATCAAGCACATTACCGACACCTTTTATACAAATGTTATTTGCAACCCATCAATCATGCTAAGGAAGTTACTCTCACTGCTTGATCATAGTTCCCCAGGGGCAGACAACATCCGCCCGAAGGCACTGACAGTTACGGCCACCAGGCTAGCTGAACCACTGTCACAGTTCTTTCAAAGGTGCTTTGGTGAACAACAAGTCCCCACTATGTGGAAGTGTGGCATTATAACCCCTATTTTTAAAGGCGGTAGCCGTTCCGATCCTGCAAACTATCGTCCAGTGACTCTCCTCCCTGTGCTCGCGAAGGTGATGGAAGCAGTCGTCGCTGAGGCTTTAATGGACTACCTGGAAAATACAACGTTTTGGTACCGGAATATCATGGCTTCCGTCAACACCGGTCATGCACCACCAACCTACTGATTGCACGAGGCAGTTGGGTGGATTTGGCTGATGATGGGGTCGGAGTCGACGTCAGCTATCTGGACCTCTCCAAAGCTTTCGACCGCCTTGATCACCGCATCCTACGTCAACGGCTACAGAGTTACGGAATCGGAGATCCTGTACTTGGATGGATTGGCAGCTTCCTTTATCAACGAAAGCTTCAAGTACGTGTTAGGGGATCACTCTCTAACTTAATTGAGGTGGAATGGGGTGTCCTACAAGGCTCAGTGCTGGGACCGCGTTTATTCCTGGTGTTTCTCAACGACCTGGCAAGAGTCATCTCCTCAAACTTCCTGCTTTTCGCCAATGACGTCAAGATATGGCGGACGATTGGTAACAAGCCAGATCAGGATCTGCTCCAACATGACCTAGATTGCATTGACGAATGGTCAAAGAGGAACAAGCTTCAATTGAACATGGCTAAGTGCAAATTGATGCATCTGCGTCACCAGCCAGGCAGCGCTTACAAGATTGGAGACCACACCTTGGCGAAGGTTTCTCAGGAGCGTGACCTGGGTGTATTGGTACAGGAAGATCTCGGGATTTCAAAAGAAGCAGAGAAGGCGACGAGGACCGGAAATCAACACTTCGGCCTTCTTCGCAGTGCCTTCGGTCGGTTTGAACCATCAATCTTTCCCCAAATGCTTAACGCCTACTTTAAGCTTAACGCCTACCGCAAGTGGAGTATGCTATTCAGGCGTGGCAGCCGTGGCAGGAACATGATCTTGTTGCTCTCGAGACTCCTCAACGACGGGCAACCAAGAACGTCAGGGGGCCTCTTTTATCTGCCCTATCAGCTTAGACTGAAATCTCTAAGAATGTACAGCAGTCGATATCAGCTTTTGCGTGGGGATCTCATTTCGGCTTACCCGATTCTGAAGAACCCAAACCACATTTGCCGTCCGCTGCTGTAATTGAACCAGAACACTTAACTAAGAGGTTACCCTCTGAAACTGACAATTCTTTATATCCGGCTTGAATGCCGTAGACACTTGTTTTCTCTCCGCGTATGCCAGCGTTGGAACGCCCTCCCTAATTATGTCGTCTCTGCTCCCAATCTGGCGATATTTAAAAAACGTGTTGACAATGCATTGTCTCACTTATACTTCATTTTATGACTTGTTAGCCAGAGGCTACAAAACGCAATCAAACGGTGTCTAATTAAATGCCTAACCAATGGATTTATGAATTTGTACATTTAATAGGCGAAAATCTCCGCTATTCCACATAAGTCTATGGTGAGTCCACCTCCACGCTTTTCACTTTATTATGCAATTGATTTTCGCAATAATTTCCATCCTACGTGACTTGTTAAGCGATACTTTTTACCCGTAATAAACTATTGTTCCATTGTTCCTTTGTATCACAGAGAGTCCTGCGGTTCCTCGATACACCCAGATATCACCTACACATATACCGTATATACACTGTTAACCTGTCCTCTCTACTTAGGGTGTTCAAGACGTTCAGAGAAGGACTTCCTCTTTTCTTCATGTAGTCCGCATTAGACTCATGCTTTTACCAAAGCAATTGGGTTTTTTTCATGAGTGTAACACGGAACGCATTAAGCTCTCTACCAAGGTTAACCACGGCCTCCATAGCGTATGTTGGGAAGACCCCCGCGTTACCAATAAAAAGGAATATTTGGGTAACCTAAACAGATATATGGAAATACAGATCTGAACCATCAATCCAGGAATCCAGCATAGTCAATATCTGAGCTGGGCCATGTGTATACCTTTGCATCTTTATCTCATTTTTGATTGTGTGACACAGTGAATCATGTTTACTGGTTAATCGTACCCTCTCGGTGTCAGTCTTCATATTTTTTACAATAAATTCAAGTATATGGCAATGACAGCAACTGTTACCGACAAATCGGTCATGAAACTTGCGCACCCAGTTCAATCAAAAGCCAGAGACGGATAGGCCGCTTTGCCATTTACAAATGGTTAGACAACAAATAAGCAACAAATGTAAAAAAATATCCATAAAATTGTATACAGCAATTCTGTTCTGAACTACAACGTGCTAGCAAGCCAGGCCCAAAAACAGCAACTGCCTTCCGATAATCAAATCGGTACGGAGCGGCTCTGGTGTCCTTCAAAGTGAATCACAACGTCAGTCGATTGGTCAATGAACGATGGAATATGGAACACGGGTGAGTAGGTTCTAGCCAAATCTAGCCAATTATCACTCATGAAAATGATTATTAGTCCGGAACTAGGATACGATGGAAGGGCTGAAGGACCTACGGTAGCTCACGTGACAAGGAGACCGTGAATGTCTGGATGATGGTTCGGGACTGGCAAACAAGCGATATTGGGACGCAACTGGGGCATGCTTCGGAAGAACCCGAGAGACAGATTTGTCCGTTACACTGCCCCTTCTAAATTCCTCCTGGGAATTTCTTATTGCTTGATTTTAATTCTCACGCTCTAGTTGCCTAGTTGCATCTGGGCGGCCAACATGGTGTAGGTTCCCGTAATGATAACGGTGAGCGGTTGCTTCATTTGTGTGAGAATGCTCACTTATTTCATGCAAGCACCACTTTCCGACACAGCACCCGCCGGGGGGTGACTTGGCACCCACCAGTCTCAAACCAGCTATGGACGCAAATCGATCACATTGCGCTAAGTTACCGTTGGAGAGGCTGCGTCCAGAATTGTCGCTCGATTTGGAGCACAAGTGTGGACACCGATCATGCACTTGTATGTCCTGACACGCGAATGCGTTTTGGCGGACGCCCACGACGACGTTGTGCACGCATTGACACCAGCCAAGTGGCAAATCCAGCTGTTCTGAATGCCTATCAAATTATGTTGGCATGCAATTTGGATAAACGCTCACTGGATGTAAATGATGCTCACTGGTCTCATATTCACCAGACTTTATTAGCAGCAGGAAAATCCTCATGTGATATGTCTAATCACCAACATGGACATTGGGTCATTCGCGGTCTCTGGAACTTCTGGATGCTCGCCGGCATATTCCGGCTGGAAGCGAACACAATGAAACTCGCAAAGAGCTTCGGGGAAAACTCCGCGGTAGCCTGAAGAGAGACCGCGAATCCTGGTGGTCTCATTGTGCATCAGAGATAGAAGTGGCCGGTGCACTTGGTAACCATCGTAAATTATTCAGGCTGATACGGAAATCGGACAGCAGAAGACCTGGTGTTAGTGAAACAAATTGTGACGAGAGTGGACCGCCTATCCACAACTTATCAAAACGCTTGGAGCTTTGGGCTGAGCAATTTAATCGCAATTTAATGAGCAATTTAATCGACCGGAATTGTTAGGATTCTCGCCCGCTAATAATCGCCCCGCTCCCTGGGTTGTCCATTTGGATCCACCCCTCGCTCAGAAGTCGAACTTGAGACCGAACTGCTGAAGTTAAATAAAGCCGCAGGACCTGATACTCTTCCTCTAGCCCTCTTCAAATTCGGAGGTACTGCTCTTGTGGATAATTTACACGAGTTACTAATCAAACTGTAGGAGCAGGAAACTGTGCCAACCGACTGGAGCTGCTCCTTCATAGTCCCAATTTTCAATGGAGGCTCACGATCGGAATGCGGCAGCCATAGAGGAATCAGTCTGCTCTCCATCGCCTCCAAATTGCTTGCTTCTGTCATCCTTACAGACTGACTGGCACGCATGAAAGCCAGATTCGTGAAGAGCAATCCGGGTTTCGTCGAGGTCGTGGCTGCATTGACCACATCTTCACTTTGCATCAGTTGTTGGAGCACCGTCACACATATCAGTGGCCCATCGTTATTTTGTTCCTAGATATCATAGTGCGTTCGATTCTGTGGATAGAGATGCATTTTGGGACTGTGTACTCTGGAAAGGTGTACCTGAGAGATATGTAAATATTATCCGCACATTATATGCGCATAGCTCGGGCAGAGTGAAGGCGTACGGCAAGTTGTCGTCGCCCTTTAATATCTCCAGCGGTGTGAGACAAGGATGCCTGCTGTCACCTTTCCTCTTCAACTTCGCTGTTGACGAAGTCATGGAAATCGCGTTCGCAGGACACGACTTAGAAGGTGTGGATCTGCTCCCAGGAGAACGACTTCTTGACTTAGAGTATGCCGATGGTATTGCCATAATCTGTGACAGCTCACAAACGTGCCAAGCGGCACTGGACAGATTAGCACTAGCTGTCCGTCACTTCGGGCTTTGCTTCGCACTCTCGAAGTGCAAAGCGTTCCTCCAATATTGGTCTGGACCGCCTCCTAAGCTGACCGTTGGTGGAGATCAGCTAGAAGTCATTCAAAAATTTAACTACTTTTGAAGTTGTTTCAGCGCCCGTGGAATTCAGGATGGGATCACGAAGCGTAAAGCAAAAGCTCGGGGCGCTTTTGCTAACCTTCAACACTTATGACGCCGGCGCGACATCACTCTTGCGCTGAAGCTTAGAGTGCACAATGCAGCAGTACGTTCGACCCTACTTTAAGGTTGTGAAACCTGGCCTCTTAAAGCAGCGGACCTAAAGAGGCTAGTTAAGTTCGACCACCGGTGGCTTCGCAATTTGGCTCACATCTGGTGGGAACACCGCGTGAGCAACGAGCGTGTTCGACGCCTTGTTTACGGCACAGGAAAAAAAAGGAACCGCTCAGCACCATCATTTCAAGCACAAGGCTCCGATGGCTGGGCCACATGTTACGCATGCCAGCCCACCGACTCCCGCGACGTGCGTTGTTTGCGTGCCGGGGGTGTGGATGGAAGTTGAGGAGGGGTGGCCTAGCGATGACTTGGTCGAGAGGAATGAAGGCCCTCACTTCGGAGCTGGCCTCGGTTGGAGCGTCTCGGCTCCCTTGTTGTGGTCCAAAAGACGATGAACACGTTTGGTTGGACACACTTGCTGATATGGCTAGGAGCCGACCTCCGTAGCGTTCGTGCTGTGATTTTCTTTGTCCCACCCCATCCCTCTTAGCCTCTCCCTCCAACGACCATCTCATTATTTAGCCTCATATAATTTTACATAGTAACTTTTTCTGATGCAAAATATCCGGCTGGTAGCTTACCGGAACGATGCCCATCCGTTAGCGGCAGCTCAACCGGCTTGCACCAGTTACTTTTTTTCCTTATTTTTCCTATGTGTTGCGGCACAGTAGCTGATGTGTTCCCTAACTCAATTTACGTGTATGATGTATGATTATGTCTAGTTGCCTTCGCCCTACTCCGAATCTGCAGTGCTGTCATCTGCTTCCTCCCCCCTTCACTCACACCAAGCAAACAAATTTTCTGTAGGTCTCTCTTAAGTGTACCATTCTTCTCACGGCTCCAACCGTCAGTGAAGGCGGTGACAAAAACGACTCAACTGTAAATATTATTTCACTACCAACAACGAATAACACACTCCTTCCAGATGTAACACTTTGGCAAATCGACAAACATTAGCAATGGTACCACATGCAAAACACTGCGTGACGTCCTCTCCACAACTTCAAGTAATAATTTATCTGTCTCACCATACCATAAGCCAACCATTAAGCTAATGTCACCCACACCAACAATTTCTAATGATCGCACCTGCTCACGTTTTTTCGGTTGCAGGTGTTCCATTCGAGGAATATACAAATGAACGACTTCCGTTTGGCTGCCTTGCATGCAATATCAATGGATTCAGCCTTTGAACCCTCACTTACCGTAGCTATTTCAAATCGTTCTCTCAAGCCGCCAGGCACATATACATCTTTACCAAACATCTCACTTTCATCAAGCAGTAACATTCTACGCGATGGTTCGTACAAATCCGACAAATTCGCCTCCAGTTTCTATTTCCTGCACTCAAACTCTGACTCCAGTTCCGCATGCACCAACTCTCCTCTGCTTTGATTATGCTGCAAAACAACAAATCGTATTCCTCTATGGTAACAATTAAATATTATTGCGCACCGCTGCGTCACGAGCATCCAATCGCCATGGCAAAATATTACTACGCGGAAATTAAGAGACCACCACAGTTAATTCATCCGCAGATTCCGCTTACACTAAGTCCAATTAGTTACTAGACCCAAAAATACAAACTCAATCCGTGCACTACCAACGTCCTTGCAGTTTCTCACTCTCCCATCAATAGACCTCAATCTTCTCGCGTTTACCCTCATTCTCCTAACGCGCAAAGCACGCAGCGTACCTCCGATGACACAGTTTTGTGCTCAGCTCGCTCACTCGAGCATTTGTTGCCAAAAATGCACGCAATGCATTTACACATACCGCTTACCTAGCCATCACGGCCTCACACACTCGTATGTAGTCCGACCAAATCACAACCAACTCCTCTAATAACGCATTTTCCAAAGTACAAACAGGTCCACAGGTCGCACGCAACCCCAATATGTGAACGGTGAACGACTGCCAACTCTTGTTCTCCGCATCGTGTCAGCAACTCAATTTCAACCAGGCTCAGCACACTGCGGTTGAAAAAATCTCGCAAGCCATAGCAGTCGCTACTTGATTCTGACCCGCCAGTTACACACCAAGATATGCATGAGACACTTCACAGCAATTCAAATGGGTTGTCACCACTACGGACTGGTAATCCTTTCCAGAATCGCTCGCAAGGACTTCTGAACATGCAATTGCCGACACAATTAGTGCATTGTGCAACTCTATACCACGAATCTCATGTATTGACAACAGTAACTATACCTCAATGTTCATGAACAGAATATCACGCGGCGTCGTCTCAAACAAAGAAAGCTCCGGTACTCCGTCCAAAATAACTCGCATGAACTTTAACCCTTTGGCCTACCAACTAAATAGCAGCTTCTTGCATTCTCGCAAACCCACAATCGTTCTGCTTAACAATCGGCCGCACTCAGTCTACTGCAATGTAGGCCATAACTCGGTTTGCAGCGCACTCATCTCCCCCCTTCAACTGTTCCATCTTTTCTTGCGCCTGCGACGGACAACTCTCAATTGTACGATAATTTCCACTTTCTGTCCAGGACATCATACCCCCAAACTTCACATTTGCATCTACCACCATTTTTCGGATGACGTAGCCGGCTACATCTTATCCCCAGTCTAAGACACATTAATAGGTAGCAAGCATTCATTATACAAACTATGCACACCAACATCTTGGCTACCAGCTTATACTGTATTCGATCCGGGCTTCGTCTCACTGGCACCTACCCACGAGAAGCAACCAGGGAACAACCAAATTCCCATTTCTTCTACACAGGTTGCTAATCGCAATTTTGCTTTCTGGCGGAATAATCATTGTCCATCCCAAGGGAATTGTCGCCGCAAAAAATGATTCCTTCCGCCGAGGCGCCAGTTGCCAATGGGCGGCCGATAAATCAGCTACCGTTAATATTCTCAAACGATTAAGTAGAATATTCCCAAATATCACACATTTAAGGTGAGGCCGGCGACGAAGCACCGTTTAATTAGTCATCTTGACATGTTGTAAATTCGACTCCTTAAGGCAGTACGCTTGAGCAATATAACACATTAATGAGATCAAATTGAAACTGGCATAGCTCGCGCCAATCGATATCGCTTTGGTTAACGTTCGGATCTCCAACGACTGAGGTGAGAGCGTTAGTCCAACTAAGTGTAGAAAATGTTCCTGAGCTAACGTGACATTTGATCCGGTGTCTACAAATTCATAATTCTCAGCAGATGATAAGGGGACATGTAGACGTCCGGGTAGAATGCTAAGTTGCACCGGAGGTAATGAAAGAGCTGCTCGCCTTTGGCTCGGGTCATCCTCCCGTTCCAGGTGCAGCGACGGGTGTTGGCGTCCGCTGCAATCCCACTGCAATACATGCATGTTTTGACAAGTAAAAAGCAAGCAAATTGAACCGGTCGAGGGGTTGTAACATCCTTCCTTTTGTTTTATTAGTTTCCATCATGCGAGTACACCGAAAACCAAAAATCTCTGCACGAAGCGTTGCTGTGTTGATCGTTACAAACTAAACATAATCTTCCGGTTTCACATTAAATTTTGTGTACTGTTTGATCGTGAGCTTACTACTTTACAGGTTGAGATTATTAGACATTGAAAACTATAGACGGTGTCATCTCATTCATCGATGCTATTTGGCCAGAGCTGCTACGTATACTGCGAAGTTCAGAAGAGACATTTCATACCGGTCCTTTAATCAGATTTCTCTCCTTTCCTGTAGAATAATTTCAGCTGTCCGCGCCAGTCGAACAGTCAGACTTCTATGCAGAAAATGTACAACGCCATCGATGGTTGCAACCGAGTCAATGTCATCTGAGTTAACGCTATGTGGCAGTTCTTCATCTTCAGGGAGAGACGGAAGTGGTTTCATACTCAAGAGCGAGTGGTTGTAGAAGTTACAGCAACCCAGTACTCACTGATCTTGCAACCGCGTGCCTATGACCAAATAAAAATTCCAAGATCCATTTAGCCCTCACACAGTCCGGGTCTGTTGGCAAAATCATGAACACAATGAAAGTTTCTTTCGCCCGACCACCATAATGTGTCAAATAGAAGAGACTCTGACCACCATCTCGCACGCGCCTCTCCACAAAAGATTGAAACTTTTTCATAAACTTCCAGTAAATGGCAGAATTGGTATGAACATATTCGAGTTCTACATTTGGTAGGTCCAGTTGACAACCAACAGTAATGGATTGTTTTTCAGCCTTATATATAGCTCCGTGTTCGTGTGCGGTGGCCTGGCTTGCTTCAATAAAATAGGCGTCTTTGAAATCAAAAACAGTTACCATCACACTGCTCGGATAAACCGTTACTGAGCTTGCTCTCCTCGAATAGCAAACGCCTATAAGGTTTGTATTCAGCTTCGGGCATCAACTGCATTTTTCCCTTTCGTTCGTTTCAAATCCATTTTTCAGGCATTAGAAACAATGCTTCCTCAGCCACTACCAGTAGAACAATGACTAACTTGCAAACGAAGGTGAGTAACTCGTCATCCGTGGCCAAAGCAATCATTTCGACTTGCGGAGTATGATCAATATTTTCGGGTTTCTTCCTAGATGGCTTCCATTTCTATTACGTTGATTTAAATCTGCGAAG
>OX104064.1:219044670-219088850 GCA_944474145.2 Dicrocoelium dendriticum
ACGCGTAGGGTGGGGACTTCACTTGGTTGGATTGGGTGGAGCGCGCACGATTGCGCCCTTGGTGCTGTGACTGTCTTAACCATACCAGGTGCAGCGGCGTTCTGCATAATGGCAGAATCGTGCTTCATGTTGAGCAGCGTTTAACCTTCTCGGCTAGGTTCTGGAGTGGGACTGATCTAGCTTGTTGTAGCTTGGACAGAAGGCGAGTCCGGATATCGACATCCTGTGGAGACTGGAGGCTAGAGACAAAAAGCAGTCATTTGTATTGGCCCTCGGTGAGTGAGATAAGTTGAAAATGTTGGCATTCACGGTTGATCACGCCTGCGTACGTGATGAAGTCGTCCGCATCACGCTTGGCCAGCTGCAGACATGGATAATGAGCTTCGAACTTAGAGGACTGTTTGCCAAAAATCTTTGACAACTTTCGGACCGTCTCGTCGAAGGTAACGACGCGTTAGTTCCTCGGCAAGAAGAAATTGGTGTAGCGTTGGTGTTCCATCGCACCATGTTTGCACAGAAACAGCCGGACCTTCCACGCCTCGTTCTAGTAAGCCAAGTCAACCGTGAACAGGTCCTCGTACTGCTTATACCAAGATTCGAACGTTACCCCGGCCTTGGCGTCGTGCAGTTATTCGTTGATGACGCTAACCACATGGTCCACTGATTGAGAATTAATGCTTGGGTCTGCATAAAGGGAAGAACTGGAGAACTTTTTGGTTAGCACGGGCATCAATTTTAGTTGCTGCTGTAGCATAAGCTTAAAATCGGCTTATTCGTCAGTCATGATTCTTAAAATCTGACGCCACTGTTATGATTGCGCTACGCCTGATAAGGTTGTCACTGACATCGTGGAAGCACGCCTAAGGTAAAAGCTTGGAACGCTGGCCAATAGAACGGATTTGCGCTGACCTGATGGTGTTAGTTTAGTCCGGTGAGACGGAAATTGAGCGAGCGTGAGAACGTTCCTAGCCACACGTATTCGGGTAGACGATGAGCCTTCGTAACGGACGAGGCTACGTGTACGAGACGGGGCTTATGGTAGACGCGCGCTAATGGCTTCGACGCAAACGTTGCCCGGCTATCGGCGTAAAGCACGTGACCCGACCGACTCCCAATTAAACAGATAAGAGAAAGAAAGGCAAGTATCCTTTGAAGGCTCTTTTACGACCAACAAAGGGTAAAGCACAGCCAATGCTATGGGTTATTAAGTCAGGGAAAATAGCTACTTCGACGGGGTGGTAGTTTTCAAAAGAACATTGTCAACAGGTGCGCAGTCGTGCCGCGTCTCGGAGTGGCTGAATACTGCTACTTTGTGGGGAGGAATTGGACCCCACTTTCCACAACCATTACGCCGGCGTTTGCGGCGCGTTTTTGCGAGGATATTTGACGGGCCCGCAACAGATAAATATGGCCCATATAACTTTCTCCCAGCGCGCTCATAGTTTATGGCGTAAAACCTAGCTATTTTAAAAATTAGCTATCTAGAGTGCAAACATCATAGCGCCACATCTTTACGGATACCGTCGGTATTTTGTAATACCAATCGCCTAATTGCACGTATCCGTTTGATCAAAGAATAGAAAATCGGGACCGGAACAGCTGTTTTCTATGTCCACGTTCTAAATCTGTTGTTTGTTTAGTTAACGGAAAATGTCTACAAAAGCTTTATACATAAGTAAATAAAAATGTAATTCTTTACAGTTTGGAAACTTCCCTTTACAACTGCTGACTCAAGTTCAACTTTGTAGTTCATTGTACGATCATAATTAGGTGAAGTGTGGTATTACACAAGTCCAATGCTACAGCCAAGTGCATTGCTGCACGTCATAAATGACATTGCACGTGTAGCTGAGTGAAATTTACTGCGTTCATCATTGAAATCAATATCTGGCGGGAGATAATCAATCGTATAATTACGGTAAGCTGCAAGGATTTCTGGATAGTACATCATAATAATTAAAGCTGTCTTAAAATCAACAAATAGGCCACAAGCTCACGCACACGTACAAAGCCACTTCACAGGAGCGGACTCTGGTGTGGAAAAGAAAGATGCGTACCGTTTTTGGTCAGTGTATGAAGGTGTTCAGAATAAGGAACTATATATTAGCTAATCTAAAGCCATAGCCAGTGTATGATATAATAAACATGCGAGCTATTCTAAAACGCGATCACACTACGCAGTGAAAACCATTTCAAGCATAACGAAGCCAAATTTAAATATCTCATCACCGGCGAATACTAAAACAAGGAACGTGAAAATAAAAAATACCGCATGTAAGTAACAAATAAGCCATAATTATCTGACTAGAAAAAATGAATTCCAGTCTGCCGCAAAAAAATAAAACAGAGGAGCAACACAAAAATGAATGGCTTCAAGCTGAAAATAGCTACTCAAAAAAGGAAAAAGAATAACAAGGTAATAAGACGAAATCTGGTAGATGCATACATTTCGTATTGTCTCCTCAGTACTATTAACAATAACCGGTATGCAACTTTTAAACTTACATATACGTGTGACCGAATAAGCATGAGGTGCAACATGAATGACGGAAGTTCCATCCCTATGCCCACGGCAGTTTTAAGCTAACAAATAATTGCTTTTGAACACACAGGGCCGGCTTCTTCCGACTTATCGCAACGGCCTTGGCGAAACGTAGGAAGCGGGAAATTGGGTGACGTAATAAAGTGTGAACGTTGATCCATATTCTATCCGGTGACGCGTAGTCAGTAGGTGTTTACCTAATGAGGAAGCTGGCGGCTTGCGCAAGCACAAAATTCATTGGGACAAATATGCTGGTAAATTTCACGTTGAACCCACATTGGCACGTGTTCCTATATTCGGGAAGTAAAAACCCATCGGTGCTGCCTATGTAACTGTCTCCGCAGTCACACACGAATTCGTATATGCAGTGTGAGCTGGCCAATATCGGTTGAGCTTTCTTCGTTGGACGCATCGGCAAGGTACAGGTTCTATTAATGACCACAACCTGAGCAGCATAGTAACTTCATTGCATAGCAGAGATTAAAGCTTTCGTGGTTTTCAATACAGCAACATCACTTTTGAAAGGCAAATCGATTTGGAACTGTTTCTTGGCTGCCGTATGCACCAAGTCTTTCGGGCCTCACTGTTTGCTGTGTTTCTCTATAAATCTATGTGGATAACCATTTGTAATGAGTGTGCTTGTAAGAAAACTCCAGTTCATCAGCCAGACAATCAGATGAGCAAATTTGTCCAGCACAATTAACTAAAGATTCATAAGGGTCCGCTTGTACCGAATTGGTGTGAAGCTGGTGAAGTGCAGGTATTGACCGGACCAGGTTGCTTTTCGGAAGAAGAATACTCAGACAGCTTTTGTACGGCCAACTTAGTGCAGGGAAACAACACTCGGGCAAACCGAAAATAACATTACCAGAACATGAAGAAGGTGAGTTTAGGACAAATTCATGTTGATCAAAGGTGTTGCGAATCAAAGACACATTTTGATCGATGCGAATTCCGTGAAATACTATAAAGAACGGTTACTCAGGTGCAGGAGGGCACTAATGGACGCGGAATAGAAGCACCATGAGTACGCTCCCGTTCGATTTACTAGTCCTGTCCAATAAGGCGGCGTATGTGGCAGATTTGCCTGCGTGATGAGTAGTCTTGTATTTCAGAAGTAGATGTTGATTGAGTTCCCCGGTGTGGCTGCAACTGATGTGAATGTTGACAAGGTGCCTACCTGTCTATTACCCACTAATTCGTCCATACTGGCTCCAGGAGAGAGTTGGCCGTTGCTGGTGGGGACGTGGTGCACTGCACTTTTGACGGTGCTTGGCTCAATGAGTGGTTTCCTCCTGTGTGGAACGAGCTACGATCAAGCCACCGCCATGTGTATGTCTGGTGTGCATGATTTCCCAATTAAGGCGGAATGCTTCTGTACTGCTTGTTAAAGGAGTGTGGACCAGCTCCGTTGATGAAACCTGGCTCCCATCCACATGCCTCCCGGTCTTATTCCTTCAGGTTTACACCGGATATGGTGTGTGTGGGTTTAACTGTGATTGGTGCAGCGCAAGCCACCCATGGCCCTATGTATGCGCAGGCGTCCTGTGACTGGCCCCATGGAGGTCACAGTGCCAAACAAATCCGGATACGGACGCCGCCAAATCATAACTACTCAGTAGTTCTTTTTCGTTTTTATATAAATGTTAACGTCAGTCAGACGATTATACAGCACTAACGTAAAGTAGCAAACGTAAACCACTGAATTTGTGCTCCCAAGTAGCTTACCTGTCCAAACATCTGACAATTATTCGTGGTCTACTTTGACGAAACACCGCATAAGACTACTCACCAAATGGAGTCAAGTTCAGAACATGGATAGTACGCAATCATGAATGCATTTAACCGAGTGCTTAACTTAAAAGTCAACCTTCCCGACCTTGAGGAATTCATGTTCTTAAATAAGAACATTTATGATTTATGAGGCGGACGGCCCCACCAAAGCCTCTTATTAGCTGCAAAATATTATGCTTGCTGTGTGTCATATGTACTGAATACCGAATACTGGTTAGAAGCAGCAAGTAGAGTTTGCTCCGTGTAGCTGCATCAATGGCCACTCATGGACAAGTACCCGTTATGTTGTGTACCGCTCAATATATTTTGCGTCGGCAAAGTGTTTTTCACGGAACTTCTTAAATTCCGATACCGACTTTGCCTCAACTACGTGCTTCGTCAGGTCGTTCCATATATTCACCACTCTGCGTTCGGGACAAAGTTGGTGAGCGACCAGCTTCAAATCCGGTACGACAAGCTTATACCGGTCTCCTCGTGTGCTGCTTCGGGTGCGCAGATAAAGCACTGGTCTCAACACAAGGTAATCACCCAGATGTAATATCCGGTGAGTCATGATGAGGTAAACTCTCAGTCGACGATAAGCTAGTGTGTACAGTCCTAGTTTCTTAGACCGGTCTTCCTACGGCACACCTCGTAAGTTGGGAATCAGCCTGGTGGCTACATGCTGACTCGCTCAAGCTTTTCTACTTCGCCCCCGGTGATATGATAGTACGCGGGAGAGCTATACTCCAGCATTGGTCGTATTATTGAGTCGAAGAGGCGAGAGGCAATCTCTTTGGACCAAGTGCTAAAGCTGCGCATGAGCGCCCAAAACATACGCAGGCTGTTTTGGTAGATTCTGTTCGTGTTGTCCGTGGACTTTAGGTCATAGCGTGAGAGTACACCGAGGTCGCGCACGAAAGGCGCGGGATGCAACGGTTGACCAGCCACTGTGTAGGTTCGACAGTGCTCACACTTACCCAGTTCCTTATAAATTGCGACTTGACCGGGTTGATCGGAAAGTTGACCTCTGCAGACCACGTGGAAAGGCAGTCGACGTCCTGCTGAGGCAGGTCACAATCATTGGGTGTGCGGATTACACTCCACACCTTCAAGTCATCTGCGAACAACGCACAAAGTGATTGGAGTAGCTGAGGCACATCGTTTACATGCATCATGTTAGTTAATATGTTGAATTTTCAGGCACATAAAATTAGCTCACACGTCGATGCTCTAATAAACATACCAGTTCGACTGACGTTCTTAAATTTAACGAACAAATAGATTTGTTGCATTAATAAGCATTCTAAACTAAATAGTGTTAGCTACGTAAAATTAGTTGACCATTTTATTAACAGAACATCAATCACTATGCATATTTTATCAAGGCATCCCTCACCGTGATATTATCAAATTGTTATTGGACAAGACTGACAAGATCAATATATCGATTAGTATGTAGTGTCACAACTAGTGCAAACATATTGTAAGATATATCAATTAAAGTCAATGAACAATAAACAAGGATTTTATAAGGGTTAAGAAGCATTGCTCACAAGCCTCGTTGGATGGTCTGATAATTTAACGCAAAACATTGTTGAAAAAGCAGGTAGTAGGTTTAATATCAGAATAATGTCTTACGGTTTTTGATTCATACCCTGCAATCCGAACGTTGCCATAGCTTCAACAGGTAAATGAAATGTCAATGTGTGTTATGTCTGTGGAGTGGGATAGAGAGCAGCGTAAAGTAAAAAAATGGGAGTGGCTAAGTGCATCATTCAACCGACTTTTAAATCTAGCAAGTGAGGGTGCTGAAACAACAGATTCGGGAAGCGTTCTATGATTGGCACACACTAATAAAAAGAAGTGTTTGAGCACGCCAGGCAGGAGTTTTCTGCTGCATATTTCTAGGAGTGGCCTCTAAATTAGTCATGGAGCATCCCAACACTGGGATGAGCAACACCGAATTATTTTCATTTCATCTACCGTCAATTTGATCGGAATGTTCTAGGTCAATCTCAGTTGAACCGAGTTCTCAATAGTCTTTGCTTGTATCAACCCAACCACACATCGGATTCTCCAAGTCCAGATTTGAATTCGTTTCCACTGTACAAGTTATCGCTCGCAGATATCAGTGGTGCAGTGCTTACGACGTCAACCGTGTGTCACTAGGGCTCTGATTTCCAGCCCAGGTGGGGTGCAAGCGTTGGGGGTGGGCTCCAAGTTTTGTGTTACTGTGGAGTTGCAGTAAATCGGGACACTTAATTTGGATTATATGGATTCAAATACGCCATAATCAAGTTGCCTCGTAGTCGGCGATATCGCTTCACGAATAATTCCAAACTCTTCATTCTCAGCCCATATGGGATTTCGCGCATTTCAATAATGTATTAATAAACCAGACGTTGAGGTCGGCCCAATGCAGTGATCTCGTGTCATAGCCATGCCTGCCAGACAGGGACTGCCTATTCGATATGAGGACCAATATACGCAATCAGTATCTGTTTGAATACATTAATGTTTATTTGTCCTAACGCCCGTCATAACCAACCGACGTGCTGGTTACCAGTATCGAGGCCTTTGTGAATGGCTTGGAACAACTCAAGTTATCCTGGAGAAGAACGCCAAGGTCGCGATTGACGGATGACCGCTGCAATACTTGCGTACTTAGCTTGTAGGAATAGGTACTATCATGTCCAATTGAAAATACTTTTCATTTATCTACGTAGAATAGTACCAGATTTCGGGTCGATCAATCATGTACCGAATCTAGGTCACGCTGGAGTAAATTATGATCGGCATCCGCCTGAATCCGACACTGTATCTTGACATCGTCAGCAAACAGCAGGCAATTTGAAGCGATATTCCGCGCAAATTCATTGCTGAATATCAAATAGGTGGACCGAGAACTGAGACCTGGAGTACACCAGACTCGACTGGTGTGGATTCAGATAGAGAACTTTCGACACTTGCCACTGGCTCGTTGCAGGAGGAAGTTGACGATCCAGCTCAAGAGATAGTCACCAATCCAGTAATATTGTAGCTTGTAAAGGAGAACCCGATGATCTAAGTGCTCTAAAGTTTTCGACAAATCCAAGTAGATCACACCAATGTCTTATACAGCTTCTGCTGACGCCGTCTCACGCATCTTATAGATAAAGTGTGCACGACCACTGTCGACACAATCACTGGAGCAATATTGTTACATTGTTCTAGATAACACACAAACGCATCAACAACGATGGATTCCATGACATTGGATAATACAGGAAGAAGGGACTCTGGGCAGTAGTTTGAGGAATCAGTGCGGCTTCTGCCCTTGTAAATAGGAGCAGCAATTGGGAAAGCTAGCCAAAGGTTTTCCAGTTTTTCTATGTTACTCCCAGTGCCTCTGGGCGAATGTTGTTGACTCCCGGGGAGCTGTGTTTGCGCAGCAACGTCAGCTTCCGTAAAAAGGCTTTGGCAGTAAAAGAGATGTGGGTGAGTCCTGGAGGCGGGGAAACAAAAAGTTGGAAAATAGCCCAATGTTAGGACCCATCTAAGTAGAGAAGCATTTTGTCTCCGCAACGCGTTTGCTGCTTCCATATCTGTTCTAGTTCGACCATCAGCTGTCCGGAGAGGAGAAATTCCCAGTATCAGCTTTCGATGTTTAATGACACTGTTGTGCAGTAGTTTGTGATAAGCGCTGAAACGTTTTGCTATATAATGCTGAGATGCAATTTTGTCCAACCTTAGTAGTTGAGTGCAGTCGCTTCGAAGGGCTACTCAGTTGTCCCAATTAGCTGGCTTTGGTGATGTACAGTACTCACGCGAGGCTGCCTTGCGTACAGTCATCCATTTTCGAGTTATTCTCTTCACGAAATAAACGGTTTTGGGCCCATTGATAAACCTTGTCTCAAAGTCATCCGTAACTAGTTGATTGAATTTGCTGACGAATCCAAGCAAAGCGACTTCCGCATGGCCTTCAGCGAAGAACGACCAGGTTATGGCATTGACGAGCTGGGATATGCGGTCGTAGTGCCTTAAGGTGGCACCAACTCAGGTTTCAGGTTGAAATATTTGCATAGCAGATGAAGTCGAAACTGGTGAGCGCAAGGGCTCTGAGACCCAAAGGACCTAGTAGCATCAATGCATCAATCATATGTTCCTTGTTGATGAAAACAATATCCAGCAAAGAAGGTCTATTACCTATTCTGGAACGAAACGCCGTAATGGCCACAAATTTTAATGAAACAGTTTATAAGGTCTTGCGGATCTGCGTTAGACGACTTATCGATCGTATTAGGAGTTTCTAAACAGTGTACATTGAAATCACCCATGATACGGATTTGAGTGTGCTTTCTTTTTAGGCTGCATCTTAAAGCTGTCCCAAATTTTGCAGTCCACTTCCGTTTTAGAGTTTTGGGCGGTATACAAAAGCTAGAATGCAGGTGTCCCTTCCATGTACTTGCAGGTGGCCACAAAGAAGATCGTTGAAATGTGAGTTTGAATTCTCGACGGCCTCACAATGTAGGTCGCTTCAGTAATTCAGAATTACCTTTCTCCTTTCCTAAGCCTGTCGTTTCGTATAATTAACATGCCAGACAGCGAGACCCCAGCATCTGTCACCTCACGTTGCAACCGTGCCTCTGTGACACCGATAATACCGCAGTGCTTTGAAATTTAGTGACCGTTTGGTTCGGCTGCGCGCATTTGTTTAAAGTCAGGATAGTTTCTCGGTCTCTAGGAGCCCACAGGGAGCTAAAGTGTTTAGGTGTAGTAGAATGCTGACCGGTGCGATTTCGGCCGTTATTCGTTTTTTGTAGGGATGATGATGACACGTCGTTCGCAAATTGATTCGGCCCGGCAACGCCCCATTTGTCGTCCGGGAATATTGCAGAACGCGTGGCCGAGCACTAAAGTGATGCTCATGTGTACTCGTTTGTAGGATTGCTTTTTCAGGCAGGCTCATGTCCACTCTTCGCAAGGATACAGCAACTTTTAACCGAAGTTCAGATGGATAGCTTTTTCGATGTCTACGCCAACCTACTAACAATTCCGCTTTTGTTTTATCGAATTGAACCTAGAGTTTTAGGATTCTTCGTCCGCTTTCTCTATAAGTTATTGAAGGATTGCGCTACAACGTTGTCCAAGGAAATGTTTAACGAATGAATTTCTACTTTTACAAATCGTGGTTTCTGGCCTCATGATTATCTTGGAAAACAAATTCTGGTACGCCATACTTAAACATAGTGCTTAGATACCCCTACTAACTATGTCCATCCTTGCTATTTCTTTTCGATTTTTGTGTGTTCTAATGGACCTCAGGATACAAACGTACCTTACAAGGTTCCTGTTTTAACGCACTTCCAGATTAAAACCTTTTCCACATAAATGGCTGGTTCTATGTTACCCTAATAGTTCTTGGTTCTCCATTACGTGCAGACTTCGTGTAACGAGTAACGCTCACTAGGTTTGTGGGTTTGGCTGTTACTTACATTACAATGCACAGTGAGTTTCTCTGATCTTAGTGGTCAGACAACTTACGGCGCAATATAATGGCGGTAGATTCGGAAATGTTGGTGCTCACGACAGTCAGGGAGTAATTATTGGAGCCCTTTTTGTTGAATTGCAATGTTAGGTGATTGCTTGGCCTGGCTTTATGCAAAGTGTTGATGGTCTACTATTTGCCGCTCTATTGACGTTAGCTGCATTTGCAACAGAGGAGTAACTAAAGGTAAGATCCAGAGGAACTATTGCAACGACCTCTGCAAATGTGACTGGATTCTCGAGTGATTCACCTAAACCAGAAACACTTGGGTTGAAGATGCAGTAGACTCGGGTTCGGCTGTCCACTCCTGGTTAATGATACAAGTTACGAAGACCGGAAATTGATTTATCGTGTGTTTTGTGCGATGCCTGATTTTCTGGGTCCTGAGTACCGCTTGTCCGTCAGAGCTACAATCTGTTTTCGACTGCCGTTTATCCAACATTAAGGAAGAGAACGGCAATGGGGAGTTTGTCCATGGTGTTTCGAGCAAAGTAAATGCTACAATGATGGTTCCTTTCGAAGTCACTGTGTATTCTTGGTACATACGCACTTCCAGTGATAAAATATTTTGTTCGTTCGTTGTTCAACTTCCGCTGATAACGGCTTGCACTTTTGGACTAGGCGAAGTATACATTAGATTAGTGGGATTGTCGAAGGCGCAGTACATAATCGGAGCTCAACAAGGGAGCTGATTTGACCTCTAATGTTTTGTAGGGAATAAGTTACACCTATTGAATAATAGCATCTTAAACAGTGTGGACAAGGTAAACCGAATCTGAATAATCGGTTACATTTAGCGATGGGACATTTCCCCTTCGACTGGAGCTCATTTGGATTCGTAACTATTTGATATTTGCTACTTGGTATAGTGTTGCCATTACACAGTAGGCTATTTTACCTTGCGTATTTTTCCGGCTGGCCGATTGCGTACCCTAGTCAGACGATTGGCTGCAGCCACTTCGTTTCTTACTCACACACTGCCTTGTGGAGTGTGAGAGGAAGCGATAAAACCAACCTGCCCGGACTTGAAACGGACGCACGCTGGTTTCAGTTTACACGCCGGTCCAAAAGCCTCACTGTCAGGTGACTGCCTGTAAGATTTTGATCCTGTTAAATGGCCGGAGCGCAGTTCGCGCCAGGGAGCGGCTGACACGACTGCAGAGTAGATGGATCGCCGTCAAGTGATAAACTTGGTCAGCCGATGTGAACGGCTAGCGGACGAATTTCCACAAGCCATAAGATGAAGCAGGTGATAAAGCGATGGAAGAATCTACGTTTTGCAATACACTGGATAAAGCTGGTAATTCCATGTCGAAGGAGTGGAACTTGGGCGATGTGTTGAAATGCTTATAGAAAACCACACTACAAGCAGGATCGCACGTAGACTGAAAACATTTTTACAGCGCTTTCAGAAAAACTGACAGATATCCCTCCAATTATTTTCCGGTGACGGAAAGAGCAAGCAAAAGATAGTTGAGTGGTACATGATAATCCAATTCCGCAAAGATTGCACCTAGAAAAAGTAAAATTGTACAAATTTTCGGCGCTTTGGTTTTGTGTCCACTTGACAATGACCTATAACACGTAAGACTAACTTTTCTAAGACGACCACTCAAGGGAACGACATAGGTGTTCGTCATACACAGGTTAGTGTATAGTGGACACTTGTGTACATGTGTACTGCGCTTCATATGAAAACTACGTGTACAGATAATGCCTATTAATAACTTTATTCTTCAAATTAAATGAAAACAATTATATTTATGCTGCGGGATTTATGAGTTATAAGAATGTAAAAAAATATTTTATGTGTCGACATTATTAAAGCAAACCTGTAAATCCGCCCAATCCAAAATATTTAGTAAGTCTTACCCACCCACTTCCGTTGTTTGTATCATTTAACCAGATGAAGATAAAAAGGTTTAGATTTATGTTGCTTTGCCATGGAAATGAAGGCTGAATCTAGATTTTCTACAGCTTCATGCAAAGTTCAGTCGCGCCAGATGGTCTCTACGTATTGCGTAGAAGCGCAAAATATCAACAGCATACTCTGCGTCCTTGAATATTTACGCGATTAGAACTTCCGTAGAATATTGTTCTTCCTCGTCGTCTGATTCAATATTTACATCCTCAGATGCCAGGATTCATGTTCCAGGTATCAACCAGTTTATTTTCTTTGTGTTGAAAGTTTAGAGTTTTGAATCAACCATAAGGCTATCAGTAACTTGACATCCCAAAAATTCATTTGAAATGTTTTCCAATTCAGTAGAGGTCGCAGAGTGTAAATTATGCTCGTCTGCATTAGGTCAAGTATATATTTTCATCACAAATTCAATGTCGGCAGGAACACGGCGTCACAAAATGTACTTTTTTCAAATAGTTCAGTTCCTGACATAAGTTCTTGTGATTCCTTGATAATAATAATATGTACTGGCTATCTTTTCCTAAACTATAATTAATGACATGGAATAGCACCATAATAAATGGGTTACATAGCGCACTGTTAATATACAGTAGAAACTGTAGTGTGACTTTATATAGCTGACTGCCGTGAGACCAAATAGCATTGTTAAAAACAGATTGATATTACACATTTTGTTGCATGATTTTTCAAGCTTTTAAGCCCATTTGCAAAAGTATTTGCAGGCATACATGCCACTTTATGATCTTTGTAAATTATCCGTAGTGTTTCCAGGTTAATGCTTACAAAAATTCAAGGGTTGACTGATTTCATAATTGTTAAGTCCTGTTTGCGTTTCCCAGCATTTTAGCAAAACGCATAAGTGTGATTCGATCACTGCTGCATTTTCCACCTGCAAAAGTGTCGGTCTGACAAAAACTGATTTTCGCACGTATTTTTCATTCGAAACCGTTTCATTAAGAATCTAGACATGTTTTGAGCAGCATAAGCAGAACCTATTTCGGTACTTGTGCTGTCCAGTCTGATGCAGCACATATATCTGAGTGACCGCTTTCCCAAGAAGGCTTACTAAACACAAGGTTCTGCCTACTGGTGAAAGGATGCAGCCAACGGTTTATGCATTAAATTTGAGTTATCTCTTATTTCGCACGGTGCAAATGGTTGTTCTTAAATCACTGGTTCAAAAGCAGGAAATTAATTGAAAGTGCACAATTGTATCATATCCAACAGTGTATATATTTATATCTTTGTTTCCCATTTTTTCTGGAGTATTTTTATTTACTTTTAAAGCATTGTTTTCGTAGTTGTTTAAAAAAGGCTTTCTTTCTTAAAGTTTTGTTCATACTCCAAATATTTCTGCAAATTTCGTAAACGTATTCGTCGTGATTTGGAAAGGAATTGATAGTATTAGTTTAAGGGTTTTAAAGTCATCAGCATTGCGATTTTGGAATTATTATTGTTTTACCTTTTCAGACTCAGAAGCTTTTTCTCACGAAACGGAAAATAATACTGTACTTTCTAGCTAGCTCTTGAAATTTATGCGGGAGGAATAACGCCTTGACTTGTCAACGGCGCGGTCTCTCTGTAGAATTCGGGATTTGCTAGTAAGGCATAATTAATTAGAAAAACCAGACCCATAGGACACTAATCCACACGCAACGAAAGGTGAATTCAAAATTGCTATGGGGTCTACTAGTCATAGTGGAAAAAGTTTTGCTCATCCATTGCGTTGTCAACTAACATAGCGATGGCAGACAACTTGAGTTGGGTAAGGCAATTGTCGGAAACTGGAAGAAAGGTAAAAGTGAGCGGCAATATAGTCTAAATTTCATGACATTCACTTTGCCCGCAAAAATTAGAGTGGTATTCAAAATATATCCGGCCATCAGTAAGGATATGTAACACAATTCTTGGGAATCTAAGGTACAAAGTTGCGAGTCAGTTTCATCCATAACGGATCCAAGCACCTACTAAAAATTAATGTTCCGCATAAGAATAATCAACTCAATCAACAAGAATATTAAGTTGAAAGGAAAGTGGCGCACACTCACATATATGTGGTAAACGACTTGAACAAATGCAATTCACTGCATCAGAATTCAGAACATGTTTCGGTTGGTGCATCGGTTAGACTGTACCGTCAGATAAAAATACGCGTGAGTCACAAGAGTTGTCAAGCATGGATGTCAGAGGATGCCCAATAATCCCACCCAATCACTTATGCGACATAAAGATAACACGAGAGAATTGGGGGGCCTGAGATATTCCACCTGCGTTCATAGTGCTTACTGTTGCACACAGATGACCGCACGTGACATGTGCTCCACAATGAGACAGTATCGATTGCATTCAATGAAGGTAACTACATGCAGCTAGCAGACATGTCCGTCAAACTCACGCCGTGTCTACGTGTGATAGAGTTTGAATAACAGTGCCTAGGTGAAGTAATTAATGTGTGCGATGCTTCACTTCACGCCATCATAGAACACTGTGCTAGTTATCGGTGTGTTTGGCCCGATTAACTGTTAGTTGTAGTTAATCGGCCTTAATGATGATGTTAGCATCAGCATCTGCACAACAATGCATGATGTAGTGCAGTAAGCTTTGCGGAAGGGTACCGCGTTAATTGTGATAATGTTACCTGGGTTGGCAACAGCTTGCATTTGCTGGCCTATATGCAATCGTTAGTATATTGCAACCATTGACACGGTGAATGGATGCGCTTGTAAACAATCGTCATCTGTTCGTGTGAAACGAAGATGAAAATGTAATCTATGTTAACGTTAGCGCACTCCTAACCAAGGTGCCAAAATGCGACGCACTGGATATGGTGAAACGCCGTTTGATTGATTAAATTGTGGAGTGGCCGAAGCTTAGGGTGCTTGAAACAACCTAGAGAAAGACCTTGCGCCGTATATTGTTCTAGCTCGGGTTTCATTCGGAAGTACGCATTTAAGAACATGGTGTTATCTTTAGATCGTCAACGACCGTCATTATGTACAAATTTTTGGAAAAATCCAGTAAATGTCTGAAAGTTGTTGGTATCAAGTGAATGACAAAATTTGAACAAAATGTGGATAAGTAAAGCTAGTTTGTTAGGAATCTGAAATAGCTCACCATAGAGTGGCTCATCGCCATTCCTTGACTGCTCTGTTTGCAAGAATGGTTAGCTTCCAAACCGACATTCCGTCAACCGGCGGACACAGATGGAACACAGCACTACGATTCCGGTCTTTATTTTTCACAGAGATAAAGTCATGTACACAGAGAAGGAAGTTGGGAAGGCCGCTTGCAAGTAGACATTAATGTAATTCCTGAAAGTGGACACACGAAACCGTTAGTGAAACACCCGTTTCACAATATTATAAAATAACATTGAAAATGTACGACGTAATGTGTTGGGACGATACGAATATTATAGGTGGAAAAGACTCGCTTTTGCTTTCCGACGGCACTAGCCTCTGCTTGGTAATCCGCACCGCATCATATAATTATTTTTCTCACATATTTTGTAATTCTTTGCAACACGTAATTTCTCTTACTGAGGCACTAGCTAACTTATATGCCAACCGCTGTTACTTTCTGAATTCTGGTACAGTGAGTTACAATTTTTCATGGCCGTGACACGCATTTGTGCATGTTCGTCACTTTGCTTTCAAGTTAATGTGCTTGTTGATTGAGTTGAGTATTCTTATGCAGAACATCATTTGTTTTAGAGGGATCTTGGATCCGTTATATATTTGATTGATTCGGAGAATTTTGGTTAATTTTCTTTTTCTCCCTATCTCAACTCTAATTTAATCACTCGTTTACTCACGATTGCCCGCGGTCACGTACTAAGCGCCATCTTCTCTTCTAGGTATCTGTGTGACAACCATATTTGAACTTCCTCTTGAGTAAAGCTTAAGCTGTTACACATGCTTTTCCGACTATTTAGATGACTTCGCATTTTTGGAATTTTTGTGAGCGCATTTGATGTGTTAAACAAACTCTTCTACGTAGCTAAAGCTGTGTCCTGGTGGTCCGCTTTTGCATATTTCGTAGAACCTGTGGATCACGAAAATCTAGACATTGATGCGTTAGTCACGTGTATGCGATACACATGTTAATACAAATGAGAAACAATAGGATAAGCTTTAGGGATGTTTTTGGCTGGTCGTCACACACAGTTGATGGTATAAGACAGCTGGCCGTCATATCACATCGGGTTGTACATAAAGCATACATTAGCGGTTAGAATTTGCTTGGAGAAATCCTTATATACCGCTGTTAATAAGATGCATATCCAACAACATGCTGCTTCCGGAAATGCCCACTGCTCATCGCACGTATAGTAAAATGAAAACGAGTTTTACGGATTAATTCAAAATCATTATTTCGTCATTATTGACTCCTCAATATGTTCTTCTTTTGTTTTTTTAATTAACAAGCATACTTAGCCATTATTCTAGCCTGATAGCGAAACAACATTCTTCTGGTAACTGGTGCATACGGCAATCGCAAATTCAATGTAAATATGTCAGACCAATATTGCTTTTTTAATATTTCGGATAGATGTATACATATTTTGGCGCTAAACGAAATACTCCGCAGCATCTAGACCTAGTGTTTTATATTCGTGCAGCGAAACTTAGCTGAATTGCTCACCACATATAACTGAACTTACGATGCTATGTCACATGGTGGCGTAACATATACAAACAACACTTAAGTACGATGAACAAATTATGAGTTTGAAATAAATCTTTCGATGTCATGCCCTAACTTGTTTGGGTTTATTCTTGACACATGATGTCATTCTCCAAAATCGACCAACAATATTAGCTACCTGCTTCACAGTTACTAACTGTGAGGTTTCAAATGTTTGATGGACTGATAGATTGATAGACAAAATGTAACAGTGTGTTAATTTAGTTGACATTTGTCGGTGGTAATCAATAAGAAGCCAAAACCATAGCTACATAAATCAAGCTCAATCCTCAACAACGAGTGCCTGTGGCAATGAGCTGCAATATATAGAAAACAGTCAAGACAGTTCGCTGCCGTCAACATGGTGCAAGCATATAAGAGGCCGGCAATTAACTGCAAGGCAAACTGCATGCTTCCAGCAAGACCCGGAGCATGCGTATGAGCATTGAATTCCAGTTGAACGAACCCGCCGTCAAGCGCTTTCCTGAGTGTGGTGGGTATCTGCCTGATAACATTCGGCTGCGACTCACCTTAATAAAATAGAAAAATCAACCTCACTACACACTAAAATTTGAATAAAGCAATGACGCATATTCTCTTCTCTTCACACACATCTAGTCAATTTAAATGTTTTCGGAAAATTCGACGGACTGTAACATCCTCAGAAAACAACCCAGCAATTTGACTAAGGTACCAGAATAAAAGAGTCATATGGCTGACAAAATGCAAAAATTCATAAACGCGATTGCATATAGAGTGGACATTTTGTGTGCCTTTAATAAACAGCATTCCGAATGGCGGGTATTAGTATAAAAGCAAAAATAAGAATGACTAATAAACCTGAGCACTGCAATCCTCCAATATTATAAATAATAACCTGTATGTGCAATTATATAGCTTGCTTCTAAAAGTCACGTATTTTTGGTTCCAAAACTAACCAAAGTCAGGTTTTATCCTTCACCCGGACAGAGTTTGAACAATCAACAAAAAGCAACAAATGCGTTCTAAAATTCCAAAATCAAAACATACCAGCTACATTTACCAGCATACATTGTAACGCCGAACACAGTGCAGCCGTCTGGAATGTCAACAACCTTTTATCCGACACCTTTGTTTATAAATGTTATTTTCAACCTATCAATTGTGCTAAGGAAGTTACTCTCACTGCGTGAACATAGTTCTCCGGGAGCAGACAACATCCGCCCGAAGGCACGGAATGCTACGGCCACCAAGCTAGCTGAACCACTGTCACAGTTCTTCCAAAGGTGCTTTGATGAACAACAAGTCCCTACTATGTGAAAGTGTGGCATTATAGCCCCTATTTTTAAACGTGGTGGCCGTTCAGATCCTGCAAACTATCGTCCAGTGTCTCTCCTCCCTGTGCTCGCGAAGATGATGGAAGCAGTCGTCGCTGAGGCTTTAATGGACTACCTAGAAAAATGCAACATTTTGGTACCGGAACAACATGGCTTCCGTCAAAACCGGTCATGCACCAACAAACTACTTGTTGTAAGAGGTAGTTGGACGGAAGTGGCCGATGATGGGGTCGGAGTCGTTGTCATCTATCTGGACTTCTCCAAAGCTTCCGACCGCCTTGATCACCGCATCCTACTTCAAAGACTACAGAGTTACGGAGTCGGAGATCTTCTACTTGATTGGATTGGCAACTTCCTTTACCAACGAACGCTTCAAGTACGTGTTAGGGGATCACTTTCTAACCCAATTGAGGTGGAATGTGGAGTCACAAGGCTCAGTGCTGGGACCGCGTTTACTCCTGGTGTTTATCAACGACCTGGAAAGAGTAATCTCCTCAAATTTCCTGTTTTTCGCCAATGACGTCAAGATATGGCGGGCGATTTGTAACAAGCCAGATCAGGATCTGCTCCAACATGATCTAGATTGTATTTACGAATGGCCAAAGAGGAACTTGCTTCAATTGAACATGGCTAAGTGCAAAGTGATGCATCTGCGTCACCAGCCGGTGAGCGCTTACAAGATTGGAGACCACACCTTGGCGGAGGTTTCTTAGCAGCGTGACCTAGGTGTATTGGTACAGGAAGATCTTGGGTGTTCAAAACCAGCAGAGAAGGCGAGGAGAAGCGGAAATCAACAATTTAGCCTTCTTCGCAGAGCCTTCGATTGGTTTGAACCATCAATATTCCCAAATGCTTGACGCCTACGCGCGACCTCACGTGTAATATGCTATGCAGGTGTGGCAGCCGTGGCAGAAACAGGATCTCGTTGCTCTCGAGACTCCTCAACGAAGGGTAACCAAGAATTTCAGGGTCCTTTTTCATCTGCCCTATCAGCGTAGACTGAAATCTCTAAGAATGTACAGCAGTCGATATCGGCTTTTGCGGGGATCTCATAATGGTTTACCAGATTCTGAAGAACCCAAATCACATTTGTCGTCCGCTGCTGGAATTGAACCACAACACTAAACTAAAAGGTCACCCTCTGAAACTGACAATTCAGTATAGCCGGCTTGAATGCCGCAGAAATTTCTTTTCACTCTGTGTGTGCCATCCTTGGAACGCCCTCTCTAATTATGTCGTCTCTGCTTCCAATCTGGCGATAATTATAAAGCGTGTTGACGATGCATTGTCTCACTTACATTTCATTTTATGTCTTGTTAGCCAGGGGCTACAAAACGCTGTCAAGCTGTGTCTCGCCAAACACCTAACCAATGTATTTACGGTTTTATATGTTTAATACGCGAACATTTCCGCTATTCCGCATAAGTCTATGGTGAGTCCACCACAACGCTTTTCACTTTCTCATGCAATTGATTTTCGCAATAATTTCCATCCTACGGGACTTGTTAAGCAACACCTTTTTACCCGTAATAAACCATTGTTCCATTGTTCCACCCTACAAAGTCCCAGCCGCGGAACCCTCTAAGCGCACGTAAATGTTTCCCTGACTTTTCATCAGCAAAAGACGAGGACACGTTTTGCGATACCTTCCTTGACCAACAAATGACAAAATTGGTGAGAGAAAACAGCTTCAGCGAGCTAAAAATTAACTATGTGCAACACCAAATCTATCGGCGAGTCCTGCAACATGCATGCTATATTATCGACAATGTTTTGCAGTTTCACCTTATCCATTCTATGGGAATTGTCAGGCGTTTTAGCTGTGCTTATGTGGGAACCGTTACGCACACCGACAATAAATGAAATTTTTATTTATGAATATACGTTTCCTGGTTGAAGACAACTGCTGGCACTATCCAATGTCGTTTTGTTTGTGAAAAAATCAACAAGAGAAAGGATATAATAGGAATCAAATTTTGTTAGCAGAAAATTATTAAAAGGTTAGGCATTTGCTAAAGATGCCGTATACAAAAATACCCACCTTTGATGAAATTACATTAATCCATTCCCGGACCCATAAATTTGACATCTTTGAATTGTCTGCATTCAGTATTCGTTTATTTGTTACGTAGAAGTTAAGCAACTTGCTCCATGAGTTACTGGGAAATATCATGATCGAAGAAGTTTTAGCTTAGGTTTTACGTATTCACGAAGTCTCAAATTTAAAGTCGAATATTTGACTAAATGAACCAATCGTTTCATACGAGAAGTTCCGTTCCCTAGCAGAAAGATTTCAACTGATGTTTACAAGGAAAAGATCTTCATTATTCTTTCTTGCAAATTTAACCAGGTTGAAATGGGATATTAATATAACTTCGGCAATCTTTAAGTAATCACCTTCTCTGGTCTAACTAGTGTTAATGCACCTATCAAGATCGCTATGCACGTAAAAATTAATGGATATGATTCTCAAATTACCGCTTCATGCATATACCGGTTTCGTTGTACTTACGGTAACAAGTATGTTAGCCGAACTGTGAAAAACCAGTGTGCGAGGATCACAGAGCACATTCCTACTAGTATGGTTGTAAACCGCCTCAAGCTACCTACCATCTCCACTGCTAGCCACATACTCGATTGCTCAGTCAAGCAAACACCCTCAGATCCTTTAAGACAGTTATAACAATAATGTGTATGTTTACTGATTGCGCGAGAAATCACTGAATTGTGGACTAATCTTGGGTACAATAATGATTACGCCCATTAGTGATTGTGATATGATTTCTAAGGTGTGTGCTAACAAAATAACTTCGAACCACATAATATTGTACTTGCTAAGTTTTGTGTACCATCTTTTATCATTGGTTCTATATTCCTTGGTCCGTCCTGAAAGAACTCGTATAGCGAGTTGCTAGATGAAAATATGGTCATTAACAATATCTGCTCCAGGAATTTACTAGGCTAAATGCGGAATATTCTTGCATTTGTGCAAAACCTGCTTGTGGCTGGTAGGCTATTCCACACTATAGTGGAAGTTGGATCGGATAGCTGCCCTGGTTCTTTGCACAGTTAACGTACAGATCTTATTGCGTGCATTCCAAGTGAAGTTATGTTATACTTAGTGTGCACAGATTGGAGCATGTTATTTAATTTCTGAGGTTGCATATCAGCATAAGGTTAAGTTTCAGCCGTCGCAACCAAAGGGGTTGGAGATTAAGCTGCTGACAGCTCTTCTGATATCAAAACATGTATGAATTACTGAACAAGCGCTTGGTGAATGATATTTGCAGGTTTTCGAAAGCTTTCCTGTCACCCATACGCATGTTCCCATAAATGATGCTGCATTATCCAAGGACAGGCAGTGGAAGTATTTTGAAAAGCTCGAGTCTGGCAGACGTTGTACAGATTTTATGGCATATGTCAGCCATACATCGTTTGGCTCGTGCTATTTGATACTCAGTTTGTTCTGTGAAATTAAAGTTTGACGATTAACGTATGCTTAGACCATAGTGGAATCGTTTCACAAAGATACATTCATTGTTCAGTTTAACGGACTCTCCAGATCAAACAGCCGTGTGACATAAAGCATGATTTGTAGCTGAGAACTTTACTATTCATGTGTCGCACCATTTCTTAAGCAAATTGAGGTCTTTTACGATCAGCATTGTGCTACGGAGTTCTTCACCATCGGGGAACAAGAATGGCCTTTCAGGTTTTATGAACACCATGATCTCATTTATATAAGTTAAGGAAAGAGAAGGACCAAGTAAACTCCCTTGGATGACACCATAAGAGATTCGACGTGAGAAGGAATTATGAATATCTAGTGTGACTATCTGGCAACGCCCATTTAGGCATGATATCAACCAACCAAACAATGGGTTCCTGATTCCAAATGACTCGACTCTGTTTAGTAGTAACTTGTGCAGGTTTCTGTTGAATACCTTTGCAAATCCAGGTACACTATCAAAACTGTATATTTGGAGCCAATGGATTCTGTGAATTAATCCAGGTAATGCAAGTGACACTTGCAGGGAAGTTTATTAAAAAACCAATACTTGACTTTATTACGTAGACTATGACGATGGACAAAATCCATGATTTCAATTTTACTTAATTTTTCGAATAATCTAGCTTTGACGGGTGTGTGATGGTTATATCGATAATCAATGACTTGCTGTTTTGTCCCCCTTTATGACTATGTATTTCCACCAATGTTTTCCACCATATTTTCCAACGATCCGGAAAATAGCCAGATTCTAAGGACAAGTTGAACATGTTCAACAAAAGCAGTGGTATGTCAGGTTCACCTAGTATGAGAACTTACGGAGGGATGCCATTGGATTTTGATTTAAGCGACGATTTGATGGACATCATAGCCTGTTACATGTTTGAAAGCGAAATCTCGATATTATATACTACACTTGTTATAAGTTCCTGGCACCAAGGTATAGGATCTGCTTCTACGTTCATGCAAGCAGCAAAAAAATTGTTAAACTCTTCATAAATAGCAGGTGGGTTATTCAGGTTACGAGGCTCCTCATCAATCAGTTCTATGATCAAAAACATCCGATGGTTAGTTTTAAGATGGAGTAATTTGGTCATTATTTCGTTTGCAAGTCATCCGGAACGGCGTTCGGCTTCACCCTTTCAAGCCGCTCGATACTTGAGCGTCAGATGGAGGCGACGGATTTGCGCGGCTGTAATATTAGTCGTACGTTCCTAGTTTTTCTGATTTTCTATATTAATTTTTTCTTTTGACGTCAATCCTAGTGTCACTTACATTCTTAGGAACATGAAAGGCACGTTTATAATGTGAGACAGGTACAGTAATGATGTGGTTGGTCTGGCAGTAGAGCTGTTTTACTTCAACGTGGGCGCTAGTGGATAGAAAAGTTCATTCCAATAGGGGGACCTGCTAAGCTTTCTGAAATTTTCCCAGTTACTCATCTTTATAGTATGCTGAGTAGGTGAGTTGAGCTTGGTATTCATTTCCAAATAGGAGGTGAGCACTGCGTGGAAGGTTGCCTACTATATCAGTTTGGCATCTGGGATACCCAGAGTGAAGCTTAAATGCAGTACATTGGCAGACCTAGTTGGTCGACTGACCACTGAGTCAAACCCCCAACTCTAATAGTCGATAAGAAAGATCTGTGCAATGATGAATATGTTTGTGGTGAGCAAGTATTATAGAGGGGATTGTAATCGCCAGCGATTATCTTTAGACCGTGGGGTAACACCGATGCGAAATCAAATGCAGTAGAGATAATTGCGATATGCTTGGCCGTAGCTTTCTGTGGGTTGTATATGCAACCGAGAAGTATTATAGAAAACCTGCATATTCTGGAACATTGTTTAAATTGGTCGTCAATGAACTCCGCGCTGAAGTTCTGATGAAGAGATACGATGCACACACCTCCCTTCTTTGTGCTGCTGTCTTTTCAAAATAGATGGTAGCTAGGAATATGTAAACTAGCATTCAATGTATCCAGGGAACACCAGGATTCGGTGACGAAGAGTATATATGAGGTGCTCATCCGAGTAAGCATGATTCGCAAATCTAACTTGTTTTTATTGATTTTGCGCTAATTACTATTAGCGAAAATATGTCGTGCCCAGAAACATTTTCTGTGAGTACTTCAGAGGATTTTGAACCAGTAATGAAGGCTAAAGCAGATAAATACGGGGGTGCTGGCAAGGAACCCATGGGTGGAATGCTGAGGTGTAAGGGCATTGTTCGCGCTAGTGAGACCGGGTGGGGTTGTAAAGGTTGATGTCTCAGAGCAAGCCTGGGGTTTATCTGCTACTGAGCTAACCGTGACATGTGGATGCACAGCCAGCAAAGTAGAAAACGATAAGCTGTCTCTGCTGGGTGTGTCAGTGGTAGGAATGGATGCAGAGCCATTCCCGCTTTCGCTAAAAAAGAGTTATAGTTAAGTGAGAGATTGTGAAGGGCTGCATAGATATATCGCAGGACAGGTGGTTCAGCTAGGTTTTCAAAGTCTCCGGATTTTATTTCTCTGCATAAGATTGTTGTAGACTGGAGGTTTATAAGCATACTGGTATGTTGGAGGTTGGTAGGTGGGTATAACCAGCAGATAATTGTTGTGAGTTCTAACAGGCTGGAGAAAGCACGTAGCTCTACGATGTCAAGGCCGTTGTTGACACGGAGCTTTGAGCGCTACAGATTTACACATAGCTGCGTATTTCTTCTAAATACCAATAGGAAATATATTAGTTTTTACATCAGCAAGCACATCTGCAAGCGCATCTTGACGTTTGTATTTGTTGCCCGGTATTTTCATTTGATTCACAGCATTCACTTGTTTCTCCACATCTAATAGTATCGGTAGTGACTAAACCGTTTTAGGTCGGAGCAATGAGACCGCGGTCAGGACTAATGGTGTCTGTTAATTTCGGTTGTCTTACCGTAAGCTTTGGGATAGAAGGCAGGGGAAAGTTAATTGTTAGCACCGCTCCTATATACTAGTTGGCGATATCCACGCTGGTAGTTCCGGTTGTTACAGCTGGTGTGCTATTGGCATGGGGATTTGTGTAAGGTTTATCAGCGTGTCTATTATGGAATCGTTATCGAGGTAATTCTGTGGAGGAATCGCCGCAGAGGCATATGATACTTTTTAATCAAAATATCGTTGCACTGGGTACATGCAGTAATGATATCATGGCTGTGCGAAAAACAACCTGCTAATTCTTCACTTAAAAATTTACAAACGATTGGACAATAATGCCTCAGTGTTTTCTTTTTTAGACGCAGATATTTACAAGCGACATCGGACATGTTACAAGCGTTTAGTATTGTCGCTTTATTTCGCTCAATCTGAATATGTTTGGTGTGTTACAATAAACAATTTTTTTACTCTAGGTTTCCTTTAATATTTATCTGAGGCGATGGAGTCGGTTAGTTTACCTGCCTTTTTGGGGTGAACATGATCATACTTATGAGATGGCTTGCTGATGAAATCCACTGAAACTAAGTGATAGTAGAGGGCTTCAAGAAAGATCAAAACAAAGAAATTTCCGTATACTTCAATTTGATGACGCTTCAGTGATTCACTGACTGAAATCAAGTTTATGCCAACAACAAGATTTTATGCCCTGTCTCGCCCTATCCTGTTGAGGTCAGTGCAAGTTCCTCTGCAACCGGTTGTTGCAAGTGAGCGCAATGATTCTTGACCCCCCAATCAACTGCGTGTTGACTATCTCCGTATGCAACATGATAATCATTCCACACCTTGTATGTAAGCATCTGATAAAAATATTCAGAATAGCTGAATTCCTTTTGTGTTGTCATTGTTTCCTTCAAGCTCTTTTGAATCAAAAGCAATTTACGATAGCCGTAAAATTTCATGGATGGATATAATGTGCGCAACTAACTAATAAGCTAAAACATAAATAGGGTTATGATCTACTTTCTGATCAAAAGTTTACAATGGCAACCCGGTTTGCGACAACGCTACCTCATCAACTATGTTTCCTGTACACCTGACATTTCAGTAGCATAAGCAAATGCGTTTGTTCACGAGTATCATTATAATGTTAGGCTAACAGCGTCAGATATGCTAATTAGACTCGGTCCGTAATAGAATAGATTTTTACAATTCTACATTTGAAAAAATTTATTTGTAACTTTGACAAACTCGGTAATAGTAGAAGAAGGAAAAATGTTAGTTGATCACATAGAGGAAATAGATCGCTTAAACTGTGACAGACTTTGAAAATTGAACATGAACCTGAGTGAACGTTAAGCAACACGTGCCTCAAAGGCACTGCTCTGTTCAGCAAATATGTCGACCGACTGTTTATCGTTTTTAATGGATTGGAGAATTATTGGATACTTTCAAGAACGAATATATTTCGCTTTATGATCCAGAAACTGGAGGTATCGGAAAGGACAGTGTATGAGTACGATTCACTGGCGCAGCTTGCAAAAATCCCGAGAACTTAACTGAGAACAGCGCGATTGGTTCTTCTACCGTTATTTCGCGCAGAATATTACCAGTAAGTTATGCATGTAAAATTGTACTATTCTATATCAGGAGAATCGTAATATGATTTGCAAATAAACAAAATGTAGCTTGTCAAGTAAACTTCGCTTATTATTTTAGCAACTGAGTATAAATTATTCTGTCTCTCGGGGAACAAAACAGTTGCTTCAAACCGCTGACATTTTAGTGGAATCATTAAGAGGTATGTCGATAAAGATATACGTTTTAAAGAAAAGTCTTGAACCTGACCAATGACGCTTAAGTACCGTTATCTGATTGGACCAATCGTTGTGATGCCTTGGACATCAATCAATATTGTCAAGTGAGAATTTACGTTTTGTGTAAGTAAACTTGTGCAAATTCGGAGCAAAGTTTTTACAAGTCCGCACTTACTAGTCTAGTATGAAGAGCAAAAACCGTATCATGTGCTAAAGTGGTAAATATGGCTAGGTGTGTATTATGTGTTTGAAAATTTATCACAATACCTGCCTTGGGACGAAGACGAGAAAAACACAACGGTGCACTAACACGGCAGAAACGTTTTGGTTTGCCAAGTACGAATTCTACCCGACTTGTTAGGTGTCTAACTGTGCTGCTTAAGTGGTGCGGAAGACTAACAGAAGCGGTCGAGTAACTGGTGAGCGACAGGGTTACACCCATGGTAGGAAACGGACCTGCGCTTATTTGAGAAAATAACACCCCGAATTCCCTAGTCAGGCCGGAGAAGAGAGCCAGGCGTCCAAAACTTACCCTAACGACTCAGCCTCCAGCAGTCCCAGTTCCATTCTCTCGCTCCCCTTTAAATAAAAGCAATGCCTGCAGCGCGCCTGCCTCAAGGTCTGTAAAGTATGTTGCACCTAGTAGTCTGTTCGCTACACAGGAGACCGTAAGCTACAGTCAACCAGCAATAGTGAACAACCCGGAAACGTACGCATCGGTTGCCGCCGAACAAATACCGGAAAGAGCATCGATAACATTTGTGCCCGCAGTAGAGAAAACTAAAGTGTCGCAGCATGGATGGCACACGTCAGTGCCGTTCACAAATTCACCAAAAACACCGGATATTTAGCCTCCAAATCCCAAACCAGTAGCCAGTAGTCTGCGAATCTTCTCAGAAACGACTCAAGTGGAATGCACACACTGCCTGAAATCCCGTGGAAGAAACGTTCAGTGGATCCCGCTAACAATGGCAGGTACCGAAAAAGTCAAGTTAAGAAAACTGTGGTTGCTCGCGGTGTTCCTGAGCTTACAGATTCCTCTTCCAATGATGCTCAGATGCACGACCGCAAGCAATGGCACTACATGCGGGAGGCTCTTTCTCTCGAAAATGCCGTGGTCATCTCGTTGACAAGGATCTCCACATCACCAAACTATAAGGGGTGCGGTCTCAAGTTGTTAAAACTTGTGTTGCTATCAGAACTAAGAGCCCCAAGACTTCTAGGGTACTGGACTAAATTCCGTAGCAGATTGCTAACAGAAATTTGTCTGAAAGCAGCGGAAATACCAGCATCTTCTAGTGACACTTTATCGGAGGAACAAGTCACAAGGAAAACGCCAACCCCAGGACCCGACTCGGGGACTGTTTCAACAGTAACCATAATAATTGGAGGGACACAGCAGAACACGAGCAAACACCGGGATCCAGGCTAACAGATACTTGACTATATACCAAATGCTTCTCGAGAGTCTGCAATCAATCCGAAAAACGATTAGTCGCCGACCCTTTATTGATCGGCGTAAACTCACTTGCTTCATCCATCCAATCTAACACACTTTGGTCTCCGAGGAGCTCTCATGCATTTACACAAATTCCCCAAGATCTACTGACCTAATTCGCTGAATTAATACTTCGACACGCGTCAGCAGCTTGGGACCTCACCGCTGTCACCGAAACGTGCTCGCGCTGCGTGATAACGGATGCCTAAATCGCGCTAACAGGTATGTCCGTTGTCCCGAATGATTGATCCAGCCCCACCTACCTACCTAGCCCACTACTTTCGTAACAACCCGCAATGCGAACCCATAAACGATTCGGAAACTGATATATCTGGCACCATTTGGTGTAGTATCCTGCTGAGAGCGAAGTACCTTGGCCTACTGGTTGTTGTTTACCGCCCATCATCATCTACCCCTGAGATGGACTGCAACTTGATGACTGCGTTGAAGCAAGTGATAAACAGGAAGTCCCGTCACATTCTGTTCACATGCTCTAGAATCCCAGGCTATACCAGGACAGCAATTAAAAGCAGATCTGCAAGGTTTGGTTTCAGACTTCCCGCTCTATGGCCATGTCACCACGACCGACAGATTCAGGGGAACTAACAGGCCATCCACTTTGGACCGAATATTCCCTAATGATGAACTGATGGTCGAGTGAGTGATAACCGATACTCCTCTGGGCCGCAACAATCATGCGACGCTAGTGTTTCATTACATGTGCTACGCGGATTATCCTAAAGAGCATGCCATGGAATATCATGTCGTAACCAATCATGACGACCTGTCCGACCCCAGTGATGCAACAAGCTGGTTGTTCTTAGCCGAATTGACGCTTGAGGTGGCCTGCGGAGAATTTGCAACAGATTTAACAAGCTCGGGGAAAGCACATCTGAAACCAACCTCTACCGGCCTAAAAGGATGAAGTCTTTCGTAAGGAGCAGGACACGTATATGCATGGCATTAAGGGACTTGGTATGGCGCACCTACAAAGCCTCCCCGAACAACCATACCTGGGATGTCTACACAATACAAAGAAACCCCTGTGTCAAACTCGTGCGGGAGGATAAACTGAAGAACCAAGAAGGTCTGGTGGCAAAGTATAGCTCCAATTCCAAACAGCCAAACAGACGCGTAAACAATTTGCGCCGCGTTTAGCGCGGTAATCCTGCTCTGCACATAGCATGCGGATTAGCCCAAACCGCAAACGAGTCGGCCGTTATTGGACAACAATTTGACCGTACCTTCCAAAGCGTGCAACCATCACAAATCGTGCCTAAGCAGATTGTGCTGCTATCAGGGTTTAATCAGCAGCTGTGCTGAAGAAGCTGATGTCTCTGCGTAAGTTCAACTCCCCGGGTGCGGATGGCATTCGCCCGAAAACGTTGAAAATTGCTGTCATGAATTCAGCAGGATCACTAGCAATTTTCTTTCAACTATGTGTGAACGAGATACACGTCCCCACGATGTGGAAGCACGGAATCTTCACGCCAATCTACAAATGTGGCAGCCGTGCTAAACCAGCAAATTAGCGGCCGATAACACGACTTTCTGTGATCTCCAAGGTTATGGAGTCCATCTTAGTTGATGCTTTGATGGGGTACCTGGAGAACAACAAAATTCTCCTTGCGGAGCAGCAAGGAATTCGCCAGAATCGGTCCTGTACCACCAATCTGTTGACTGCGCATGCAAGCTGGACGGAATCTGTGGAGGCTGGCAGCGAAGCCGACGCGGCGTACCTGGATTTCTCAAAGACATTCGATCGTCTATACCGTGGCATTTTACTCCACAAACTCCAGAAATATGGAATGGGCGATCCTGTTCTGGGCTGAATAAGAGACATTTTTGTGCAACCTCACCCGAAAATGAGGGTTCGAAGCAACCTATCGGAATCCACCGAAGTTCATTGCGGTGTACCTCAGGACTCGTTACTTGTACCTCGCTTGTTCCTGGTTTTCATAGCTGATCTAGCGAGCGTGCTGTATTCTAACTGTTTGCTATTTGCCGATGATCTATAGGTATGGCTTAGTATAGCTGAGATGGAGGATCACACAGCGTTACAGTGGGACCTAGACAAAGCGTACACATGGTCTATCGAGAACATGCTGCATTTCAGCGTCACCAAATGCAAATTCCTTAAATACGACACAAGAGTATGCACATGCACAGCCAGTTCAAGATGACCTCGGTTGTTTGAAGCAGACTAAAATCATCATCGTCATCATACACGTTAGCTAGAGGTGGGGAACACCTCAGCTACTGTGCCGCAATACAGAGAAAAATGGAGAGATAAAAATACAACTGATGTAAGCCAGCTCAGCCACCGGTAACGGATGAGCATCGTTCCGGTAAGCTACCAGCCTGCTACTGTGCATCAAAAAATTACTATGCAAAATTATATAAGGCTAAATAACGAGATCGTGGTTGGATGGGGAGGCTAAGAGGGATGGGGTGGGACAAAGAAACTCACAGCACGAACGCCACTGAGGTCGGCTCCTAGCCATGTAAACAAATGTGTCCAAACAAACGTGTTCATCGTCTTTCGGACCCCAAACAGGGAGCCGAGACGCCCCAACCGAGGACAGCTCCGAAGTGAGGACCTTCATTCCTCTCGACCAAGTCATCGCCCCTCCTCTCCTTCTATCCACACCCCCCGCGCGCAAACAACGCACGTCGCGGGAGTCGGTGGGCTAGCATGCGTAACACATGGCTGAGCCATCGGAGCCTGGTGCGTGAAATAACGGTGCTGAGCGGTTCATTTACTTTTCCTGTGCCGTAAACAATGCGTCGAACACGCTCTTTGCTCACACGGTGTTCCCACTAGATGTGAGCTAAATTACGAAGGCACCGGTGGTCGAACGCAAATAGCCTCTTCAGGTCTGCTGCTTTAAGCGGCCAGGTATCACAACCGTACAGTAGGGTCGAACGTACCGCTGCATTGTACACTACCCTTCAGGGCAAGAGTGATGTCGCGCCGGCGCCATAAGTGGCGAAGGTTAGCAAAAGCGCCCCGAGCTTTTGCTATACGATTCGTGGGCTGATCCTCAATCCCACGGGCGTTGATAAAACTTCCCTGGTAGTTGAATGTTTGGACGACTTCTAGCCGATCCCCAACAACAGTCAGCGTAGGGGGCGGTCCAGACCAATCTTGGAGGAACGCTTTGCACTTCGAGGGTGCGAAGCAAAGCCCGAAGTGACGTACAGCTATTGCTAATATGTCCAGTGCCGCTTGACAAGTTTGTGAGCTGTCACAGATTAGGACAATACCATCAGCATAATCTAAGTTAGGAAGTCGTTTTCCTGGTAGCAGATCCGCACCTCCTAATTCGTGTCCTTTGAACGCGATTTCCATGACTTCATCAACAGCGAAGTTGAAGAGGAAAAGTGACAGCGGGCATCCTTGTCTCACGCCGCTGGAAATAATAAAGGGTGACGACGACTTGCCATAAGCCTTGCTCTGCCCAAGCTACGCGCATATAATGCTCGGATAATATTCACATATTTCTCAGGTACACATTTCTTGAATAGACAGTCCCAAAATGCATGTCTATTCACAGAATCGAGTGCACTTATGATAACGAGGAACACGACAACGGTGGGCCTCCAATATATGTGACGGTGCTCCAACAACTGACGCAAGATGAAGATGTGGTCAATACAGCCATGACCTCGACGAAATCCAGCTTGCTCTTCATGAATCTAACTTTCACGAGTGCCAGTTAGTCTGTAAAGGATGACAGAGGCAAGCAGTTTGGAGGCGATGGAGATCAGACTGATTCCTCTATGGCTGATGCATTCCGATCGTGAGGCTCCCTAGAAAATTGGGACTATGACGGAGCGGCTCCAGTCGGTTGGGACAGTCTCATGCTCCCACAGTTTGATTAGTAACTCGTAAATTATCCACAAGAGCAGGTCTCCCAAATTGGAAGAGGGCTGGGGGAAGATCATCAGGTCCCGCGGCCTCATGTAACTTTAACAGTTCGATCTCACGTTTGACTTCTGAGCAAGAGGGTGGATCCAAATGGACAGCCCACGGAGCGGAGCGATCAGTGGCCGGCGAGAAATCTAACCATTTCGGCCTATTAAATTGCTTTCCAAATGCCCAACCCAACGCTCTAAGCGTTTTGACAAGTTGTGGATAGGCTGTCCAGTCTCGTCACGTATAGGTTAACTAAAACCAGGTCTCCTGCCGCTCGTTTCCCTTGTCAGACGGAATAACTTACGATGGTTACCAAGGGCATCGGCCATTTCCATCTTTGATGCACGATGAGACCACCAGGATTCGTGGTCTCTCTTTAGGATAGCACGGAGTTTTGCCCGGAGCTCTTTGCAAGTTTAATTGTGTTCGCTTCCAGCCGTAATATGCCGGCGAGCATCCAAAAGTTCCATATATTGTGAAGAGACCCAATGTTCATGTTGGTGATTAGACATACCACATGAGGATTTTCTTGCTGCTAGTTAGGTCTGGTGAATATGAGACCAGTGAACTGCAATTGCATCCAGTGAGCGTTTATCCAACTCGGATGACAGCGTACTTTGATAGGCATTCAGGATAGCTGGCTTCGCCAGTTGGCGAGTGTCCATGCGCTCACAACGTCGACGTGGGCTTCCGCCAAAGAGCATCCGCAGGTCAGCACAAACAAGTGCATGATCGGTGTCCACACCTGTGCTCCAAATCGAACGACAGTTCGGGACGCAGCCTCTCCATCGGTAACTTAACGCAATATGATCGATTTGCGTACATAGCTGGTTCGAGGCTGGTGGGCGCCAAGTCACCCTCCGGTGGGTGCAGTGTCTGAAAATAGTGCTCGCAAGAAATAAGTGAGCATCCGCACACAAATGAAGTAACTGCTCACCGTTATCATTACGGGAATCTATACCATGTTGGCCGCCCAGATGCAGCTCATCTGTGGATAATTTTCCAACCTGAGCGTTCAGATCCCCAGCCAGCGCTACAGTGTCCGAGCTTCTTCTGTGGCTAAGGAGCTCGTTCAGGTGATGATAGAAGTCGTCTTTGACCGAGTCATCGCTACAGTTTGTGGGTGCATAGGCAGCGATAACGAATAGACACCTGTTAGTCCTACGCGACTTCAAAGTTTTGAACTAGCCAGCCAATCGGACCGCACACATCCGGCTACTAATTGGAATCCAATCAAGCAGAGTAGCTTCAGCCCGGGGATTCAGGGCAATACCAACACCGGCTTGGCCGGTGCTCGAAGCTTCATCGTCACCGGATAGGCGCAATGAGAAAGTGCTGCTAGTGTCACCTGAAGTGAATCGCAGAGTGAGCACAGAGCTCGAGTCTTGCAGGCGGGTCTCCGATAAACAGCAGATATCGATCGAGAGGGCCTCCAATGTTCTGGCAAGTGCTGCCTGTTGGTCGATCTGTAGTAATGTGGGAACATTGGGGCATGCCAATCTGAAGGAGGATCGAGGGCTCCAAATGGAAGCCGATGAACTGGAATGGGCCGCTTGCTTGGACATGGGCCTGTTGACAGGCAGGGATGACGCTCCGCGTTCACATGTGAGTTGCAACTAAAAGACAAGCGACTTTTGAAGCAAGGTGGGGGTGGGCCGTGAATTGGGGGTCGAGAACAGGGGGATAAAAGTGAAGCTGGAACGGGACGATAAGGGTGAAAAAGCGCAAGACGGGGAATGAGAAGACGGGAAGGCTTGGGCAGTAGCATCCAAACCCCTATCCAACCTGCCCGATGCAACAGATAGGGCACCGTTGATTATCCTCTGTGGTGGCCAGAGCATCAGTAATTTGTTTGAAGTAAAAAGGCATCTAAGAAAGCAAACCAATACATCAGACTTCTTCGCAGAGCTTTCGGGAAGTTTGACCCTTCAGTCTTTCCAAAAATGCTTAGTGCGTACGTGAGGCAGCACGCATAATACGCTTTTCAAGCGTAGCATCCATGGCTAAAACACCATCTCACTGCGCTCGAGACTGTACAGCGTAGGGCAACGAAGAGCGTCAGAGGTTTGACCAGCCTCCCCTAACTTATTAGGCTGAAGACTCTCAACATATAAAGTGGTGGTTTTCGGCGTCTAAGGGTCGATCTCATAACGGTGTGCCAGATCCTGCGAAACCCCAACCACCCATGCCATTCCCTTCTGATACTCAGTTAAAACACCCCGTCAAGAGGTCATCCGTTTACGTTGGTCACGCAATACAGCCGACTGGAATGTCGGCGAAACTATTTCTCCCTTCGAATGTCACAGCCTTGGAACGCTATTCCAGAAAATGTAATTAATGCACCCACCCTATCCCTTTTCAAAAAACACCTTGACGATACCCTGTCACATTTACACTACATACTATAACCCATGACCACCAGATGCTGGCACTAATGCACAACAGACAGTGGATAGTGTCATAACCCTACTCGAGAATGGGTTGCTCCAAACCCCGTGCAAGCAATTTGATAAACGCTACTACAGTAGAAACTGAATTTCTGTATCCCGTCGACCCGAGATTGCTGCACACGAGTAAGTGTTATCTCGTATTTTTTCCTCGCTTATTACCTGATCAATAACTACTCCCTTTATTGCTTTGTGTGCGCATATGCTAATTTCAAACTCCCTTTTTACGGAAGTGCAGTTAAATCTGTAATCGCCTAGACCGACGATTCCATTATCACTTGCTATCTTTTTTCACGCTAAACACCCTACGGGACATGTCAAGCACCTGCTCTTTTACCCGCTATAATTCATTGTTCATTTTTCATAGATGGTTCGCTTCCGCTCTTCCGAATTTAATAGAAGTGATTTTGCCAAGATTCCACATGACCGGAACCTGGTTCTTATCTATACGATGCTGAGTAAATAAAACATATTTTTTGCCGTTTTCCTTCCTGCTGGTACTGATATCATGGAATCCATAATAGTTCACAGACCGCCAGTTTCTCAATCAACTTCTGACGTTTAAAAGGTATTTCTGTTGAGCAGCAAAGAGAAATTGATTTCAAAATGTTGTTTCATTTATATGTTGCTAATAATCCAAGAAGCGATTTTCTCTGGTTTGTATATCATGTTTGGGAAGCTCTTTGGCTCCATGCATATGGAGTTTGTTATTGTGATCTTATCTAATGTACTCCACATATTTCCGAATAAATCGGATACCAACGTTAATTAGGATAAATGCGATTCTCACGCTATTTATACTGATCAGAATGTGCAGAACGGGAAAGGCTTTCTACTGCGATGGCAGATTTACACAGCTTTGATAGGTCCGCAAAAGTGTATTGAGTTAAGTGGCAGTAAGGTATACTGGATTTGTGGGTTTAGATTCGGCCTCCAACTAGTTCCATTGTTCAGGGGTATTCAACCGCTTATTCCGTAACAACAGTGGTTCATGTATCGAGGGTTCGCTTGTACATGATGTGTGCCGAGTATTAGTAAAATACTAGGATAGGGCAACTGCATATCACCTTAATACAGCCGTTAGGTTGTACCTAAGCATTAATCACTCAACTTAATCCTGAAAACTCTGTTGATCAGCCATTTTGCCCAAGTGCTTGTTTGCACAATTAATTGTTTCCTTATTCAGCTGTACAAATGCACCACTATTCGGAAGGAAAGGTTTCGTTTTAGTTCAGAATCACATCTTTCCACATAACATCGGATGCAGCCTTCATTAATGAAATGCGTTAGTAAGCACTTTGATTAATTTCACGAGAGCATAAGGTTGCCCGAGTATTCATGGAAAACCGTCATCTACAAAATAGTGATTTTGACGTCCACTGGAAGCTGGTGTTTATAAATACTACGTGTACAATAAATCGTTTTGATTACTTCAGTGGACAGTTTGCAACAGTAGATTTTCGTCTTCTTTAAAGAGTTCGATTGGAAACCGACCGTATTGACGGCGGGTTGTTAGCTGACCACTATTCCGAAATAAAAGCAGGACTTAAAATTCCGAATAAACATTTTTCAGTAACTCTCCTCAACCTTGTCCTCGATGAAAAGCATAAAACTATAAATGTTGCATAAAAACATGCCCAGTTTCTACTAGGATATCCGTGAATTATATGTGATCAGTTGCCCATTATACATTAGTCATTATGAGATGTATACTAGCCACTATCAGAGAAGCACAATGTTCCAACCTGATTAATAAGTATTATCACAAAAACCAGCTTTTACTTTGGTCCTTCGCATTAAACATTGGCCCTAATTGCCCTACGCATGGGTTTATGCGCGGGTTGCTATTTCTGCAGTTCTTAGATAATCCTTAAACTCATTCGAATTATTTTAAAATGTTTACAGCCAAGTCAAAACAGAAACGTTTGGTTCATTATTTGACTATTGACAATTCCGGCCTAAATTAGGAGTTGAGCATGTTTTTCCGTAGGGACACTTTTTAGATCAAATTATTTTCACAAATGGCAAGAAACAGAAAGATGGGTAACACATCATATGGCATAGTACAAAATTTACTCTATAAAAAAGGCAGCTAATTAGTTATGAATCGGAAATAAATATTTCTTAGATACTGACGGAAATATTACGCATTCCTGCTGTCAACATTGCCGTGATATTTTAGAACTCAGTTGTTTGTGCGGTTAACGTAATGCATCTACAATTGGCAATAGCTAATAGCATAGTGCAACGTGAGTGTAAGTTTACTGAATGTAATCCTTCGACTCCCCTCGGAATATTGCTGAACGAAGAAAAGTGCATTCAGGTAAGCACTGCAATATTGTTGAAACGGGCTTCAATTCGCTTCGCTAACACATAGTCGGTCGACGGGAGATAAAAGTTACTAATTCTTGACCACTAGTACCAATTTGGGCTTGGTACCTCAATTAGTATACAAAGTGACCATTGATCTCAAAAACAATTGGCTATTGATTTCCAAAGCATATCACTTATTCTTCACGAAGTAGCATTGGGAATATGCTTAAGCAACCGAGAATGCATTAAAGCGACTGATTTCATCGTGCATCTGTCGTTCACATGGTTCCGCGAACATTGCGTTACGGCTAGAAATAAGCTGATATGAATTTGATTTTGCCTATGTCTGGTTTTATCTACTCCTGCCCCCACGACACACTGGTTCATATCAGAATATTTTCCCAAATTTGTAAAGAGAGAAATCAGTTTTAAATCACGGTACCCTTATTTCCATGTTTCACAAAATCGAATAACCCACTTGCATTAAAATATTAATGTATATTTCGGAAGCATGCCAAATTGCCAAACCGTACCATAAATACTTGAGAACAAAATAGCGCGTATATTGCCAAATATCACCAGTGAAAAAACATAATTTCACATACATTTTAATTTCTAGATCAGGTCATTATTTTTGGTGATAAAAAATTTAACGACATGGACAATCCTGAATTAACACCTCTGAACTTCCACAGAAGCTGCCATGTTAGTAGAAACGTTTGTTCCGATTTAGATTCTGCCCACGTTACTACAGAGAAAAACAAACATGACTGACAAACAAGTTTCAATGAACTTTAAACCTTTTCTCACCAGGTGTTTGTCAGTGAAATTTCCCACTGTACTCAGTATAACTTGCTTTACTTAAACTGCATAAAAGTCGGTCAATATCCCATATTCCACTGTTCTTTAAATGATAAAATTTACTGCGCATTTATTACTTAAATCATTGACCAAAACGTTGTATAATTTGCAAAGTAGTGTATCAAAGAATGTCGCTCAATTCAGCAATTTACACAGCATAATCTGCAAAGTGGTGGATTTTGGAATTAACAATTTTGTGAACAAGTCGCTTATCTCAACGTGACGTATTTATAATTCGTTTAACAGTTCTAACATGGGCTATTATTTTAGACAATTTATTTAGCAATGGCAAAAGATTTAGTTAGAAGTAAGGGATACTGCCGGCTTCAAATTATTTATCGTCGTACTCTGTTTATCATCACAAAAATGTGCAAAATTTGAACCACCTTTTAATCAAGTAGTTTAAGTAACTCATGTCATTGAACCCAAACACGCATACAAATGCAAAAATTAGTTATTGGATGTATCTCAGGATTTACGCAAATCGCCCGTTGAATGCGTTTTTCTGCTAGTCATTAATGACCAGCTGACCAGAATGTCAAATTCAAACCAACGATTTAACGGGAAAATCTAGTGAAATTTTCTGCCATCAAAAAAATTACCGTTTTATTACGCGGATGCACATTTAAAGTAAACCTTATGTTTTCTGAAAATATAGATCGCAAATTCAACAGACTTATTCATTGCTCGCAACCATCACTTATATAGTTACTTTACAGTTAAAAGGAAAGCAAATATTCCAAACTTTAAGATGTTTATGGAAACGTATCATTGTTTGTTGGCTGTGTTACTTACCTCTTTCATGCAATCATTCGGTCCACTAGTCCATGTTTTGTGTACGTAAAATTAAATCATACGTGAAGTAATTCCACTTTGGCTGAAAGCATAAACATTAACGCAAAACACAAAGCATAGTGGCGACCCATAAATGTACCGTTCATTTCTTGCAGTTGAAAATTCTTTCAATTCCATAAAACTTATTATGGGAAAGCAGAGTTTATTCTATAACTTTGGTTTTTAAATGTATACCTATATTTTCCCACTGGCACAGCGTTCCAAAATGAATTTGGTTTAAACTAAAGCGACATAATGTATCCTGCCGCTGGTATTCCGAATTCTTTGTAAGTCATTGGCTGATTAATCTGGTTAAACTCAAACTCCACAACCCCAGATTGAGTTAGCTCAAATATGTCATATTTCATCGATGCCAACTAAGAAACAACAACCCGCGAAATTTTCGGAACGCATATTTTTGCTGGCTGGTGCAGTGCATGGCAGTTCTTAACTATACTGAACGTTAATCATTAGATGACATGCCCACCAAAATAACGCTTCGATGAATTCCGTTAAGTATGGTTTTAATGGGTTTTGTTATTTTCAATAAACTTGACATTTTTAACAAAAAGTTAGTAATACGACCTCAACCGAGACATCTGCTGCTTTAGCAACTTAGGCTATTTGCAAATCCTAAGCTAGTGAAACCAATCATTGATATTAGTATAAAAAGCAACTAAGAATACGTGAATTTTAGGATGACGTGCCCATTTTATGCCTTATTATCATTTACAAAACATGAAAACCGAAAAGCAAAAATGTCAAAATGCTCGTAAACAGTCGGGTAGTTGTGCTAACACATACACTTAAAATCTACGTCTTCTGTATTTTGCATGGAATTATAATGGTTAGTTCTTGTTTTAAACTATTATGCAAGTTAGCTTTGGATAAGAAGATGCACACCTTTTGTATCCCACTGGAACACAATATTTGTGGTGAAAAGAAACGCAACAAAAATAAGCTGCAAATATAATTCCTTGATAATATGCCTCAATTTTATAATGAGTTGTCAAGGAGGCAGTGTTGACTGAGAGGGTCAATTGGGATGGTGCGATAAAGTATATCATAATGCGAATGCTACTGGGGTCGGCCCTTCTTCTTGAATGCAAGAGTAAATAAGAACGTGTTTATTGTTTAGTAGACTCCTGCTAGTGAGTCTACATGCTTCAATTGAAACTAACTTTGAAATGTTAACCTTCGTTCTTCAGCATTATTTTATATTTTAGTCGCATCCATTTTACTTCCACCCATATTGGGAAAAATGTAAAATGATGCATGCACTTACAACAAATCAAAACAAAGAAAAACTGAATTCAATATTCCTAATCAGGATTTCCTGTAGGTTTTTTGTTTCGAATCACAAACGCCGTCAACCAGCTTCGAGTAGTTTCAGGAGGTTCTCATAGTAAAAGCGCCTGAGTTATATTACATATTATAAATCGATCATTATCACAACGTCGTACACACTGTGGGTGATATCTATGTTGTCATGGCATTATAACCATTATCAACATATTGTTAGTTTTGCCTGTGTAATTTGTTCTCGGTACGGAGAAACCATGCCCACAAAGTGTCGCATCGTATTTACAAGCGTAACATGCATAGGAATGCAGGGCTTTCAGCAGCTGAACTTTATAAAAGGATACAATGAAAATGTGTTTGAAATATTTTTTGTGTGGATTTGTCCTTTCCCACAAATTTAAGGATAAACCATGTGCTCCAGAATTGATGTCCATTTTTAGTCCGTTATTCAGTGAACAAGGGGCATGCCGAAGGTTGTTAAAATACATGTTAATTAATCGGTTGTCTTTTCTCCTGCGAACGCATGCGCGGAGGTGCACGTGTCCGGAACACGGAGTCACGCCCCCTGGCTTGATGGAGCCCGTTGTGAATGGAGTCAATGCGGTTTCATAAAGAGAGTCTGAACGAGCAAATAAGATGTCTGTTTGAGTCGAGGAGACAGGTGAGGTACGGATGTCCAGAGTGAAACATGTTTACCTGATATTCCAAAAAGCTCTCTGCAAAGGCAGATCAGTTACTTCATTTTGATGCAACCTCAGGCCATTTCGACCGAACTCCGTTCATCACTTAGAGGCGCAGTGAAGGCTACCGTTTAACCTCAAACTCAACTTGTCAATAACGCAAGAAGGGGAAACATATCCAACTCAGTGAAATGTATATAATATGCTTAACCCATTAAATACGATGGGAGATTCGCGAGCAGAATATCCGTTGGTGCATTTCAGCGGCTATTCTGTTAACTTCCGCATGTTATGTATGCGGTGGTGTACTTCTGCAATGTTTGCGTGTGGACTTACATGGTGCTCAACCTTGAGTAGGTGCAGAGCCTGCCGCATTATGCACACCGTCATTCAATTTAGGTGTTACCTCCCGCGATTGCGAACATATCATTAAATGCAAACCTCCGCCAGTCCCTGATCCGTTTCACATTTGTTTGGGGCTTGCTCACACGGGCGACTACAGGCATCCATTAATTTATAACTGCCCTCAAGGCGTAATGTTTCAGCAGTTCCGTCCCTGCTGAAAGAGTAGAAATGTTCCTTCGCCACTTGTTGTCCTTCAACAACTTGTGACTCAATGGTCCCATGTAGTTAATCTAATCGTGTACGCAAGCGATGACCGAACATTAACTCTGCCTGGGGTATACCTGTTGTCTCATTTGGCGTGTTCCTGTACGGGAACAGGGAACGATCTAAACGCACACGAAGTGGAGCATTTGGTTGTTTTGTTAGTAGCTTTTTTAATGATTATACCGCCCCTATCTAATCCTTTGGAAGACGGATGATTAGGTGCAGTATTTAGGTGCGAGCTAAGAAAGCTAGAAAAATTGTCTTCGGAAAACGCTGGCCCATCGTCAGACACTAATATTTCGGGATACCAAACGTCGCCAACGTTGTGCGCCGTCTAGTTATGGAGCTAGCTGAAGTTACTGAGGACAGAATGTAAGCTTCAATCCATTTAGTTAGGTGCGATGGTTGTCGTGGGTCAGGAATGTGCCCCAATTCTCTGAATCTGGCTTTGTATTCTAGGTGCGCCATATTTCATTAATTTTGGCATGCATTTTTAATACTGCTTCTTAGAATTGACTGCACATTTTCGGGACAAAGCAGCTTGGTCTCTGATGCTCTGTTGACCGTGTAACTTAGCATTCCAACGAACTCTGTCCAAACGTTGTCCAGGGGACGGTTGTTAGAAACTCCCAAGCGAATGCTATGACGAATATTTTCAGGATGTGGTAGCGTGTAATTGTACGCGTTAGTTCCGAGCGTTTAGATGGATAGTATGCATAACGATCATAATTAAACGCTAATAAGACATGGTTGTTGAGATCTAATGGACTTTACATCAATAACTTTTTGATCAAGGGCAGTTCATTCATGCCCACTAGGTCCAGTATGGACGTTTTTTATGCTGCTTAAATCTATTGAGCAAAATGACATGATTGTACAAGGAAATATTAGCAATAAATTCCTGCAAGACTGTTTAAACTGTTCCTTGGCAGATGCCGATATTTGCTTGTCGTATACATTAAAGGCACAGGCTTTAGAATGTGATTGCGCCTAGTGCGTGCTATCCTGTTCAGGGCACGTATAAAGCTAGAATCCATTTCCGGAATTGATGTTGCGGGTGGTAAGCGAAAGCCACGAGATATGCGACGTCGTGTATTAGTTGCAGATGGCGCCAGTTTTAGTCCGTAACATGTTTCTGAATTATCAAATATTGCACGCTGTAGGTCATTGAGGGATTAGAGGAGGACCTTAGCTCCTCTTCTGGAAAGCTCGTTCCGAATGAGTGACTTTCCTGTTATCTCAACTTCGGTATCAGCAACCTCTTGGTGCAACTAGTTTTAGGTAATGAAAATTAGGTCCCAAGCATTTGCGACGTGATCTACCAGAGGTTCGGTAAATTTACTGAGGTGCTCTTAGGTGTTATTGTACTTACAGCAAAGTTTCTCAGCGTTCCACAATGTGTTGTGGATTGTGTAATTCATAGGTTAAGTTTCGCCAAACCTTGAGTGACCGGCGACTAATATTTTTTTCGGTGGGTACCAAGAAATGGAATCGCCGTCTTGTTCCTCAGCTGCGTTGCATGCCCCAAACCCAATATACCTATCGCGTAATATGTCTAGTCATTCAATTCAACAACAGCTTGAAAGGGTATTTTAAACAAATTACTGGCGCCCTGTTCAATTATAGCTCCGATCGCCTTTGTTTTTTTGGGTGACATATCATCTCTGGAGTTATATACATGAGCAGTTGAATTGGTATATGCATACCATTGCTTGCTCGGTTATGGACAAGAGTGGCACTAGAAACAGCCTGTTAAACCTGACGATGCGAGCGCCGAACGGCGCACATATTTGAATAAATTGTTACAGAAAAGGCTGAACAGATGTCAGCTTAGCTCCAGTAATTGATATTTATCTGCCTCATATAAAACATGAGTAACACTAAATTAACAGTAAGTGGAGAAGTCTTATTTATAATCTAGGAGCGCCATTCTTTTATGCCAATACATTATGTAGTTTGATGTGTTTACTATGAAATGTTACTGGTCAAGCAGACGTTTAATATATGGTTGTCGTTCCCGAGAAATGCAGAATGGTGTGGTGTATATTTTTTGTTTATATAATAATATTTAGCATTATATTTGTTGCAGTGGGTAGCGATAATATGTTGCATTGTAAAACAAGCATTTGTAAATGAATTTCACAATACTTGCAAGCCAAATACATCCCGGTCGTGTTCAAATATTTTGATTTGTTTTGCCTTTGATTTGCTTATCCTACTCACGCTTCCATTTAGCACGCCTTGGTCTAGTCATGTGATCTTGCATTTGATGGATTACATTTCGAACGCTTATCCATTTGATTGTAACGCGCGCAGGTGCAGACAGTATTTTCATACATGCGTTCCGGTGCTGCTCTGACCTGTTGTTTTTCGGAATACAACTATCCCCTAGTTGATTTTGGCCAACAATCTTTAGTCAATTCCATAATTAGCAATTTAGCAAAAACGATGCGATGGGCTCAAATGTAGAGTAAGTATTTCAGTGTATATAAAAATAAGGAAAAAACCTTTTTTAAAAACCAATATAGATTGGCGCAAGGAACACTGGAAACATGCGTCTTACACTTTGTGATCTTAAGCAAAGATGGTGCAAATCGCTCACTTGTGTACTCGTGGTATTTTCATTGTGGCTCAGCGACATTTGTCGCACACGTTTGGGTTTATACTTATTCGTCCATCTTTTGAAAGCTCCACCTTGTGATAATACTTTCTCGAGTACACCCGAGTGCAATCTATATTTACCCTGAATTCTAAATTCCGGGCAGTGCTTCGCTGATATCCAAGCGCACAAATTGGCGTAACACCATCCATCGTATACAGTGTTTGGTCTCATTCTATAAACCAGTTCCACGGCTTTCGAACGAACTGTCACTCCTGCAAATCCAACATAATTTGGAGCAGCTACAGGTCCCAAGGCAAATTCACCCGACACGATCCATAGGCTTAATCACAGACATTCTCAAGCACACCCTCTTGTAGTCTGCACCATCATCACGCTGACACATTTGACTGGCAAGTCAGAGAGAACGGTCTGACAGCACGCAACTGCAACGTGAAAACGGTGACCTTGCCAACAACGTCCGAAACAGAACAACTTTTTACTATAGAGGGTGAGTCGAGCAAATGGTTCGTAACATTTCCTCACCAAGCGTGATGCTTAGTGTGCCACAGTCAAAAGACCTATGTGGATCATGTTCCAAACTTGTTAAGGGTGGCGTTCTGTGCCGTAACTGGTGCAAGATTTTCCATGCCAGATGCTTCCGAGTTAAACCTAATCAGGCAAAGTTATTAAAAGAACCATATTCTCTATGGCTCTGCATGAAGTGCACATCTACCCTAGTGATATAAAGCTGCACCTATTATCTCAGAAGGTACTAGCCAAGCTTGAGGAAATGGTGACCAATAAAATCACCACGGTTGGGTCAGCATAGCAGACTGTATAACCCAATCCTTTTCCGTAAGTGCTGCTCGTATCCGAGAAGAACGGCTAGTAACACTTAGAGCAGGGTTTCCCAACCTGGAGGTAATTACCCCCAAGGGGGTAAAATGGCAGTTTCCGAGGGGTAAATACCGATAATTGGATTTTGTCACAAATCAGTCGCGAAATAAGCTTAATAACAAAATCACACATCGCAACCAGCTCAGCATTTTTAGTTAGCCATCAGACAATGCAGCTACTAGGGCATGGCTCCTTTGTCGACTGCCACAAGTGCTGCCGTGTT